>CM026202.1:710503-738003 GCA_014839995.1 Xenentodon cancila
GACATGTCGGATTCTGTAGAGCTCCTTCTTGTCATGAAACCCAACTGCTGCACTTTTCTTAACTGAGCTTCTACGACTCTCCCCCAGATCTTCATTGTGTGGATCATCATCTTTATCCTTCAGTAGCTGCTACAGCTGAGAACATCAACCTTGGTCCTGAAAATCGTAACTAGTCCACTTTTCCTCCTCCATCCTCAGACACTTTCACTCTTCAAGATGTTGTTGGACAGTTTAGTAAAATGCTCCAGTCCCATCTCTCCTAGACCCCCCAAACCTCCACCAGCATGTCATCTGTGACAACTGATCTTCTGTTCTTCGTCCTCCTTGACGCAGCTGCCACTTCAACCTCAGTGAATTATCCCGAAGTCGATCAGTATGGTCTTTTGATGACCCAACCTGACTGTGTGCAAATGGCCAGTAATTTGCCAACAGATATACGGGTCTACTTCTGAGATTATCATTTTATTTTTTTTTTTCATATTCATAAAGAGACTGGGAAATAACGACAGAGGCTCATTTAAATTGTGATAAAACATAAGGATGAGGGCTTCTTAGGACTTGATCTCAGTGCTGTAAACGTAACACATCCTAAACAGTTACAGTAGATCAATAATGAGATGTTTCTTCTCTCTTCCAGCTTCTCATTCCACACATTCGATACACTTTGTTCATCAACACTTTAGCTCGACGCCTACTCATATCTGATGATGGAGTCTTCACCAAGGTATCAAAGACTCACTGACTTCAACAGGGTTTCCCTCTCCAATGTCACGTAAAGCATCTAAAGGTGATTGAACTGTCTAGTTTGCAGCTTCTGGTGGAGAAGGCATGATGACCATCATGAAGAGATCCCTCGAAACGCTGACGTACAGCTCCCTCTGCATAAAAGATGACATCAAGGATCGTGGGCTGGAGGACGTGCCAAACTTCTACTACAAGGAGGATGGAGAGCAGCTCTGGGACATCATGTACAGGTCCTACAAACAGTTTCTACTCAGAACCACGTTCATTTATTTCAGTTTATCAGTACAAGGCCCGGTCACAACAGAAGTCATCTCCAGACACTACAGAGAGTTGAGGGCTTCAGGGTGAATCCAGCTAAATACAGTCCAGTTCAGTGCTGCTTCAACTCAGTCCCCCATCCTGAGCATTTGGGGGCAGAACCAGGACCAGAACCAGAGGGAGGACACAGGTCTCCACCTCCATCGGTTCCGGACTTTTGGAGGGTAAAATCTGCCTCAGCATGTTGGAGTTATGGGAGAAGATTTGGGCTGACCTGGATTGGTGTTACCTGGACTTTATTGATCTTGTTTTGTGAATAAAGTGTCTTGAGACGATTCTTCTTCCGTATTTATGCGAATCCAAGTAGAAGTATATTTACCACATTTATGTTTGTTAAAGATTTGTGGAGGAAATTCCCGGCTTCTACTACAACGATGATGATGACGTCAAGAAAGACAGTGAAGTGCAGAACTGGCTTCGTGACATCTTCAAACATGGATTCCATGTGTGTAAAAACTCAGGTGGGTGAATTCCTGATGGTAACAAGGTTTCAGGTTCACATCGTAGACCACGCACCACTAATCTAGTTTGCCCCCCTCTCATGTTCATACTTCCCCTGCCTTGCCCTTGATGATAGTGGCTTCCTCCCTGGTTGAGGTACATGCGAATGGGTGGTATTGTCTTAGAGGTTGTAGAGGAAGGTAAGGACCATGTCTGTGATGGAAATATAAGTCCTAGTCATTCTGTGACCTTCCTAATGGTACACTTGTGCAGACTCATATAGTTTTGGTTCTGACCAAATGACTCCACAATTTAGTCATATATACTGTTGATTTTAATTTGAGATAAATTAGTAATTTTACGTCCCATAAACATTTCCTTTGCCCATACAGATACAGTCTGGATCCTGAGGGGCGATTCATAATTATTAATATAACAATACACAACCTAATAACTTTAGCCAGTATTAGACCAAACAATGACGATTCATCTTTTTTTTTTTTTTTACAGCTTTTTCCAATTAGATTACATGAAGATACACATTCCAGACTTCTATACACCAAGTACATCAACAAAGGTTAGGTTCTAAAATTTGTCAAAGAATTCTTTGAACATCCAGGAAGTTTATTCCAAGTTGAATCAGGAGCAACTCAGTCTGTTATCAAAAACAGATTCCCACGGATAACTTGTGCATTCTTGTATACTTGTGTATTAACCGTTTATTCAGTTGGAGCTTCAGGCATCACAATGAAAGAATTCCCCTCTCCTCCTTTATCTCTCCAAGTCTCATCTCATGAGGATTTTGAGAACACTGGTTAAGACCAATACCTTTTTCTCTAGTCTGCATTTCGTCCTATTACTTTTATGGGCAGAGATTTGATGCGTGTATTAAGTATTAGTTTGCTTTCACCTCCAGCTGGTCTAAACTCCTCCATGACACAAACCCAGTTACTGTTCTCATGTGTGTGAATGGTGGACTCGTCTGGACATGTCCACTTAACTCGGAGTTCACTGCTCATGCCATCTTGCTATGACTTCAGGAACTGTGAACATTTGCACTTTGCAGCATGCAGTGATGTTGACTATGAAAACTGTTTTTGATTGATAAGTTAAAACTTGACCTTTACAGGGATCGTCTGGACTGCATTGTTCTCTGCATGTTTATGTTCATCTCACAGATGCTCAAAGCATTGTTTCCAATTCCTTTCTACAAGTCTCTTTTGCCAAATTTAAACAGTGGAGAGATGTGGGCCCGCTTGTGGCTGCTGGTGCTATCCTGAAAACCATCAAAGAAAACGGTGGCAAACCTAACTGAGGAAGAAGTTAACATTTCAGTTTAAACTACATTACAACAAAAACATTTTAATGAATGTTCTTACTGTCATACACCAACACAATTGTAACAGTTTTAAAAGGCAAATATAAAACAGGACTTATTAAATGTATACCTTATAATTTAAATCTTTCCCCAAAATTTAAGCACTAGAAGAATTTCATTTTAACATGTTAAAATTAGTGCCTTTTCACTAAACTCTCGTAGTCAAAGCTGCCCCAGACTGATCACAAATGCAGTTTTTATCCAGAGTGAATACGTTGGTGCCTCCTTAGATAATCTTGCCGGATAAAAGCTGCTCCACATTGGTCGCATCTGTACGGTTTATTCTCAGTGTGACTATATTGGTGAATCCTTAGATTGCCTGATTCAGTAAAAGCTGCCCCACACTCATCACATCTGTACGGTTTCTCTCCAGTGTGAATACGCTGGTGTTTCTTCAGACTACCTGATTCAGTAAAAGCTGCCCCACACTGATCACATCTGTATGGTCTATCCCCAGTGTGAATACGCTGGTGTTTCTTTAGACTACTCGATGTGGTAAAAGATGCGCCACACTGATCACATCTGTACGGTTTATTTCCTGTGTGAATACGTTGGTGGATCCTTAGAGTATCTTGTTGGGTAAAAGATGCTCCACACTGATCACATCTGTACGGTTTATCTCCAGTGTGAATACGTTGGTGAATCCTTAGATTGCCTGATGTGGTAAAAGCTGCCCCACACTGATCACATTGGAACGGTTTCTCTCCAGTGTGAATACGTTGGTGAATCTTTAGACTGCCTGATTCTCTAAAAGCTGCCCCACACTGATCACATCTGAACGGTTTATCTCCAGTGTGAATACGCTGGTGTTTCTTTAGACTGCCTGATTCAGTAAAAGCTTTCCCACACTGATCACATCTGAATGGTTTATCTCCAGTGTGAATCCGTTGATGACACTTTAGACTGCCTGATGCAGTAAACGCTGCCCCACACTGATCACATCTATACGGTTTATCTCCAGTGTGAATCCGTTGGTGACTCCTTAGATTGCCTGATGTAGTAAACGCTGCCCCACACTGATCACATCTATATGGTTTATATCCACTATGAATACGTTGGTGAATCCTTAGATTGCCTGGGCTGGTAAAACCTCCTCCACACTGGTCACATTTGTAAGATTTATCTCCAGTATGAAGCATCTCATGGATCTTCAGGTTTGATGAAGTAGTGAGGACTGTATCACACTGATGACAGCGGAACGTTGTGGGTCTCTTTTTGCCTTTATGGGTCTGTAAGGACAGAGAAGAAGACTTAGTCTAGACTAAGTGTCAAAAGTTCTTTTAGTTTAATGCCAATGCTGTCTGTTGTGTTTGTAGTGAAAACATGAACAGTATTATTGTCTGAGTCAATTCAATTTTCAATTCAATTTTATTTATATAGCGTCTATTACAACACAAGTTGTCTCTAGGCGCTTTCCAGAGACCCAGAACATGACCCCCGAGCGATTATTACATAAACAGCGGCAGGTAAAAACTCCCCTAGTGGAAGAAAAACCTTAAGCCAAACAGTGGCAAGGAAAAACTCCCCTTTAAGAGGGAAGAAACCTTGAGCAGGACCTGGCTCATGAGGGGGGACCCTCCTGCCGAAGGCCAGCCGGGTAGAGCAAGAAATAAGAAAGAATAGAGACATAGAGACACCGTCAAAGGTACAAGATAGGATACATTAGTAACTGTCCTTGGTAGTCCAATTAGACTTCTGTGAATATGGGTGATATATGGATAGACGGTGATACAAGGGGATGAGGACTGCAGGTCGGGATGTCAGCAAGTATCCAAAAGACATCCATACAGACAGGTGAAGACAGACACTGGGATGGTCAGAGGTGGAACTGCAGGTCAGCAAGCAGCTCGTGAGGCTCTGGTCCGCAGGACATGCAAAGAAGAGGAAAAGAAGGGCCAGACAAGCACAAAAAACTACCAGAACAATGGACCACAATTAAGTTTATGGGATATTGTTAATAAATGAGGGTTGAGGTGAAGAAGAGACAGAGAAGGCAAAGAGAAACAGAGAAGGTGAAAGGCACCACTCAGTGGATCATGTTGGTGCCCCCCTGCAGCAGAGGCCTATAGCAGCATATCTACACCGAAGCTGTTTAAGATGAGCTGCTCTAATCTGGTCCTGCAGCTGCAGCTTTGACTACTGGGCCTGACACATTAAGGTACTAAATATACATTACCTATATGCTTTATTAAACAGAAATGTTTTAAGTTTAGTTTTAAAGGTGGAGGTGGTATCAGCCTCCTTCACCCAAACTGGAAGTTGGTTCCAGAGTGATGGTGCCTGATAACAGTCATTTTAGTCGTACTCTGTTACAACTGGTTCTTGATAGCAGAAACATTCAGATGACACATCTGAGCATCTTAAACAAGCTGCTTAATTCCAAATTCAAAGTCAGCTCTTCTGTCTTTAACCCTATATGACTGGTGGGAGTTACATACCTACAGTCATGTTGAAGAGGAAGGGCCATGACAAAACCTGACAGAGTCTGACGGAGACTGACAGAAACTCATGGAACCTCACAGAAACAGACAGAGCCTGACGGAACCAGAATAAGCCTCATGGAGATTGATGAATTAGACATAACCAGCCAGACCCTGACGGAGACGGAAAGAACCAGATGGATGGAACCAGACAAAGCCTTGTGAAGCCTGATGAAACAGACAGTACCTGATAGAACCAAATGGAACCTGACAGAGCTTCATGGAATCAGATGAAGCCTGGTGGAACCTGACGGAACTTCATGGAATCAGGTGGAACCTGACGGAATTAGATGGAGCCAGGCGCAGCTTGACAGAACCAAGTGGAAGCTGACGGAACCAGATGGAGTCCAACCGAACCTCATGGAGTCCGACAGAACCCGAAAGAAACTGACAGAACCTGACGGAAACAAATGAAACCTCACACAACCTAATGAAGCTTGATGGCACTAGGCGGAGCCTAATGGAACCAGACACAGCTTAACACAAACTGACAGAACCTGACCGAGTCTGAAGGAACCTCGTGGAATCTGACTGAATCTAATAGAGCCAGAGGTAGACTGAGGAAACCAGATGGAGCCTGACCAAACCAAATGGAACCAGATGTAGCCTGATGGAACCAGACGGAGCCTCATAAAGCCTGATGGAACAGACAAAACCAGAGAGAAAACTGATGGAACCTGATTGAGGCAGATGGAACATGACAGAGCTTAATGAAACCAGATGGAACCTGACGAAACTAGATATGGCCTGCCGAAACCAGGCGGAAGCTGACTAAAGGAACCTCATGGAACCTGACTGAACCTAACAAGGCAGCTGTAGCCTGATGGAACCAGACAGATCCCCATAAAGCCTGACAGAACAGAGAGTACCTGACAAAGCTTTATGGAACCAGTTGAAGCCTGACAGAAGTTGATGTAGCCAGACGTAGCCTCACGGAACCAGACGGAAGCTGACAGAACCTCATGGAGCCTGACAGAACCTGACGGAATCAGATAGAGCCTCATATAACCTGACGAAGCCTGATGGAACCTGACTCAACGTAAAGGAGCCAGACATAGCCTGCTTGTCAGGTTTAAACGACCTAACATTTATTAAACACACAATAAGGAAGGAAGACAAAGTCAGTAAGTTTTTCATACATCATCACGGAGGACGGACAGAGAACTCAGCCTCATCTCAGCTGCTCTTTTCTCTGTCCGCGCCCCCCCTTCTGATGGCCTCTTGAGGCTTTTATTGAAAATAAGGAGGTCACAGATGACATGAAGATAAGCAACTTGTACAAGATATATTCTCTGACGTGTACAATTATCTTATAAGACAAGCAGTATACCGTGCGTAAAATAACAATGAGATTAAACAAAGAGTGTGTTAAAGTTTAAACCTATCATTTCCCTCCTGCTTTAACACAATCTTTGTTTATTTCACGTCGTCCAAGACCTCTTCAGGTGATCTTCAGTCATGGAGTCATTTTTCATGAGAACAAAGACATTTACGCTCAGAGGGGTTTCTATAAGGCAAAAAAAAGAGATATTAATATCATCATTATCAGAGTCATTTTCATCATCATCAACAGAATCATTTGCATCATCATTGTCAGAGTCAAGACCCAAAATCAGATACATTTGTGCCACATGATCTTCCACGGGTGAGATGGCTGTGGTGATCAATCGGTTCAGCAGTGCACGCAGACATCGGAATGCAACAACAACCACACAATGTCAGAAATGCTGAAAATACAGCGATGGAGACTAGTACAGAAGATTCCAGGTTCGGTACTCGCCACAGGCATCCAGCCAGGAGTCCCACATGGAGGTGTCAACCCCGCAGTGCTCCTCAGCACTTTCACCATTCAGGGTCTGCAGCCCTCTTATGTCCTTGGTACGACTAACATCTGCGGCGTTATCAGAAGTGCAACACTGTTTTCCAAACATGGCACACACACACACACACACACACACACACACACACACACACACACACACACACACACACACACACACACACACACACCTCCCTTCTCCAGGACAATCCTGTTCTGGAAAGTCATAAGAGACGTGGCAGACAGCTGTCCAAATACAGCCTCGAACCCGTTCTGTGTCCAGCTTCCTAATTTCTGAACATTGTAGTAGATGTTGTTCATTTTTGTTTAACGTGCACCAAACAGAGGACTCAAATCCTGCTGCTATCTGGTCTTACAAATTTATACTCATCTGACACCTCGTGGAAATCTGATGACATCAATGTATGTGGGATCGTTGTCAGAGGACCAAGTGGAGCTGCTGGATCTCTTGGTTCTCCGAAGGCTTCTTGATGTTACGGCAGACAGTCGTCAGTTCTTCAGCTGAGATATCAGGATTCACTGAAACAGGAAGCAACAGGGTGACTACAACAACACAAACTCAGGATGAGGAATAAAGTCTCCATCCAGCATCCTGCAGCATTTCTTACCCGTTTGGTGTCATTTCGATTGAATTATTGTCTCCTCTACTTGGTCAGGTGTCTTAAAATGCTTCACTGACTTTCGGGTCTATTCAGACTCTAAATGTCTGAATCCACCCTATTATCAGACTTTGGCTCACCTTTCCTGTCGGAGTTTTCAATCCAAATGACCTCTGACCCCTTCCCTCCTGTTGAGACATGATCATCATCATGGCTCACAGCAGCCCATTGGTACAGATTTTTTTTTTTTTTTTTTTTCTTCTTCCTTCTTCTTCCATCCAGAAATCTGAAACCAAACCAAGATCGGCTGTCTTTATGAATGGGGACAGAGAAAACGGTGTTCCTGATGTCCACCACTGTGAAGACAGATGAAGCGTTGAAACGTTGTTTTGTTCCGTCACCGAGTTCCTTCACTCTGCGTCGCAGCTGCGTTTTATCTGGATCCAAAACATTACCGTCATACTGGGGGTCCCAGTCACCTCCTACATGACGCCAGTCACCGCCCAGAGCAGTCATCCAAACCCGCTGGACCTCTCCGTCATCAAGGTGGCAGGACCGTCCGAGGTCCTCCACGGCACAGACAGATCCCTCCACATCCTCCCCATGGGAGGTCAGGCCTTCTTCAGCCTTTTTAACATCGTCAGTGTTAGGATTTGCAACTTCAATGAGAGGAACAGTGTCAGCGGCTGGCGGAGAAGTAGGTGTGTTATTCAGTTCAAGATTAGGAGGCGGTAACAGTGGATAGATCGGGATACTGTGAGAAAGAATTCTGTTATCGTCGTCCTCGTCATTTTGTACAGGGCCCGTCTCATCTGCTTTGTAAAACATGACCTCGGGTTTTTTCTTTCTACAGTCCCCCCTCCCTTCTCCTTGTTCACGCCTCGTCGCCTCGTTCAACCATATCTGGCTTTCTGCGAAACCGCGCTTTCGCATCTTCTTGGGGTTCCGTTTTGTGTCAATAGTTATCTTATCCTGCAGTTCAACTATTTTCTGTGAGTTTAGAGTTCCCTTAAAACCATATTTACTGATCCACAGGTTCAGGTATTTTATTGACTTCGGATCTTTTTTCTGCATGTATTTCCAGTCCTCACAAACCAATCCTCTTTTATGGTCGATTTTACTGATCAACTTCCCCATTTTTTTATTTTTTTTATTTTTTTTTTATTTTTAATTTTTATTTTTTAGATGTTTTAGTCCAGGTCGGTCTCAATACCTAGGGTATTTTAACACCTGGATTTTTTGTCAGTAGGACAGCAATTAAATCACCTGAAGTGGTAATCCTCACTTCAACTTGACTTGCAAGCGAAGGATTCTTGCCTCTGCTTCCACAACAGGTTGCTGTTTACATTCCTACTGGTTTACATGAGACAAAATACCTGGTGGTATTGTATCTCCAGTCACACTCACAATCACTCAACACAGAAATGACGTCTCTTTACCCACGGACTTTATTTTTCCGTCGTCTATTTTTCTCTTTTTACCGTCAGTATCTAGAATTTTCACGTATTTTCTCACGGACTTTATCGGACTCCGGCGCCCCTCTTTTACCGTCAGTGTCTAGAATTCCACGGCCTTTAACACGGACTTTATCGGACTCCGTCGTCCCTCAACACCCTATTCTTTCAGGGTAACACAACAAGATTTCACTTACCGACTCTGTCTTCCTTCGGTTCTCCCGTCAACCTTGGACTCCAGCCGGTGAGGCGGAAAACCAGTCTTGAAATTTATAAACGTCCACAGTTACCTTGAAGTCCACCACACCTGCTGGATTCCTTGGTTTGTTGGGATCCGGCTCGAAGGACCAATTAAATGTCAGGTTTAAACGACCTAACATTTATTAAACACACAATAAGGAAGGAAGACAAAGTCAGTAAGTTTTTCATACATCATCACGGAGGACGGACAGAGAACTCAGCCTCATCTCAGCTGCTCTTTTCTCTGTCCGCGCCCCCCCTTCTGATGCCTCTTGAGGCTTTTATTGAAAATAAGGAGGTCACAGATGACATGAAGATAAGCAACTTGTACAAGATATATTCTCTGACGTGTACAATTATCTTATAAGACAAGCAGTATACCGTGCGTAAAATAACAATGAGATTAAACAAAGAGTGTGTTAAAGTTTAAACCTATCACTGCTGCAACCAGATGGGGCATAACAGAACCATATGGAGCCTGCTGGAACCTGATGGAACCAGACTGAGCCTCATAAAGCTTGACAGAACAGACAGAACCTGATAGGACTAGATAGAGCCTTGACCTGCAGTCCTCATCCCCTTGGATCACCATCTATCCATATATCACCCATATACACAGAAGTCTAATTGGACTACTGATAATAGTTACTAATGTATCCTGTCTTGTACCTTTGACGGTGTCTCTATGTCTCTATTCTTTCTTATTTCTTGCTCTACCCGGCTGGCCTTCGCCAGGAGGGTCCCCCCCTCATGAGCCAGGTCCTGCTTAAGGTTTCTTCCCTCTTAAAGGGGAGTTTTTCCTGCCACTGTTTGGTTTAAGGTTTTTCTTCCACTAGGGAAGTTTTTACCTGCTGCTGTTTATGTAATAATTGCTCGGGCGTCATGTTCTGGGTCTCTGGAAAGATCCTGGAGACAACTGTAATAGACGCTATATAAATAAAATTGAATTGAATTGAATTAAAGCCTGATGGAGCTTCATGGAACCAGATGGAGCCTGACTGAAATAGACATAGCCTGACAGGGCTAGACATAGCCTGATGGAACCAGGCAGAAGCTGACAGAACCTGATGGAGCCTTACAGAACCTGATGGAGCCAGATGAAACTTCATTTAACCTGACGGAACCTGAAGGAGCATAGCGAATCCTGACAGAGCCAGACAGAATCTAACAGAAACTGACTGAACCTGACCAAGTCTGAAGGAACATAATGGAACCTGTCTGAACCCATTGAAGCCAGACATAGCCTGAGGGAACCCTACGGAGTCTGGCAAAACCTGGCTAAGACAGACAGAACCTGAAAGAACTTCATGGAATCCGATGGAGCACAGCAAAACCTGATGGAACCTGACAGAGCACAACGGAACCTGATGGAGCATGATGGATCCTAATGGAACTAAACAGAACCTAATGGAACCTGAAAAACCTCATGGAGACTCTAATTCTAACCACGTGCCAAGAAAAATAGATTTAGTATTGATTTCCCGTCCTCCAAATGTTCACCAAGCGCGACGTAATAGAGGCGTTAATCAAAATAACCTTGTCAAGATAAAAACAAATACGCATTTAGTGCGAACTAAAGACCAAACAATTAGATGCGGATTACTAAATATACGATCTTTAAGCTCCAAGTCTTTATTAGTAAACGATCTAATTACTGAGACCCGGAGTGACATTTTCTGCTTAACAGAAACGTGGCTCCAAGAGGAAGAGTTTGTTAGTTTAAATGAATCGACGCCGTCCAGTTACGTTAATTATCATATTCCTCGAATCACAGGTCGAGGTGGAGGAGTAGCGGCGATCTACGACTCCAGTCTTACAATAAAATCCAAACCTAAATGCAATTATAATACGTTTGAAAGCCTCACGCTTAGTTTAAAACTGCCGAGCTGGAAATCAGAGAAGCCAGTTTTGTTAGTGGTAGTTTACCGGCCTCATGTTGGAGCGTTTCTGGAGTTTCTGTCTGAGTTCTCAGATTTCTTATCTAGTTTATTGATCAGTACAGATAAAGTCATCATAGTGGGCGACTTTAACATTCATATGGATGTTGACAACGACAGTCTTAAGTTGGCTTTTGATTCTCTTCTAGAATCGATGGGGATTTTACAAAATGTTAACGAACCAACGCATTGTCTTAATCATACTCTTGATCTGGTCCTCGACTACTGTGTAGAACCTGATAATCTGTTAGTGTCACATGTAAACTTCCTTCTATCGGACCACACAGACTGAAAGAATGTGACAGAACTAGATGAAACTTCATATAACCTAACAGAACCTGACCAAGCTTGAAGGAACCTGAATAAACCTAACGAAGCCAGACGTAGCCTGAGGGAACCAGACGGAGCCTGACAAACCTGACGGAGACTAACAGAACCTCATGGAATCTGACGAAGTCTGATTGAACTTGACAGAGCATAACGGAACCTGCTGGATCCAGACTTAGCCTGCTGGATGCCGATGGAACTTCACAAATGACTGAACTTTGTCAAGGCTAAAGGTACCTCATAGAACTGCACAGAACCAGACCAAGCCTGATGAAACCAGATGGAACCTGCTGAAATCAGACTGAAGGAACCTCATGGAGTCTGACAGAAGCTGATGACACCTGACAGAACCTGGCTAAGACTGACAGAACCAGTAGTTCACTGAAAGCACCTGACAGAACCAGATGGAACCTGACAAAGCCTAACAGAACTAGCATTGCCTGAAGGAACCTCACAGAACCCGACAGAGCCTGACGGAGCTAAAAAGAACCAAACCTAGCCTGACGGAACCTGATGGTACCTGACAAAGCCTAACAGAAACAGACAGAGCCTGACGGAGCTAAAAAGAACCAAACCTAGCCTGACGGAACCTGATGGTACCTGACAAAGCCTAACAGCAACAGACAGAGCCTGGCGGAACCTGATGGAACCTGACAAAGCCTAACAGAACTGGCATAGCCGGAAGGAACCTGAAAGACCAGACAGAGCCCGAAGGAACCTTATGGAAACTGATGGAGCCTATCGGAACCAGACGGAGCCTGATGGAACCTCATGGAGTCTGACAGACCCTCATGGAACCTGACAGAAGCAGACAAATCCTGAAGGAACGTCATGGGACCTGATGCAGCCTAACAGAACCAGACAGAGCCTGACGGAGCCTAACAGAACCATATCTAGCTTGATGGAACCTCATAGAACCAGATGGAACCTGACGAAGCCTAACAGAACAAGACAGAGCCTGTTGGAACCTGATGGAACCAGACAGAACCTAACCTGGCCTTAAGGAACCTCGTGGAACCCGATGAAGCCTAACAGAACCAGACAGAGCCTAATGAAACCTCATGGAACCTGACAGAACCAGACAGAACCTCACAGAACCTAACCGGGCCTTAAGGAACCTTGTGGAACTGGGTGGAACTTGACGCAGCCTAACCACACCAGACAGCACCTGACAGACTCTCATGGAGTCTGACAGAACCTGGCTGAGACTGACAGAACCTCATGGAACCCGACAGAGCCTAAAGAAACCTGATGCAGCCTAAAAGAACCAAACCTGAATCTTGAATTCGTACCTGATGGAAACTGATGAAGCCTGATGGACCCTCATGGAACCTGACGAAGCCTAACAGAACCAGACAGCACCTGACAGAACCTCATGGAGTCTAACGGAACCTGTCTGAGACTGACAGAACCTCATGGAACCAAACAGAACCGACAGAGCCTAAAGAAACCTGATGCAGTCTAAAAGAACCAAACCTGAATCCTGAATTCGTACCACGTTGATTCGACCACGGACGTAGAAATGATGGCAGATTTAATTTTGTCGGTGCAGAATCTTTACGGACGACATCAACCCGACGTGACCGCGTTCAAAGTAAAACCAAACTTTAGCAGCAGGAAGCGACACAAGTCTCTGCAGAGCCTGACGGTTCATTACGTGGATACATTTACATCTCTCATTGTCCCGTGTCTACTGAACGCGCGCGCCCCCGTGTCTACTGAACGCGCGCGCCCCCGTGTCTACTGAACGCCGACACACACGCTTCCTGTGAAATACAACCTGGCAGTAAACCGTTTCGTCTGATTCTCGTCTGAAACTCCACGGATTCATGCTGGACCAGACTCGATGTTGCTGCTGCTCGGTTCTAGACACCAGCCAGGGGGTTACCAGAACTTTGTATTTTATCTTTAGATGGTGTGTTTTACATTTGGGCTCTGTGGTTTAAAGACCGAGAACGAGCGGGTACGTGGACCTGAACACTAACCTGCAGACCAGCGGAGGAAGAGCCCGCTGTGGTCCTGCTGCTGGACTCCGAGTCCTGGTTCTGGTCCCGGTCCATCTCTGGATCCTGGTTCTGCTTTGTTCTCGTTTGTTCTAGTCCAGCAGATCTTCAATCTAAAAATGTCTCTCTAAAAAACTCCACTTTGTGGGCGCAGCCCGGAAACACGTGACACACACGACACACACACACGCAGACAGGGTATAACGTGTGGTTTAATTGTGAATAAAAGTGACTACAACAGAGAGTTATTAAACCGAATACAGCTTTAAAAAACTCAATTAGAAGGCATTTGCAGTGATTAAAAAGACAAAGTTAGTGGTGGGCAGGTGAGGTTTTCTTTCTAATTAGACTGAAAAAGATTAAAAAGCTCTGAGGCTTTAGTCCAATAAAGAACAGTGACATCTGGTGGTCTACTGAAGACACAACAACGTCTCCAGAGAACAACTGAAGCACTGACGCGGTTTTATATAAAGGGTAGGTTAAGGGATCGTTCTAAATTGCCCTTAAGTGTGAATGTGAGTGTGCATTGTCTTTATATGTGGCCCTTTGATGGACTGGCGACCTGTCCAGGTGGACCCCTGTCTTTCGCCTACTATGCGTCGGGATAGGCTCCGACAGACCCCCGTGACCCGGAGATGGAGTAAGCGGGTATAGAAAATATATTTAAAAAAAAAAAATTATATATATATATATATATATATATATATATATATATATATATATATATTCAAACATGGATTCCTTATGTATGAAAACTCAGGTGGGTGAATTCCTGATGGTAAGAAGATTTCAGGTTCACATCGTAGACCCCACACACCATTAATCTAGTAACCTGAATGTCTTCAACTGATAAATTTCTTTATTGATTAGGAATTCCAGAGAAGTTTGAGACTCTGCCTGAATTGGTCAAGTTCGTTACCATGGTGATGTACACCTGCTCCGCTCAGCATTCAGCTGTGAACACTGGACAGGTGAGTCTCTCTATTTTACCCAGAATTAGAACGTTTCAGTTGTCTGTGAACAAATATATAAGACTTCATCAGTGTTTGTAATTCTGGTCCTCGAGGCTGCTGCCCTACAGGTTTACATGTGTTCCCGCTTCAGCACTGAACAAGGGGCTATGCTTCAATTCCAAATGAAAATGAAGTATGAAAACATCAGATTTGCAGGGAAAATAAAACATTAACAAGGTTTATTCATTTAAGTTTTTCAAGTTTGGCGGGCCGGATTAAAACGTTTTACGGGCCACATGCAGCCCCCAGGCCGTAGTTTGCCCATGCCTGGTCTAGAGTCACCTTTGAATCCCTACAATGATCCCTCAAACAATAATCAACAATGACGATATTAATATCAAGGGTGCCTATTGAACTACAATGTAACTTCTCCAAGACTGTAATTAACATTCATTAAAGTTAAACTTCAATTTTACAAATAATTGTCCTAATAAGAAAAGGGAGAGTTTTTTTTCTTTTCTTTTTCTTTTCCTGAATTGCTGAAAGCTGTGATACGCAGTGAATATCTCGGTATCATTGTGCAAAAGTAATACGAACCTTTAAGTACAATGTAATTCAGTTCTTCTGAAAAAAAAAAGTAGACGTCTGCTCCTCCCCTTGGTTCTCTTTCAAGGCTTTAGAAAATCTACTAAATGATGGGAGTTTGGCCAATGACAGATCGGTAAGATTAATGATTGTTACTTCCAAAACAAGGAGCATAGAGCAGCAGAAGAGTTGCCACCACTGACAGCAGGCCTCCAAAACCCTGAAAAGTATAGTTTGAGAAAAGTATCCCACATAAATATTTACATGTTCTGTAACGTCTCGCACTGGTACCTAAAGATCTTCAAATGGCTTCCTGGAGATCAGGGTCATCAGACAGGTGTGTTTCCTCAAATAGGTCAACGTCTGCACTACAACATCAGATAGAAATATTTTATAATGGACATTATTAAGATTCAAATATATCATGTTGAATGGATGTTCTATTAACATGAAACTATTGTCAATAATTGATCCTGCAACCAATCAAAATGATCAGTGTCTGTTTTCAACGAATCCCACTTTATTCTGATCATCTTCTTTCAGTTGGTAAAGTCTTGTTTGCATCTGAAACATCTTGGCCTCATTTTTAAACCCTCAATATATTTTAGTAGAAAAGGAAAATGATAAATTAATTCACTAATTGGAACACTGTTAAAACAAAACTCAATACTGCAACAATTTCTTTTAAGAGAATAATACTGCACTTTTAAAGTAAAGTGATTTAACACAATTGTTGAATTTATGCATAAGTCTTTGGGGACAGTGTCTGCACTGTGGGTCAGCTTTGTGTCGAGCCTAACTTGACGTTGTTGCTAAGCAACATCAAAGGAACCTTCTAGACTCTCACCTGTTTTTTCAGCATCCATACATGGATGAGTAACAGATCGTCACCTGCCCTCTCCTTGAAATGATCCCGCCCCCCTCTGCCTGAAAACAAATGCATTTTAAGTACTTTTGGAGGCACATGACACATCTGAACACTTGGGGGCAGCGTTGGTCGACTTTGAAGGAGACAATCAATTTCTGCATGAAAATTCAAGAACAATTTTCTTTGTAACGCTGGTGATTGTGAACATCTGTACGTGGCTCATATGAATGACTTCTTCACAGATGTTGCTGTATTAACTGGAAACTGAACTTGAACCTGGAAGTAATTGTGACATCTCAGGAATGTGTCACAACTGTAATTAGGAAGTGTCAGAGAGTCTGGTCCTGTCATCTGTGGGTGTTTTCTTCTTTATTGAAGCCACCATCTCATTGGAGTCTTCACCAGACTCTTCCAGATGTGTGCCGACTGCAGCCAGAAACCTCCAGTGTGGATAACGTTCCTACTAAAAAGTCCAGAACTCCGTGAGTTCAGACCAGTAGCACTTCTGTCACCCAGTGAAGGTCTCTTGAAGGGATTTCAGTTTGAAGCTCAGAGTATATGTACACAGAATGTTAAGAGTGACTTTCAGTCACTGCACCTGCAACCTGCCAACACTTTCAAACGTTTCACCAAACATGCATGTTTTCCTTTCTACATCAGCAGAAATCCGTGAACTTTGAAACTTAAGAAGAGATTATAGCTTTATTTTTGAGAGGCTGTATGTGTTCCTGTGAGTTTTGTACATGCATAAATACAGACAGAATAAAAAGTTAAACAGCAACACCTGGCTAACATTAGCACGCTAACATCTGGACGACAAGAACACAGCAGTTGGAGGGGCGACCAACACGGAGACCAGCCCACTGCCACAGTCATGGATGGATGGATGGACAGTTCTGTCTTCTGTTTTTTCAAAGGATCAAACTTTTTTTAAACTGTCCTATATCCAGTTTTTAGGCAGCCTAGCTGTCATTTAAGTGCATGGCTGATTAAGCAATAAATAAAAGTTTTGAACGAGCAGTTACAACTGGAGTATCCACCTTTTTTTCTTTCTCAAAGCAACTTTCCGCTCAGCAAGCAGAATTTGCATCTGCAGATTGATTTACTCCAGGTTTAACCCAGCAGGTTAACCCAGCCCATTCATTCATTTTCATGCAGGGTCAGCCCCGCCCCCTTTACCAGTTTCAGTTCATAACAAAACATCCTCCAACATGACTGGCTGTAACATTTGTGATCGATTTGGGCAGATAACCAGTAACAGCAGAGTGAGCGGGGAGCAGTGAGAGCACAGAGAGAAATGGATGAACAATCTAACAGACAGATTTTGAGTTACGGTCAGTAAAACAGCTCATGTGGTGCTGATCAATACAACTGCACATTCAAAATAGCAGAATATAGGACCTGCAGACAGAATCAGAATGAGATGTGGCTCCTCAAGCTGTCTTTTACACCATTTTCACCATCACATTGTTGTATGGTGAATTATGTTGCTCCTCCCTCTGCCCCTCCCCTTCCTCATCTGACTCCTCCTTCTGCCCCTCCTGGTTTTCTTCAGCTGAGTTCTGCAGAGGAAAGGATCTCTTGGTGCGTTTGGGTACAGCGTAGTCATCCACACGGGCGTTGTAAGGGTACTCGTGGCCCACAGGGTCGGCTGTTGTACCCATAATCTTCCAGGCATCTCCCTTCATCTCCTCGGGGTCATCGTACACCCCGATGGCCAGTTCAGACTCCCGTCGTGCAGAGGTGGCGGCAGCGCAACCTTCAGGGTCATCATAGATATGGTCCACCTTCCCATAGGCTGGCCCGTGAGTTTTGGCTTCGCTCCGGAAGATGTTTCTGATCTTTGTCTCGTCTATGCTGTCATACAGTGGATCTGCACCTGCCTCGCCACCCAGACCCTGATTGGCTTGAAGGATGTTGGACATGACATTTCCAGCAATGGTGTCAAAGGGGAGGGAGTATTCTGGCTCGTTGGTAAAGGGAGGAGCCATGCTATCCGTCCTCTCCTTTTTCTTGGACCGTCCTGTGGTCGACAGGGTGATCTGTGAGTACATCTGGTCCTTGTTTTGGTTGGAGGTCAGCTTGGGGCTTTGCCGGGGGTTAATGGTGGGACTGGGGTTCTGGGACAGTTTGGGGCTTGACTCTAGACCAGGATCAGGTAGAGGACAGCTGGAAATCATCTTGACCTGGTTCTTTCGGCTCACAGGAAGACCACGGGAGTCCAAATTCAAACTCTTCACCCCGGTCAGCATTTTGTCGACTGGAGGCTCCAGACGGGACTGAAAACAGAGGAAACAACCAGTTGATAAGCTGACCCTGCGCTTCATGAGGAGCAGAATCTCAATGTCATTTTAATGTTGCCTGACAATGACAAAAATGATTACCCTTATCAGGTATGTATATGTATGTATGTATGTGTATGTATATGTATGTATGTTTCTATTCTATTCAGTTCAATTCAATTTTATTTATATAGCGTCTATTACAACACGAGTTGTCTCCAGGATCTTTCCAGAGACCAGAACATGACCCCCAAGCAATTATTACATAAACAACGGCAGGTAAAAACTCAGCTTGTGGGAGAAAAACCGTAAGCCAAACAGTGGCAGGAAAAACTCCCCTTTAAGAGGGAAGAAACCTTGAGCAGGACCTGGATCATAAGGGGGGGGCCCTCCTGCTGAAGACCAACCGGGTAGAGCAAGAAATAAGAAAGACTCAAGACATAGAGACACCGTCAAAGGTACAAGACAGGATACATTAGTAACTATCATCAGTAGTCCAATTAGACTTCTGTGTATATGGGTGATATATGGATAGACGGTGATCCAAGGGGATGAGGACTGCAGGTCGGGATGTCAGCAAGTATCCATATCCAGCAAAGAGGTGAAGGGCACCACTTAGTGGATCATGTTGGTGCCCCCCTGCAGCAGAGGCCTATAGCAGCATATCTACACCGAAGCTGTTTAAGATGAGCTGCTCTAATCTGGTCCTGTAGCTGCAGCTTTGACTACTGGCCCTGACACATTAAGGTACTAAATATACACTAACTATATGCTTTATTAAACAGAAATGTTTTAAGTTTAGTTTTAAAGGTGGAGGTGGTATCAGCCTCCTTAACCCAAACTGGAAGTTGGTTCCATAGTGATGGTGCCTGATAACAGAAATCCCGTCCTCCAAATCTACATTTCAATACTCTAGGAACTACGAGTAAACCTGCACCCTGAGAACGGAGAGCTCTATTAGGAACGTACGGTACTATCAGGTCTTGCAAATATCGGGGCGCTAGGCCATTTTGGACTTTATATGCAAGTAATAAAATTTTGAATTGGATTCTAAATTTTACGGGGAGCCGATGGAGGGAAGCTAAAACTGGAGAGACGTGGTCTCTCTTGTTGATTCCTGTCAGCACTCGCGCTGCTGCATTTTGGATCAGCTGGAGGCTGTTCAGAGAATTACTTGGACATCCAGCCAACAACACGTTACAGTAATCTAGTCTAGAAGATACGAACGCATGAATTAGTTTTTCAGCATCACTCTGGGAGAGGATGCTCCTGATCTTTGTGATATTACGGAGGTGGAAAAAAGCGGTTTTACACACCTGATTAATATGCTGTTTAAATGACAAATCCTGATCAAAATAACTCCAAGGTTTCTCACAGTTTTACTGGAGGCCATCGCAAGACCATCTAATCCCTTCCTAAGCTGTTTGGGACCACAAACAACAACTTTTGTTTTATCAGAATTTAGGAGCAAAAAATTTCTGGACATCCAGTCCTTGATGTCCTTAAGACACATCTGAAGTTTGTCTAATGGTTCTGTTTCATCTTCATAGACAGATACAGCTGCGTATCATCAGCATAACAATGAACATTAATGCCGTGGTTCCGGATAAAACTTCCCAAGGGCTGCATGTGTAAACTGAACAAGATTGGCCCTAGCACTGAACTCTGCGGGACACCATAGCAGACCCTTGTCTGTACTGAAGAAACCTCATGAACATGAACAAACTGGAATCTATCAGACAGATATGATTTAAACCAATCTAGAGCTGTCCCTTTAATCCCAACAACATACTCTAGTCTCTGTAGTAAAATGCTGTGATCTATAGTATCAAAACAGGACTGACGTCCAGCTGAACCAGTATGGACACTAATCCATCATCTGAGGTCCAGCAGAACCAGTATGGACAGTAATCCATCATCTGAGGTCCAGCAGAACCAGTATGGACAGTAATCCATCATCTGAGGTCCAGCAGAACCAGTATGGACAGTAATCCATTATCTGAGGTCCAGCAGAACCAGTATGGACACTGATCCATCATCTGAGGTCCAGCAGAACCAGTATGGACACTAACCCATTATCCGAGGCCATACGAAGGTCATTGGACTCGATCCAGTGCTGTTTCTGTGCTATGATGCATCTGAACCCCGACTGAAAAATTTCAAACAGATCATTTCTATACATGTATGTGTGTATATGTGTATATGTGTGTATATATATATATATATTTTTTTTTTTTTTTTTTTTTTTTCTTCCTTTTCTTGTCAGTGTGGACATCTTGCACACGCTTTATGTACGATGCACCGAAATTAGTCTCTGCTTTTAACCCATCAACTAGTTTCACTAGTGAGCAGTGGGGCTGCTAGCAGGGCAGCGCCCCGGGGATACAGTATATATATATATATATATATATACTGTATAATCAGATGTTGATGAATAGTTAAATCTGAGTCTAAGTTGTATAAAGTTATTGAGGTGAATGAGGTAGAGGTTCACTATCGTGGTGGGAAAGCTGTGGATGGAAGCACCAGATCACTGTCGTGGCTTTGGAGTTTGTGTGACTGGGGTCTTCAGTGAGTCAGGTGGACATTGTTTATTTGTGTTTCCTACCAGCAGGGGGCGCTGCTGCTGCTGCTGCTGCTGCTGCTGCTGCTGCTGCTGCTGCTGCTGCTGCTGCTGCTGCTGCTGCTGCTGCTTCTGCTGCTGCTGCTGCTGCTGCTGCTGCTGCTGCTGCTGCTGCTGCTGCTGCTGCTGCTGCTGCTGCTGCTGCTGCTGCTGCTGCTGCTGCGAGGAGGTGGTGCTCTCATGTTCTCTGTGATGACTCTGAGCCGTTGGAGGTTCACTCACCGTGCTGTACACCAGGTCAGATGCCTGCAGAAACAACACATTCAGACGGTTTGTGATGTGAAGCAGCGTCAGACAGCAGCTCCACCTGAGCTACAGCCTTCTCTGGACGACAACAGCTGGTGGAAGCGTGATGGTTAACTCAGAAATAAGAAAGGAGAGTATCGATAGTGAAACTACACTGAATTTGGGGATGTGTGAAAACTGGAAGGAATAATCAGAACTGAATAACACAAAACATTGTACTTGACTTCCTCACCTAAACCTGACATTCAGACTTGAGTTTCATTAAACGTCTGCTGCTGCTGCCTTTTTTTTAAAGCATTTACCTTTATTTTATACTACTTTTACTTTTGAGTCCTGCCACCATTTTTAAAACTTGTGTTCATTTTCAATCACCTGGCTTTATTTTGAAAAGATGCCTTAAAAATCCCTTTATTCTGAACAAATGAAAAGAAACAGTTTGATTTTTCTTTTCTTTTTCTATTTGTTTTTTGACTTCATTTAAAATGTTGCTTTTATCTTAAAAACTCATGCCATTATTTTGAAAATATACCTTTGTTCTGCACACTTCAATTGTTTTTTTAAATGTTTGTCTTTTTTAACTTTTAATATATGTTTTAATACTAACTTAAAGTTTAAAAAGTACTCCTATTTTTTATTTAATGTGATGCTCTGCTTCTGGAACCTCCAGTGGTCAGCACTGTTGCCTCACAGCAAGGAGGTTCCTGGTTCGATTCCCGGCCCGGTGGATCTTTCTGTGTGGAGTTTGTATGTTCTCCCCGTGCTTGCGTGGGTTCCCTCCGGGTTCACCGGCTTCCTCCCACAGTCCAAAACCATGCATGCAGGTTAATTGATCATAATAAATTGCCCGTAGGTGTGAATGTGCATGTTTTTCTGTCTTGTATGTGGCCCTGCGACGGACTGGCAACCTGTCCAGGTGGGCCCCTGCCTTTCGCCTACCATGTGTCGGGATAGGCTCCGACAGACCCCTGTGACCCGGAGACGGATTAAGCGGGTGTAGATAATGGATGGATGGATAGAAAATAGGGGCTTTAACTGTGAAAAGGCTGCTTTTACTCTGAAACGTGAGTTGTGGCGTCCGCTTACCTGAGCAGCAGAGGCTTGGCTGCGAGGCTGGGTCTGCAGTGGCGGCGTCCTGCTGTGGGTCATTGCGAAGCCCGTGTTCAGACTCTGAGGGGCCTCTGGACTCATGGGACCCCCCCGTGAAGTCTGCCGTTGGGGCAGTGAGGTCTTCTGCAGGCTGATGGCGGCTTCTACGGCCTGGAACAGGAGGTTTCCCTGTTTGGTGTCAAACTCGAAGCTTCCCTCGCCAGAGTCGCACCTGCGGCCCGCCTCGAAGGAGAACGTGGTCTGAGGAGGGCAGACAGGTAAACCAGATTTTGACATGTTTTGTGTGAAACTCTGCGTGTCCTGTAGATTGAAGAAGCTTGACGTGTTGTGGTTGGTCTGCATGTCAGAGGAAATCAGATGTGTTCTCTCCATTTGTGTACGTGGAACCTTCTTCATCGGAGAACATGTGCAGCTTCACAGCGTCAGGTCAGCGGACAGTCCTTTTTCTAGTTACAGTATTTACAGCTCCTGGCTTGTACGTCCTGTCACCACTTTTTTCCCCTTTTTTTCCTGAAAGCCCTCATTGCAGTTTCATGATCTTGTCTACATTTTGAAAAGTTTATATGTTTTGTTTAATAGTATGAACTTAAAGAATATCCTGTAAAGGCCCCATTGTTAGAAAACTGTTAGGAAACTGTTAGAAAACTGTTAGAAAACACCAGAAATTGGAACTTTCACTTTTACAAGCGAAAACTTGAAAATTCTAACTTAATGAACATTTGGCAATTTGCAAATTTGTGACAGACAAATCAGAAGTTTATTATTATGGCTAAATCATAAGAGAAAAATATGAATTTCTGATTTTGTAAAATCACATACTTAGAAGTAAGAGACAAATTTATGCAAGACATCCTGTCTTGTTCCAGTGCCAACAAGATCATATCCATTTTCTTCTAATGCGCATAGACCTGTAGCCCGAACATCTCACATCATGAAACATCTCACATCATGAAACATCTCACATCATGAAACATCTCACATCATGGAAGAAAGGCCCACCTGAATGTACAAGCACCGAGACGGCTCTGACCAAAGAGTTCAATGACACATGCCTGAATACAGACGTTGGAAACATGTCAGTCTGAGTTTTCCTGGATCTCAGTGCTGCATTTGATACAGCTGACCACAATATATGACTGAAACCACTGGAGAACTGGAGAGGTCTTTACAGAATTGCACTAAACTGGTTCAAAACATAGAGGAGATGGAGAACAGGAAGTACTTTGTGTCAATAGGTAACTTTACACCTGAGCTTACAAGAATCACATGTGGAGTTCCCCAAGGTTCTATGTTAGGACCTCTTCTGTTTAACATCTTCATGCTCCCACTGGCCCAGATTATAAAGAACAACAAAATTAACTACCACAGCTATGCAGATGACACACAGTGACTTTTTGGCCAATCGGAGGCCCTTTTTGGCCATTTCCCACCTTTTAATGAAAAAATTCATTTGTGGAATTAAAATAGGGTATACAAGGGGAATACCTCCGTATTAAGCTTTATACAACTACCAATACTAAATATGGCATTAGAACGCCCCCAGTGGCCAATTTTCTAGCAATAGATGGCCATGAATGACAATCAGGAAGTCCCATTCACAAATTTGTCATTTTTGTCCAAGAACAGCCCTAGTGGTGCTCCCAAATTAATTTTTGCAAGCGTGAATTTGGGTTTTCAAGTTACAAATGAATGGAAAATTACAAATTGCAATTGACTTGAATGGAAAACTCCTGACCCTACAAAGGATTAAAATGCGTGTAGAAAACGGGTGGGATGGATGGCTGTGTGTGTGTGTGTGTGCGTGTGTGTGTGTGTGTGTCACCTTGTCCCGTCCGAAGCGACGCAGGTACCTGTACGGCCAGGTGTACAGCACTTCTCCAGTCTTGTCCATCAGGTGCAGAGCATCCATGTTTGCTCGCAGGATGCTGTCTCCCTTCAGTCTACAGCGCTCAGACGCGTCTGTCCTCCGAACACACACCCTGAAGTCGTGCACTAACACACACATTAAAACACAGTTGTTTTCATTTGACAGCACCAGTCCAGACCGAGATGATGGATCTCTAAGAAGAAGGAGATTCACCCGCCAGAGGCAGACGGTCATATTTATTTATGGTCAACAAAAATGACAAAGATTTAAATGGATGTAAAATCTAACTATGTCAAACTGTTTCTCGGTTTGTTTTTTAATGTCAGACAATAAATATGTTTATTTCTGCATTAAAGTTGAACATTTTATTGTGGAGGTTAATGAGTGACCTCTAGGACCCGGACCGTAGCGGTCAATGAAGGACCTGCAGGTCTGGACTCGGACCGTAGCGTTCGGTGAAGGACCTGCAGGTCTGGACTCGGACCGTAGCGTTCGGTGAAGGACCTGCAGGTCTGGACCCGGACCGTAGCGGTCGGTGAAGGGCCTGCAGGTCTGGACCCTAGCGGTCAGTGAAGGACCTGCAGGTCTGGACCCGGACCGTAGCGGTCGGTGAAGGACCTGCAGGTCTGGACCCGGACCGTAGCTTTCTGTGAAGGACCTGCAGGTCTGGACTCGGACCCTAGTGGTCGGTGAAGGACCTGCAGGTCTGGACTCGGACCCTAGCGGTTGGTGAAGGATCTGCAGGTCTGAAGCCGGACCGTAGCGGTCGGTGAAGGACCTGCAGGTCTGGACCCGGACCGTAGCGGTCGGTGAAGGACCTGCAGGTCTGGACTCGGACCCTAGCGGTCGGTGAAGGACCTGCAGGTCTGGACTCGGACCGTAGCGTTCGGTGAAGGACCTGCAGGTCTGGACCCGGACCGTAGCAGTCGGTGAAGGACCTGCAGGTCTGGACCCGGACCGTAGCGGTCGGTGAAGGGCCTACAGGTCTGGACCCGGACCCTAGCGGTCGGTGAAGGACCTGCAGGTCTGGACTCGGACCCTAGCGGTCGGTGAAGGACCTGCAGGTCTGGACCCGGACCGTAGTGGTCGGTGAAGGGCCTGCAGGTCTGGACCCTAGCGGTCGGTGAAGGACCTGCAGGTCTGGACCCGGACCCTAGCGGTCGGTGAAGGACCTGCAGGTCTGGACCCGGACCGTAGCGTTCGGTGAAGGACCTGCAGGTCTGGACTCGGACCCTAGCGGTTGGTGAAGGATCTGCAGGTCTGAACCCGGACCGTAGCAGTCGGTGAAGGACCTGCAGGTCTGGACTCGGACCGTAGCGTTCGGTGAAGGACCTGCAGGTCTGGAACCGGACCCTAGCGGTTGGTGAAGGACCTGCAGGTCTGGACTCGGACCCTAGCGGTCGGTGAAGGACCTGCAGGTCTGGACCCGGACCCTAGTGGTTGGTGAAGGACCTGCAGGTCTGGACCCGGACCCTAGCGGTTGGTGAAGGACCTGCAGGTCTGGACTCGGACCGTAGCATTCGGTGAAGGACCTGCAGGTCTGGACCCGGACCCTAGCAGTCGGTGAAGGACCTGCAGGTCTGGACCCGGACCGTAGCGGTCGGTGAAGGGCCTACAGGTCTGGACCCGGACCCTAGCGGTCGGTGAAGGACCTGCAGGTCTGAACCCGGACCGTAGCGTTCGGTGAAGGACCTGCAGGTCTGGACTCGGACCCTAGCGGTCGGTGAAGGACCTGCAGGTCTGGACCCGGACCGTAGTGGTCGGTGAAGGGCCTGCAGGTCTGGACCCTAGCGGTCGGTGAAGGACCTGCAGGTCTTGACCCGGACCCTAGCGGTCGGTGAAGGACCTGCAGGTCTGGACCCGGACCGTAGCGTTCGGTGAAGGACCTGCAGGTCTGGACTCGGACCCTAGCGGTTGGTGAAGGATCTGCAGGTCTGAACCCGGACCGTAGCAGTCGGTGAAGGACCTGCAGGTCTGGACTCGGACCGTAGCGTTCGGTGAAGGACCTGCAGGTCTGGAACCGGACCCTAGCGGTTGGTGAAGGACCTGCAGGTCTGGACCTGGACCGTAGCGGTCGGTGAAGGACCTGCAGGTCTGGACTCGGACCCTAGCGGTCGGTGAAGGACCTGCAGGTCTGGACCCGGACCCTAGTGGTTGGTGAAGGACCTGCAGGTCTGGACCCGGACCCTAGCGGTTGGTGAAGGACCTGCAGGTCTGGACTCGGACCGTAGCATTCGGTGAAGGACCTGCAGGTCTGGACCCGGACCCTAGCAGTCGGTGAAGGACCTGCAGGTCTGGACCCGGACCGTAGCGGTCGGTGAAGGACCTGCAGGTCTGGACCTGGACCCTAGCGGTCGGTGAAGGACCTGCTAGTCTAGATCCGGACCCTAGCGGTCTGTGAGGGACCTGCTGTTATTTAATAATGTAAATACAAACAGGAAGCGGTCATTCACAAACAGTGGAAACCGTCTTTTACTCACAAAAGAAGATAGAAAATATATCCGTTAACTAAAGTGGGAAAATGTGCTTTAGAAAACAAATATTTTCTATGTTCCATCGTTAAATTAAATTAATTACAGGTTAAGGGATTTAGAGATCATTTCACTCTGAACTGAAGCTTCAGTTTAGATGTTTGACAGCAGTTTGGATAAAAGTATCTCCTGAATGACTGCATGTAGACGAGGAGGAAACCCTGAGACGTTGGGATGTAGGTAAACGTTCTGCAGCTGATCTTCAGAAGAAACCACACAGCTGTGAGCTGTGAGCTGTGAGCTGCAGCTGCGTCAGGAAGTGGAGGAACGGTAGCAGCTTGGCAGCAGGTCCTCCCGGCCTCAATCATGTGACAAATGTCATTAATGTGGTGACAACACTGCAACACGAGCAACTATATTTAGCTGTGCTGCTTGCGTAAATGTGTTTCCTGTCTAGCTCAGTTTACTGCTGTTGATTCAACATTTGTGGTTCTGGATGAGAAGAGACGTGTGTTTGAAGGTGAGCTTTTGAGGCACAAACATAACAGTTTACAGTGAACCATGCAAATTCCCTTCATTTTCTGGTTCTCACACTTCTCATCAAAGATGATCTCCAGGGAAAACCTGAAACGTGAAAGTGAAAATCCTCACATTTCATTACAGCGTTACCCAGCACTTCTGCTGTAGAGACTTTCAGAGTGAGGTTTCTGCTGCACCTCTGCAGGGAGCTGTGGAGT
>CM026202.1:743003-797242 GCA_014839995.1 Xenentodon cancila
AGGGAGGTCCTTCACCTGGCAATGCAGCAGCTGTCTGAACCCACACTCCTCCACCTCAGATGGCTTCATAAACGCTCTCACACACACAGATAGACAGATAGATGGATGGTCAGATGTTAGGACAGACAGGTGGAAGGTGGACAGTCAGGTTTACCTTTTTCTCGGCCACTGTACAGCGAGTTATCCTCCATCCCTTCATCATCCTCCACCTTGCTTGCCCTATGCAGACTCCCTCGCTTCACCGAGGGCTCCAGCCACTTCATCTGAAACAGCATCCATCATAAATGAATGAACAGAGTACTCAGGAAATCCATCCGTCCACCTGTCTGCATGTGTTGTTATTCATGTTGGTGTATTGTTGTTTCTTTCTTCAGATTACCTGACAGTCAAGTCTGAGTTTTGTGAAGATTTCGCATGTTTGACAGCAGAGTGATTTGTCTTTCTGCTTCTTCAGATCAGCTGTTGTTTAACTTGTGTCTGTTTCAGGATGTGTCAGACGCCTGTCTGGCTTTTTTTGTTGTTTTTTTTTAATCGTTCTCCCCATCTTACTTCATTTTAGCTGGTGGCAGACTAAATGTGACACCTCAACTTGAAATTAACCTCGCGTAACACGGCCATGTGACCCGAGCAGTGGAGCGTGTGTGTAAAGGTCAGTGCGCCTGTTTTTGTTTGTGTGTAAAAATACAACCGGAAAAAACTGGCCATCGTGAGTCTTAGTATAAGGAAATCGAACCCACCAAGGCTGAATCATGGGAACCTCTTTCATTGTTGATCCAAATCAGATGATCCACATCGCGCAATGAGAACGGTTTGATGACCACCAGTCTTCTGGTCTTCTGACCAAACAGTTCCAGAAGTTTGTTTGCTTATCCCAGCGATGCTGATGTCACAACGCCACATCACATGTCACAGGACGTCATCGTACAGTCTGTGTGTACCGTTCTTCACATCTAACCCAAGATTAAACAGTTCCAGGTTGTATAGTGTGATGGTCTTGTATGACAGCAGAAATCCTGCAGCGTGAAGAAGCACTGAGTCTCTTAGATGTTCAAGTCTACAAAAGCGGACGTAGAAGGCTGAACCGGGACTGGAGCGACGTTGGACAGAAGAATGGACCAAAACCACGAGACACTGATGAAGTCAGGCTGGAAACATTTACGGAGAGTTTCTTCTGAAGGAAACATCTACTAAGGGTTCCTGCTCCTGTAGGAAACATCAGGACATCTACTGAGGGTTCCTGCCGCTGAAGGAAACATCTACTGAGGGTTCCTGCCGCTGAAGGAAACATCTACTGAGGGTTCCTGCCGCTGAAGGAAACATCTACTGACGGTTCCTGCTCCTGTAGGAAACATCTACTGAGGGTTCCTGCCGCTGAAGGAAACATCTACTGACGGTTCCTGCTCCTGTAGGAAACATCTACTGAGGGTTCCTGCCGCTGAAGGAAACATCTACTGAGGGTTCCTGCTCCTGTAGGAAACATCTACTGAGCGTTCCTGCCGCTGAAGGAAACATCTACTGAGGGTTCCTGCCGCTGACGGAAACATCTACTGAGGATTCCTGCTCCTGTAGGAAACATCTACTGAGGGTTCCTGCTGGTGAAGGAAACATCTTCTGAGAGTTCCTGAGGGGCCAGGAACCCTCAGTAGATGTGTCCTTCCACTGAGAGTTCCTGGCACTGAAGGAAACATCTACTGAGAGGTGGGTCTACAAGCTGTAATACGTGTTGTCCACATGATTTCTCTCTTTTTGATTTATTCTTTGTTTAATAAATACTGGCACAGTGAAAAAGTTATATGTTTGTGTTCATTTGAGATGTATTTGTTTAATACCTAGAACAACTTTGATGTTTAACTTAATACCAAAACACTGGATTAAAAGAGAAAATGTCAACTTCTGCAAGATCACACTAGTGCCTCTTCTCCCGTGGTGTTCATCAGGGCTCCATACTTGGCCCCATGTTGTTGCATACTACTGTCACATCTATTATGTTAGCAAAGACACCAGACTTCTCCACATTCAAATAAAACCAGCGAAAAAAAGCCACAGACGTTTACAAGACCAGTTTCGGTTCAACAGCCAAACATTTTATGTCAACAGCACTAAAGGTTCTGGATGGATTTTCTCCAGATAAACAAAAACAAAACTGAGGTGATTGCCTTTGCAGCCAAAGAGAAACGATCACAGGTGACTACAGAGCTTCAATCTAAACACCTAAAAACCACCAACCAGGCCAGAAATCTGGGTGTAGTGATGGACTCAGACCTACATTTGGAAAAACACATTAGAGCAATAAAGCCATCTACTGTCACCTCAAGAACATATGAAAGTTAAAAGATCTGATGTCTCAGCAGGACCTGGAGAAACTAGTCCAGCATTCATCTCCAGTAGGTTTGATTATTGTACCAGCATCTTCACAGGTCCACCTAAAACATCAGTCAGACAACTGCAGCTCATCCAGAACTCTGCTGCTTCAGTCCTCACTAAGACCAGAAAACTGGACCACATCAGTCCAGCTCTGAGGTCTCTACACTGGCTGTCTGTCTGAATGGTCCAGAACCAAATACATCAGTGACCTCCTGACCCAGTATGAACCTTCAGACCCCTCAGGTCACCTGGATCCGTTTTTTTTATCAGTTACCAGAGTCAGAACCAGACATGGAGAACTTCCTTCAGCTTCTCTGCTCCACATGTCTGGAACAAACTCCCACAAAGACTCAGATCAGCTGAAACAGTTTATTTGAATCCAGGTTGGAGACTCACCTGTTCTCAGCTGCAGTTGAAGAAAGATCCACATCTGCTCTGATACTTTTAAACTTGGGTTTCCAAACTTTTTTTTTTCATATTTAACATTAACTACTGATTTTATCTGATTTTATCTGATGTTCCTTTTTTCTTTCTTTTTGTGTAAACTTTAAATATTGCATTTTTATTTCTACTATGTGATGTTTTAATGTCTCTGTAAAGCACTTTGAACCCTCTTGTTGTTGCATTGTGCTGTATAATATAAATAAACTTGCCTTGTCGTACCAAGATGTCACACGACTGTTGGAAATTACAGTTTTAAGTCAGAGTTGAGGTTTGTTGTCAAGATATGAATGTACTCCAACTTCAGATGCAACGATAAGCTGCTGTGGCCATGATGGGTCCGGAGAACATCTTTCTGCTTCTAACAGCTGGACGGTGTAAATAAAAGCTAATGTTCAATTTTAAAATTGTGAAGCTAAAACAGACCAAATATCCACAAACGCACTGGATGATTTACAGTTGCGTAGGGCGAGATGTACTTGTACTTGGGAGTGGTGGCCTAGTGGTTATAGTGGTGGGCTTGGGTGTGGAGGACCCAGGTTCAAGCCCACAATGGTAAATCACTGGGGGCCTTAACTCCCAATAGCTCCCTGGGTGCTGATGCACTAGTGAAACTAGTTGATGGGTAAAGCAGAGGTCCAATTTCAGTGTATTGTGCATACATCGTGTGCACGATGTCCACACTGAGACATTTGTGCTGCACACAAATATCTAGAGATCTGATCTAGAAAGGGTTTTGTGGTCTGGCTTCATTACATTTGTGTGTGATTTTCTGAGAATCTCTTGACTAATAATATTAGAAATAATGTGGTTTGAATGGCTTGATGTGATTGGCTTATTAGTAAATCGTCGTCCTGAAACAAGGAAGATGCTTATTAGTAAATCGTCGTCCTGAAACAAGGAAGATGCTTATTAGTAAATCGTCGTCCTGAAACAAGGAAGATGTCTGATTGGCAAATCATTCAGGCAAACCACAAGCCGTTTGTACATCAGGTGATGTTTGTGTGCAGCAGAAACATCTACTGGAGGTTTTGCTCAACGAAAGAATGAAATTTTACACTTAATGCCACGTCAAATCCAGTAATGACAGCTGCTGATCTGATCTGCAGCGTCGTGTTCTAATTAACATATTTACTTTGTAAAAGGATCTCTGAGTAATTGCGTGCGCTCGTGAGTGTACGTGTGCATGTGTGTTCTTACGGGGAAGGCGATCTCACACAGTTTGTGTGTCCAGTCGTCCAGCTGACTCCTGTCAGCAGCGAACATGTAGATCTTCTCCGTGGTCTCCACCAGGAAGGACCCCGTCTCTCTGGGACATCCGTCCATCTCCACCTCTGACACCCGGATGCAGTCCGCCAGGCGGATCACCTGAGAGACAGTTGGGTAAGCTATGTTGCTATGGAAACCAAGCTGCAGAGATACGGCAGTAGAGGGAAGTTTACCTTCTTGTTTTCCTGCTGTTTGCGCAGAGTTTTTTCGTTCATGTTGCCTCCTTCTTTGCACTCAAAGAACTCCAGTCTGGAGATGGAGCAGGAGCTCTCCCTGTACAGGACACACCACACCCGCTTCCACTTCTACACACACACAAGGCTCGGTCAGGTTGGGTTGTGGACCGGGTCAGCGTCAGTATGTGTTGTTTTCAGTTGTGTTCACCTAAATAAGAACATCTAAGAAGGCCAGCGTCTGTGTGGGGATCTGAAACATTTGTTTGTCATTCTGAAATCCGTCTTTAGTTTAAAATACGTTTTTTAAGTCATCATTTCTGTAAAGCACTTCCTTTTCGAGGAGGTTTGTGAGCTTTTGGCTTTGCTAACTCAGTTACAAAAGAACTTCGGTCCGTTTGGGTTTTTTTTCTCGCAGCTCGGCTTCTTTCTTGCCGTCGGATTAGCTCCGTTTTTGTGATCTAACTAGACCGGGTTCGCAGGGCAGAACGGTGTCTTGGTGGTTGGTACTCTTGTGTTACATCTAGAAGGTTCCTGCGTGGACTCCCGGCGGGAGTCTTTCCGTGTGGGTTGACATGTTCTCCTCCTGCTTATGTGGGTTTTCTCCGGGGGCTCCGGCTTCCTCCCACACTCCAAAACCATGTATGTTACGTTGACTGAGTACTCTAAGATGCCTGTAGGAGTCATTGTGTCGTAGTAAGTTTATATGTGTTCCTGTGATGGACTGCGGAGCGGTCCAGATGAACTCTGACCTTACACCTGCAGAGACCTGGAAGAGACCAAACCACACCGCCGTGACCCTGAACTAGAAGCCGGTATCATGACGCACAGGTTTCATTTGTTAGGTCAACTTGGCTATGAACTGTAGATCCATCTAGCCAGTTTCCCTCCTGAAGTGTCACAGATTAATGCGTAACTCTGGATCTTTGCAGAAGCGTTTTGGGCCGCAGAAAGCTCGATGCAGCCCTCAGTGTTGTTCCCTAGTTGTGGTGATGTTACCATGAACCTTACAGTGAAAGGAGCGCCGATGTCAGTGTTCATACCTTCCCGAAGCGCTGCTGCTGGAGGAAGAGGAACCCCTGCTTCCTGATGTCCTCCTCCATGTCGCCACACCTCCTCCTCCTCACCTCTACTAGGTCTGCTCCTTCTTCAGATCCACCTTTCTCAATGGTTTGCCCCTATTGCTTCCTCTTCTCCTTCTTCTTTCTCAGCTTCCTTTTCTTTCTATCTACCCTGTCCTCGGTAACTTCTTCGCCTCTTGCGTTAGCCTCTCTTTTCCTGCTATGCTGATGCCGAACTTCTCCTTGACTGCCTCCTCCTCCTTCTTTGTCTTGCTCTGGTAGTGTTGCTGCAGCTCCGACACCTTCGTGGCCCTCTCTGCGCCTGCCGTTTTTCACCTCCTCCCTCTGTGGTATCACTGTGATGCAGAGACGTTGAGTGTCATGTGTTTCCTGTTCTATCACTGTTGTAAAGCAGAACCAATGGGCTCCTCCTTCTGATGTGGCTCCTCCCCCCTTGGGCATGTCCTTCCTCTTTCTGCTCCTCTAATTTTCAGCTCTCGTTCATTGTCAGTGGTGGCATCACCTTCTGATTCTCCACCATCTGTTCTTTTTGGACCTGAGACAGCTCAAAGGGCATCATGTGGTTGACACATGATGCCTCGTGGAACTGGAAAACCTTCTGTCACCTTAAATGTGATTTACCTGCTTATGACTTTGACCAGGTTATTCCAAACCCTTCATTCTTCACGATTCTAATATAGATTTTTTTGTCAGGATAATTTCCTGTCACATGACCCACTTCTAGCCTGTCTTCATCTGTCAGTGAGATGTCCTCACATTTATCTCTACAAGACTCTGGTCTACAGAGGAGTTCATGGTCCACTCAGTGACTGACAGGTATCCAGGTCCAGACCACCATCCCTCCACCACCGTGCTTGATAGTGGGTCTGAAGTGTTTCTGCTGGTTTTCTCCAAACATGGTTCTGGACATGAAGACCAAACATCTCCACTTTGGTCTCACGTGTCCAGAGGACGTTGTTGCAGAAGTCTGGTGTGCTTATCTGAGCATACACGGTTGGATCTTTGAGTTAATTTACTGGGACCACTCTTGGGAGAATCGACAACTGTCTTTAATGCTTTCCACTTGTGAACCATCTTTCTCACAACAGAACGTTGAACTCCACAAACCTTTGAATTCGTTTAATAACATTTCCCCAATAGATGTGAAACAACAGTTGCTTGTCTAAGATCATTGCTCATGTCGTTCCCTCTTGGCATTGTGTTCTAAATCTCACTGTCATAAGATGATTTTTGTAAAGTTTTTAGATGAAAGAAAAAGAAATTTTGCTGGTGATTGTAATTTTTATATAACGTTAAAGACCTACGCTGGAAAACGATGAACTCACACTATGAATTCCTGCAGAGTGAATAAAGAGCAGAGAACAGTGCAGACAGATGCAGCAGGAAGTTAGTTTTTGTCGTTTGTGAGCAGGTCACTGATTGTGGGCGATATTTTATTTGTTCAGAGGAACTAATCTCCGACACTTCAGAGCAATAAACCGAAGATGACTTTGGTAAAATAATTTGTGGTGCACAGAAGACGCTGTGTGGGTCAGTCCAATCAGACTTGGATTCAAATCACCACCTTCGGTGGAAAAACCTTCTTAAGAATAACATGATGATATAAAGAGAAAAAAGTAGATTAAAGCGCTCTGATAGTTTCTCTTTGGATCCAAAGACAATCACTTCAGTTTTGTTCTTGTTTAGCTGAAGAAAGTTGTGTCACATCCAGTCATGAATCTCCTCAGTGCATTTACTAGAGTAGATGTTGAGTAGGGTAAAGTCTATCATTTGAAGGGTGTCATGTAATTTTGGTCTGTCCATTTGTCCCTCCCTCTATCCATCCCTCATTCTTTCATATGCCAACCATGCATTTGGTATCCCTCCATCATCCCCTCATCTGTAATCCCTCTACCCATCTCTACAGAATCTCTCCTTCTAACGTAACTCAGTTAATCTTTAAGTTATTCAATTATGTTAAGGTTTTATTACCTAATAAAAACTAACTTGGGATACTTTGTATTGCCCCATGATTATTTTTATGGGCAATACAAAGTTTGTAATTTAGAATCCTTTAAAATATCCAAATGTTCTCATTCCTTTTTAAATATTTATGATTAAAAAAGTTAATTTGGTCTCTTCTTAACTGTAAACATCTGAATTAGTTTTGAAATAACACAGAAAGGAAAAGAAGTGAAGGATGGGATTAGAGGAAAAAGTACGAAGGAAAGTACAGTAAAGTAAATTTTAAAGTATTGTTGAGTATATTTATTACATTACGTTGTTAAACACATTTTAATTAGCTAAATGAGCTCCAGCTGTGAATAAAGTGACCTGCATCTGGGACACTGGCGACAGCGTTCTCACTCGTCAAACAGTCAATGGAAATAACAGAAATAAAAAGAGACATCAGCAACATTCTTATGGCATTAGTGGTGGATGTCTTTTCTGAATGCAATGATGTTAATTTTAAGAAGGTAGGCGTTTTAATTCCCGAAGTTAGAGCAAGTTAAATATTCCAAACATCTTTTCTTAAGAGGTCGTCTGGTATTGCCTCACCATTCTAACAAATAAGCAGAAAATGGGCATTCTCTGAGCTCCGGGCTCTCACAGTGCCTCAAAAGTCATGTCTTCTATAAGCCAACAAAAATATCTACGTTTTGATATATAATTTATAGGGTGTGAGTGAAAGGTGTGGACAAGAGAGAAGTTTGTTACCAACCACAAATTTTTCACATAATTCCCCAGCTCAGAAGCTTAGAGTGAATGACATCATCAGCTAGAGTGAATGTTTGCTGGGAAAACTTTTGAAAAAATCATGAAACTTAAATTTAATTTCCCTAAGGGTCATACGTCTCATCAAAGCTGAGTCTTGTGTCTTGTGACCCGTTTACCGGTTGAATGGTGCCTCTAGGTGAAAGTATGCCGTAGTAGTGTCCTCGCAAAAAACACGGTTCCATCACCCCAAGATTTGCATTAAAAAAAACAAATATCGAAAAAGAAATCCTGTAATGGAAAAAGTATTAATATGCAAAAACTCCTGAATATGAAATTAACCTTTTCATGCATCGAGGAGGTGGTTTTTCAGGTGATTCGATAATCCACTAGTTCACCAAAGTTTCATGGAAACACTTTTTGTGAATTTCTACATCTCTGACATCTCCTCATTAATTATGGCTGTTTGAATTACTCAAAACCCCAAATTGGCCTTATATTTATTTTCTATACCCAGTTAGTTACTGTATTTAGTCACAGGCAGCACTTTCGGTAAAACAACAAAGAAGGATGAATGAAGATTCAGAGCACTTTAACACGTACTTCCTGTTATTGCCCAGGTCAGTTAGATCGGCTGTTGTAAACTAAGTTAATGGATGAACAAGAGAAAGAGCACCATCTGCTGGCAGGATGCGCAAATCACCCCGGCGGCTGGCAGAGATCACCTGTTGTGGTTTCCTTCACACGCTCATCTTTACATGTTTGACCAGCGTGCAGGTCCAGTCTCCTTGTCCAGGGCAGATTCATGGTTCATCAGTGAACATCACTTTCCGGTCAGTTGCCGTCCTGCTTCTCTTTTGTAACATTGTTTTCATGTGGGATACAAACAGAGAATAGAAATAACGTTACTGTCAAACCCTCGGTGCTGCACAATAAATACATTTTAAACACAAAGTGCAAATTAAAAGGAAACTAGTTATGGCATGACGTTGGGTTTAGGAGCCAAAGGCAATAAAGTTACAGTATAAACACTGAAATGGCAGTATGATGATGATGATAATCATCATGCTTTTCTCTTATTATTGTTTTTATGATTATTTTGTTCATTTATTTCAGAATAAATTTGGATTCTTCCCAGCTAACAGCTTGTTACTGGAAAACAGATCAGAGTTTGGACAATAAACTTCCTGAAAAAAGCCATATTTGAGAGAAAGCTCTTGAATTGAGTCAAACAGAAACATTTTTTAGAAATGTGCACCTGATCATGCATGCTTATACATGTTCTTATTCAAATGTATTCAAGATGTGCAGTTGGAGTTTCAAACCTGAAATGTGTGGTAAAGTGGTCATGGTTGAACTTTAATGGTGTTTAATGCACTAAAAGACAAACAGACACAATAAGTTTGATGCTAAGTTTTATTCAGAACCAGAAACAGACTGAGAAACAGCAGGAGTTGTGTTAAGCATCCTCGTTTACATCTTGGCTGGACTTAAGTGGTGTTAACCTCCAGAGGAGATGTGGTGGAGTCATAATAAATCACTGTGAGGCAGTGAGACCCAGTTCACAGACACTTGCATCGTCTCCTGACTTCACAGACTGCTTACTGCTCAGAAGAATCGGTTCAAACGGGACCATGCTTGGCTTTCTCTGTCAGATTTGATCCAGGGACAATTCTGGCTTCTTCAACCTGGTCAAACCTTAAACTCTTCTAACCTCTGCTGGGGCTCCTACTTCTGCTCTGTTGGCTGCCTTTTCCACTGTTTGGACTCCAGGACATGGGGCTTCCTCTTCCTGGACTCCAGGACATGGGGCTTCCTCTTCCTGGACTCCAGGACATGGGACTGTCTCTTCCTGAACTCAAGGACATGGGCCTGCCTCTTCTACTGTTTGGAGTCCAGGACATGGGACTGCCTTTTCCACTGTTTGGAGTCCAGGACATGGGCCTGCCTCTTCTACTGTTTGGAGTCCAGGACATGGGACTGCCTTTTCCACTGTTTGGAGTCCAGGACATGGGACTGCCTTTTCCACTGTTTGGACTCCAGAACATGGGACTGCCTTTTCCACTGTTTGGACTCCAGGACATGGGCCTGCCTCTTCTACTGTTTGGAGTCCAGGACATGGGACTGCCTTTTCCACTGTTTGGACTCCAGAACATGGGACTGCCTTTTCCACTGTTTGGACTCCAGGACATGGGACTGTCTTTTCCACTGTTTGGAGTCCAGGTCATGGGACTGCCTCTTCCACTGTTTGGAGTCCAGGACATGGGCCTGCCTCTTCTACTGTTTGGAGTCCAGGACATGGGACTGCCTTTTCCACTGTTTGGAGTCCAGGACATGGGACTGCCTTTTCCACTGTTTGGACTCCAGAACATGGGACTGCCTTTTCCACTGTTTGGACTCCAGGACATGGGCCTGCCTCTTCTACTGTTTGGAGTCCAGGACATGGGACTGCCTTTTCCACTGTTTGGACTCCAGAACATGGGACTGCCTTTTCCACTGTTTGGACTCCAGGACATGGGACTGTCTTTTCCACTGTTTGGAGTCCAGGTCATGGGACTGCCTCTTCCACTGTTTGGACTCCAGGACATGGATCTGGTCCTGCTGCCAGGTCGCGTGTTGCTGTCAAGACAAACCTCTGATTTAAATAACATCTACTCAATCTTCTGCTTCCTTAAGTGCAGCAGCGCCACTGAGGTTGCGCTCACATATGCTGGTGCATCCTCAGTGCACCAGACTAGATCATTTATTTTGTTAGAATTGAAATGAGTCCAGTTTAAAGTGTGGTTTTGACTCCAGCCTAAACACTGCACCATAAACCATCAGATGACCCCTGTTGTCACTGGTCAGTGTTGGTCTTGGCAGAGCATCATCTATCTATGACAACTGGCCTGAAACAAGAAGTGGAAAAGCATGTCAACACGACTACATGTGTTGACCCAGAGCTTCTCTTTTCCCTGAAACATGAATGCTCTGCCGTTGACCAATGACAATGCTGACTGTTGTTGCCTGCCTTGTGGTGTGGCATTTGGGCTGGAGTGAAAACAACACTTGTGAACATGAAGTAAACTAAGAGAAAAATGAATGGCTGTTAACTGGGGATACTGAGAACCCACAAACGTGCGTGGGAACGACCCCTATCTCCGCTGCCTTCCTCTCTGCTGTGTTAGCCACAGAATCCCAAGGAACAGCTAACATCTGACAGTAACGTGAATAGTTTGCCTGGTAAATGATACAACTACAGGCACAACTCACATTCCAAAGCCTCTGGCAACTCGAATCAGCCATTTCACGTCGGGCTCAGACACACCGGTTCCAACAGACAGCAGGACCACCAGCAGCATCAAGGGCAGGAGACGCATCTGCAGGGTTGAGGAGGGAAAACATGTTGTTGGCCTCACAGTCACCCAACTGCCAAACAGTTATCCACAGAGGAATTCAAAGAGGAATCCGTGTTTCTTACCTTCACCGCTGGTTGTAAACCTGGAAAAGAGCAAACAAACGTGAATTCAGACTGAGCTCAGCTTCGAGCCCCCTGTTCAGATGGAAGACAGTTTCAGATCTTCAAAGAGCTGATATGGAGGCAGCCACGCATTCACCGTAGCTCACAAGCTTTTTATTGACAATACTTTGGGAGGGGCAGGAAACCAGTTCTTATCGCAAGCCAGAAGCCGTCAAATAAGGAAGAAAAAACAAGAACAAAGACCTTATCTCATCTATGAATGAAAATCATCATCCTGTGTTGACAGGACACAACCAGAGTCCATCACTTTCCTCACCACCACTCTTTTTATTGCATCTTAGTCTGACTGCAGCTCCTCCATTTCAGTTTTTTTAAAGCTACACTAAGAATTTTTTCCATTTTTTTCTCCCCGGCGGTATTCCTACAGGCCTGGATGTTGAGTCACTTTTACCATGAAAAAAACAACTTTTGTTCAGTTTTCCTCTATTATTACTTTCTTGTTTCTCTGCCAGCACATTATAACTGCTATGAAGGGACCGGCTGAGCTAAAAATGGAAAAATGTCATCATAGCAGATCCCACAATGGCTCTAATGATCACTGTAGTCATGACGGCCAGAGGACCATCACAGACATTGACCATCATTGTTGCAACATATCATCATAAAGCTTTCTGCAGTGATAAGAGATGACTGGGACAGGAGTGCAAAGTTACTTTGAGTGTTTTTTTTTACAAAAAAAAACATTTCCTAGAAATAATTTTCCTTTGAGTAAAATTAAAAGTGATATTTTGATATGAAAATTCTTCTTCGTCCTTACTCACATTGACTTCGACACCTTCTGCACCACCTTCTAATGAAAGTTTTAACAGTCATGATTTCATCACCTTGTAGTATTACCATTTCTTCTCAAAACACTTTAAAGGCATTTTCACATTGAGGATGTCAAGTGATGGAAAGTTTCAGGTGATATTCTGTCCCATTCTTCCAGGAAACACATTTTAACATGTGTAACTTTCTCCAGCAGCTCCAGGGACTACCGGGGTGTTCCCAAGTCAGCCGAGAGAAATGATCTCTTTAGTGAACTTCAAAAGATCTAAATTTTCCCAATACTTGATTTGGTTTTGAAGAACAGAATAATTCCATGAAGATCTGAAACAGAATCTTCTCTTCACCGTAGCATTGAATGTTTTTCCAAAGACATTGAAAATTCAGAGACACAAGGTTCCTTTAAGGTTTAAATTCCACGGTGTCATGATTCTGAGGAAGAGAACAAATTGTTGCTGACCTGACATCAGATAAAGATGTGTGCAGAACTGGCAGGTCCAACATGTTACGACAGGTTTCATTTCCTTCTGTTTCTCAAGACAGACACTAGTTCAAGAGGTTAGATTCCTTTAACAATTCCATCCAGCATCTGCACCTGCTTCTTCTAATCCAGGGTCAGCTGGAGCTCTTTTTGGCAAATGACCCACTGGAAAGGATCCCAGAGTCCAGAACCAGTCCCAGATTTCTGATTGGGCTCTTGGGTTTTAGCTTCACTGCTTGAAGTTAAGTGCTGACATTTAATCTTTCTTCCTCGGCTCCAAAGACAATTATTTCTTTTTTTTTTTTTTTTTTTTTTTTTTTTTTTTTTCTCTCTTGGGCTCATCAGTTTACTTTGGACAGGCATCCTTAAAGCAGTCAAGTCAAAGTCCCACATCATCTGAGCCCCACCTTTTTTTTTTTTTTTTTTTTTTTATAATTATCCCCCGTGCATAAGTGAAAGTGAAGGTGATAGTGTCCCACACCAATCCTCTCAACAGCCCATTATTCAACTCCACAAATCCTGAACTCTGTCAAAGAGGACCAACAAACACAAACAGCAAAGTGCAAAGAGAAAGGAGCGGAGGGTAGTGGTGGATGTTGTGTTATTTATGATGATTCAGTGATGTGTGTGTGTGTGTGTGTGTGTGTGTAGTGTAGTGTGGGTGAGTGCATGTTGTTGTGTTGGGTGTAACACCCCAAGATGATCAGGAGCTGAGAGATTCAGAGTTAAAGAACCACAGCTGGCAGTGATGTTGACCTTCCACACCAGCTGGACAGCTGCTCATGATACAATCACATTTCAAGTTGGACCACCGCTGGTGCCGGTGTGTTGGGTCAGTGCAGTGCAGCAGCCCTCCCCAGGTGTACGAAATCCCCCCCCTCAGTTACCATATACCGGTCCAGCCCCAGCAGGTCACAGGACGCCCGGCCGAGGGCCGCCTACGTTGTCCATGACGGCAGAGCGGGAAAGCAGCTCAGGAGCCACAGGCGGACCGGCCAGCCGGATCGATGCATGCCAGCAGCCACGAGAGCGAGTAATGGGTGGAGCCGGGGACCCCCCCACCCCAATCATCCTCCCCGCCACTCGGTCCGGGAAGAGGGGCGGGTCCCACCACCCCACCCCGACGGCAGGAAGCCGAGCGGAGGAGACAGACCCGCAGGACGGAGTCCAGGGCCGCCCCGCGCCGGCCCCCCAGCAGCCCGGGCCACCGCCCCTCCCGGAGGGAGAGCCCAGAGAGGCCAGGCCGGCAGAGGCCCCCCAGGCCGTCCGCCACAGCGTCCCCCCCAGCCCCCCGCCCCCCGCCCCCCAAACCAGCCCCGATGAGCCCCTAGGCCGAGCCCCAGCGGCCCTCCTCCCACCAGATCTGAGCTCTGCCCGGCGGGCGAGACAGGGGAGCGCTGGTTTACCCATGGCAGCCCCAGGTGTCTTTTCTACCCCCTCCCAGGCCAGCTAGCGCCAGATCCTTGGACCTACACCCTACCCGTGTGTGAACGTGATTTAGGTTTAGGCTGTGTTCCGGGTTCCAGATCGGACACAGTGAGTGTGTGCTACCAAACCTGTGCATGTAAACTAAGTGCAGATAAGGTGTGCTAAGGTGCATTAAAAGAAGGGGTGCATTAAAAGGAGGGCACGAGTTGGGGGAGGTATGGAGAGGCGGCAGCGCACTCCTGCCCTGCCACCTCTCGTCCCTTATGTGCCCCCAACCAAGCTCGGCACCTCCGGTCCTGTGTCTGGATGTAGTGAGGTGACAAGTGCCCCTGTGTGGTTGTGCTCTTGTCTAGTGATGTGTATTTAAAAAAGGATTGGCAGGAGCTTAGCCTGGGAAGGGGAGGGGGGAGTTGTTGGTACTCCTCCCCCCCGTCCCACCAGCAAGACAAGGGCAGAGCCCCATGCAGCCACAGGGGTCGCAGCCCAGGGATCCACAGGACATCTCGAGGGGCAGCAGTCCAGGCAGGGAGCCGCGACGACCACCAGGACACCCCCGCCGGTCCCAGCTCCCCGGGGCCCCCCCCCAAAAGAGCGACAGCAACCCGAGGGGCCCGGAGGCCACCACAGCCCGGCCCCAGAGCCAACCCCAGGCCAGTCCGTCATCTGTGTTACCCAGGGTGCACTGGGGGCAGATATCTGTGTTGACTAGACCCATTTTAAACATTGTCCGCTGTGTGATGTGAGTCCTGTGTATTACTTTATACTGAATAAGTCGTAGATTTGTGTTTTTTGTCATAGAGAATATATTATTACAGATGTCTGTCCAAAGGTCGGGGTTGAGAGTGGTTGTTAGGTCGTTATTCCATTTGGTTATTGGGAGGGCTAGTTCCGTGTCGTTACTGGATATAAGTTTGTAGATTCTAGAAACCAGTTTTTGGACCTTTGTGATTTTTCTTACTTCTTCAATAAATAGTGAAGGTTCTAGTAAGTCACAGTTGATCTCTACTTTTGATTTGATTGCAGATTTTAGTTGTTGATAATGTAGAAACTGTTGTTTGTCAATACCAAATCTCTGAGCTAACGAATCAAATGATATAAAGTGGCCGTCAGTGAAGAGATGATGGAGATGAGTGATACCTTTCTGTTGACATGATGGGAAATAAATAGGTTTCTTGGATATCAGAAAGTCAGGATTGTGCCAGATTGGAGTTAATTGACAAGGTGTTAAGGAAGACTTTGTAATCTTTATTGTCTTCCACCAGGCTTTCAGAGTTGAGTTGATTGTGGGGTTTTCAAAAAGAGGCATCTTCTTTATCGATGTTGGAAGAAATGGTAAGTCAGAAATAGGGATATCCTTGCATTGGTTTTGCTCCAAGTTTTTCCATAAGCTGTGGTTTTCTGTTTGGATCCATTTGATTACATACTGCATTTGAGTCAATAGGTAATAATATTGAAAATTCGGGGCTTCTAGGCCTCCTTTTGATCTCTGTTTTTGTAGTGTCGCTAAACTAATCCTGGGCTTCTGATTTTTCCAATAAAACTTTGTTACCAATGAGTTAATTGAGCTGAATCATTTATCAGTGGGGGTAACTGGGAGTACTGAGAATAAGTAATTAATTTGTGGTAATATCTTCATTTTAACTGAGGCTATTCGACCCATTAGTGAAAGTGGAAGGTTTGTCCATCGTTTTAAATCTTGTGTTATTTTATGGAGTAGAGGGATGTAATTTAGATTGAATAATTCTGATAGTCTGGAAGAAACATTAACACCCAGGTATTTAATGTTGCCAGTTCTGAATGGCAAAGAGTTATTTTGAGTTGCAGAGTCCCATACACTGTCTGAAAGTGGTAGTATAATTGATTTTTGCCAATTTATGGTATAATTTGAGATTTTTGAAAAATTATTAATGGTATTCAAAGTCTCTTGTATAGATTTATTTGGAGCCTCTAGATATAGTAATACATCATCAGCATAAAGGCTTATTTTGTGTTGTGATATCGTGTCTCGAATCCCTTTAATTTGACGGTTTTGTCGTATTGCTGCTGCAAGGGGTTCAATAAAAATAGCAAAAAGTGACGGAGAGAGTGAGCATCCTTGTCTGGTTCCTCTCTGAAGTGTAAATCTTTGTGATGAGATTCCGTTTGTGATGACGGTGGCCAGAGGGGATGTGTACAGCGTTTTAATCCAGTGGATGAATGAGCTTCCAAATCCAAATTTGTGAAGAGTACTAAATAAAAAAGTCCAATTCACTTTGTCAAATGCCTTTTCTGCATCTAGGGACACAATTATTGATTTTGTTTGTCTTTTTTGAGCAATATGGATTAAATTAAAAAGCCTCCTGGTGCTATCTGATATATTTCTATTTTTAATGAAACCAGTTTGATCTGGATGGATTAACGCTGGGGTTACTGTTTCTATTCTTGTGGCTAGGGCTTTAGTAATTATTTTTAAGTCTGTATTTATTAACGAAAGGGGGCGATAACTAGATGGGAGAGTTGGGTCTTTGTCGGGTTTTAGGATGACTGTCATAGCTGCAGTATTCATTTGTGGAGGAATTACTGAGGTGGCATGGATTTCAGCAACGATTTTATAATAGAGTGGTGATAACATTTCCCAAAAATGTTTATAAAATTCTGGGGGAAATCCATCCGGTCCTGGAGATTTGTTATTAGGCATTCTAACACTTTATAGAGTTCCTCAGGAGTTAGTAGGTTGTCTAACATATTTGCTTGTTCCTTTGATAATTTGGGGAGCTCTAAGTTTTGGAAAAAGTCATCTATATCTGATTGTTTGGGGTGCCGGTCTTGTCTGTATAGGTGGCTGTAGAAGTCCTTAAATACATCATTTATTTCCTGTGGGTTCTGAGTTGCCTCTCCTAAAAAATTGGTGATGGAAGAGATAGTTGACTTTTCTTTTTTACGCTGCAGCTGGTTTGCTAAGAATTTTCCAATTTTATTACTGTATTCATAATTTTCATATTTAAGTTGTTGTATAAGGAATTGTGTTTTATTGTATATAATGCTTTCATATTGTAGTTTTAAGTTATCAAGTTTGTTTTTAGTTTCTTTGCACGGCTTTTTGGAATAATCTTCACTTAATTGTTTGATATTTTGTTCTAGATCCGTTTCTATTCTCTGTTGTTGTTTTTTCCGATTTGTTGCATATGCTATTATTTTCCCTCTAATGTATGCTTTTCCTGTTTCCCATAACAATGATGGTGAGGTATTTGGGAGGTCATTCATCTCCAGAAAAAACAACCACTCCTTTTTTATGAAGTCGCCAAATTCTGTATCCTGCAGAAGTGATGTGTTGAAGTACCATCTTTTGCTGAGTTTAGATTGCATCTGAAGTGTGAGCGTTAGGGAGATGGGGGCGTGGTCGCTGATTAAAATTGGGTGGATTGAAGTTTCAGTTACATATTGAGAGAGAGAGTTGCTGATGAGGAAGAAATCAATTCTAGAGAAAGACTGATGGACAGAGGAGTAATAAGTGTATTCTCTCGCTGAAGGATTTCTTATTCTCCAACTATCGCCAAGTCCGTAGTGTTTCATGTATTTTTTGATGGTTTCAGTTGTTTGACAATTTCTATAAGATTGTGGATTTGAGCGGTCTAGTTTTGAATTAATAATGGCGTTAAAGTCTCCTGCAATAATTAGATTTGTTGAATCTTCTATTGATGAAAATAAGTTATGAAAGAAGGAAGGCTCGTCATTATTTGGTCCATAAATATTGACTAAGGTGAAGACATTTTGGTTGATGGAGAGATTGATTATAATAAATCTTCCATCTGGATCTGTTACTGTTGATTGATGCGTAAAAGGTATATTTTTATTGATGAGTATTGCTACTCCTCTCTGTCTACTATTGTATGTGGAGGCAGAGACTTGTTCAAATTGTTCAAGTTTGATGTTTGAGAGTTCTTTTTCTGTAACATGTGTTTCTTGTAAGAAGCAGATATCTGCTCTGTGTTTTATTAAGTGGTTGATGATTTTAATTCTTTTTTCCTGAGTTCTGAATCCGCGCACATTCCATGAAATTATTTTAAGTGGTTGCATTATACTTCTTAATTTTAATGTCATGAAGTACTATAGACGACTCCTGTCTTGGTGTTGTGTGCATATCTGTGTGTATATATTTGAGGGGTGTTAATGTGTGTGTGTGTTTAGAGTTGCGGTTAAAGAAGAAAAGAAAACATATAATAAAAAGGATAAAGAAATGAGAAATCAAGTGTGGTGCCCATGCCAAATGGTACACCAGGTGCAGTGCATACAAGTGCATATTGTGATGTAATGGTGGCACTGAGAAAGAGATTACTCTTTTTTTTTTTTTTTTTTTTTTTAAACCTCTTTCCCTAAATTTTTACCTGCCTATAATTATTTTTATATACATAACTATTTTACAGCAGTTTTGAAGTTATGATTAATCCTTGCTTTAATCATAATATTAGAATAGCAGTTCATACATAACGTACTATTATTTTACAGCGGTTTTGAATTTATGATTAATCATTGCTTTAATCAGAATATTAGAATAGCCATGGGGTGCTATTAGCATCTCGGTACAACTGCCCCTCAATGAAAAGTTTGTCCACTATTATGTAGGCTCTTTTATTGATTTTTCTCTGCTCTTTCATGATCGGATAGAGAACTTTGCGTCTTTCATTAATTTCTCGAGGAAATTGGTCATTAATTCCGTAGTTCGTATCTTTCAGCTCTCTACCACGACTTTTGATGGTCAGTTTATCTTTATATCTCCCTACTTTAGCGACTATGGGGCGGGATGGTTTGTTGTTGGGTCTTCCTAGTCTGTGGACGCGGTCGAACCCGATACGATCAACAGTCTCAGCTGGTAATTTCAGTTGTGTTCTCATGAAGTCTTTAACGACTTCTTCCGGGTTCTCCGAACGGTTTTCAGGTATTCCGGTAATTATGATATTATCTCGCATACTTCGTGTCTGTAAATCTAGTATCGTTTCCTTCATCGTTTTGTTCTCTTTGACAACATTGTCCATTTTATCTCCGAGACCTTTAACGGTGGCTTGGAGGTGGTGGACCTTTAACGAGTTAGCTTGCTGGAGTTCTTGAATGTGGCCGTAAGCAAACTCCAGGCTTGCTCGCAGCTCTTTAATCTCGCTGTGTAAAGTTACCAGCAGATCCAGCTTTGTATTAATAGAGTCTAGAATACTAACCTCTATTTCAGCAGTTGGAAGATCGCTTGTATCAGTTGATGAAGTCTTCTTCCTTTTGTTTTGTTTTTTTTTGAATCAGCTGCGGCGGCGTCGGCGGCGGCGTCGGGATCCATATTAAACTTATAGAAATATCCATCAATATAGCCTTCAAGTTCCGTCAACTCCAGCGTAAAGCTGCTAGATTAGAATAATATATTTTCTAATGGAAGAAAATAAATGATCTGCGATGTATTAGCTTTATGTAAAGATTCATTTTATCGCATATTCAATTTTCCCTCTCTCAGTGCCATGTCGCGACGCAAGTCATGTGACCGTCATGTGACCGTAAAGACAATTATTTCTGTTTTGTCTTTATTTAACTGAACAAAATTACATCCGCCCTTTGATTTCATCAACAATCCAATAACAATAGCCAGTATTTATGGACCAAACAAAGATTCATCTTTGGACAAATCATTTCATATTCCTCCCATAAGAAAAAGAAGGAAGAGCAGGAACAAAGAAACCTGGAAAAGAAGATTAAAGAATTAGAAATTAATAATGCTTAAAACCTAACCCCTCAAACTCAGACTGATCTGCAAAAATATAAACTGCAGCTGAACGAATATCTAAATTAAAAAAGTAGATTCCTCATCCAAACACTCAGACATGAACATTTCGAATTCAGCAATAAATCGGGCAAATATCTGGTCAGTCAGATCAAAAAAACAAGGAAAAATCCACAATCTCCACAGTTGTTAACTCAACAGGAGACATCGTTCAAGAACCCAAAGAAATCAACAATGAATTCATGAATTTCCATAGAAAGCTGTATTCATCTGCAAACAAATCAGACATATCAGAGATTAACAAATTTCTCAACAATATCAACCTACCAAACCTTACAGAAGATCAGGCTGGAGAACTTGATGGACCTCTAACTCCAACAGAGATCCATAAAGCTCTTCAACTAATGCCTAATAACAAATCACCGGGTCCAGACGGCTTCCCGGCAGAATTTTATAAACACTTTTGGAACATTCTAGCACCTATATTTACAAGATTAATAGCAGAAATTAAGGACAAATCTAAGCTCTCTATGGAAATGAATACAGCGATGATTTCTTTAATATTAAAACCTGGAAAAGATCGCACTCTTCCAGCAAGCTACCGCCCGTTATCCATCATTAATTCAGAAACAAAAATGATCAGTAAAGCACTAACGTTACGAATTGAAAAAGTAACTCCACTTATCATCCACCCAGACCAAACGGGCTTCATTAAAGGAAGACACTCCGCCAATAACCTACGGAGACTATTTAATCTGATTCATTACTCATCACAAACAGATACAGCAACACCCATTTTCTCATTGGATTCAGAAAAAGCATTTGATAAAGTTAATTGGGAATTTTTTTTCCAAACACTTAAAAAATTTGGCTTTGGTGAATCGTTTATTCATTGGATCAAGATTCTTTACACATCACCGATGGCAACAGTCACCACAAATGGATTAAATATCACAGGACTTCACTCTACACAGGGGTACAAGGCAAGGATGTCCACTCTCTCCATCCCTATTTGCTATCTTTATAGAACCTCTTGCAGCAGCCATACGACAAGACAGCACAATTTTAGGAATCGGAACAGGAGATACAGCCCATAAGATCAGCTTATATGCGGATGATATTCTCTTGTATCTACAAACTCCATCATCATCACTTCCCCAAACTATCAACCTTATTAATTCTTTCTCTGATATCTCAGATTACACTATTAACTGGTCTAAATCCACCATACTACCACTGAACTCTAACAGCTCGGATGTGGCAACTGACACTGCACCTTTCTCAATCACCACCGGCAACATCAAATACCTGGGAATCGACATCTCCCCTAAGATGTCAGAGTTAATTGGCCTTAACTACAATCCAATCCTGAAAACGATAGAAGAAAACCTAAAACGTTGGATGAATTTACAAATAAACCATTCATCAATGTGTTTGATCAATTTCTGAATTGCATTATAGTCTTCTGGCAAAATGTTTATATAGATTTATTTGTCATATGCATAGTTATGGCAACACTTTTTTTTCATGATTTGATAAAATAGGAGCACATAGTTGATGAACAACAGAGGCTCCAGAATTTAACCTTGAGGAACTCCACATGTTGGTTTTGTTAGCTCAGATTTGTAGTTACCCAAAGACACAAAATAGTCCCAGTCTTTTAGATAGGACTCCAACCAGGAAAGTGCTGGTCCAGAAAGTTCCACCCAGAATGGGTAAAGACCTGCTATGCAGTATATTCTGATGACCCCCACAGGCCTGGGAGCAGGATAGGGCCCCAATGGCCCTAGTCCTGGAGAGGTGCATTTAACTCTTGACCTTTTTTCTTTGCAGTGATATCAGAAAAACAAATGAGGAAGACAAGAATGAGAACAAAGATCGTATCTAAACTCTCACTGAAACCCAACACCATATATGGTCGTCAACAGGGACAACAGACCATGTCACAACCATTATGTTGTGTAAAGGCCACTCTCCAGCTGTTCCCTCCCCAGTGTGGAGAATGAAATGTTGAATGTTTCCCACTCTTGTGCCACTGACATAGGATAGTTAGTTCTATGTCAGTGACATCTAGGCTTAGATGTCTCCGGTCATCTTGAGCCCCTTGATGTCAGTGGACCTCCTAAAATTCCTATTCCTTCTCTGAAAATTGATATTCCATTATCCTCATTGACTCCCTGAGCATTATTCTGATTGGAGATATGGCCTCTGGATATAATTTTGTTTAAAATCCCAGACATCATTCCTAGTGGCACCCCCAGAAGATTTTCATTGGGGTGGCCAGATGAGGACAGTGTGCCCTTTGAAAATTTTAGGGTTGCACACCAAATTGATCCTCCTTGTGGTAACTCGGGTACAGTTCAGCTTGTAGCTGTGTGCAGCTAACACATTTACCTCAAGTTTGAGAGACACAAACATTTCAGAAAAAAAGACATTTCAAACTAAGACAACCCTCTGCAGTCTTGGGCATAATTGACCATATTTGACTTCTTTTTTCACCTTTAAAAAAAAGTTTACCTTGTCTTATTCGGTATCATTTTCAGCACAACCTTACTTGTTTGAATCTTTGGTTACTTTCTTCATTTTGGTAAACTGTATTAATACATTGGACCTAAAATTGCACAAAACTTAATATCTGAGTGTGGAAAACATTGTTGTTTTTTTTTCTTTACTGTGAAAATGATAAACATGTTTAAAAAAGCATTTTTACATCGTAGAACAGTTGTTCCCAATTTTTTTTTTCTTACATTTTGCCTGTTCAAGTTCCTTTTTTTATTATCTCTGTGGGGGTCCAGCTCAGAGTCAGAGAGGTCTACAGGACCACTGTCCAAAGCATAGGTGTGTGTAACTGTAATATGTTCTAAACTTTAGAAAATATACAACACACATATTTAGGAAAAGTGAAGCAGCGACAGACCTGGGGATTAGTGTTGAATAACAAAACAATGAACCACTTTTACAATATCATTATTTCAAGATAACTGTTTTTTATTTGTGTAACAGTATTGTTTGCTGTCGGTGTAATTATGTTCAGTGTAACATGTTTCTTTTTTTTATTGTGTAACAATATTCAACAATGCTATCAAACATTTTTTTAAAAGCCTCTGTGCAAAATGTGTTTAAAAACACAAACAACTCCACATCAAACAAGTCCATCCCAAACTTAATTTTTTCATTAATTCATACTCCACCACTGGCTTACCATAAAAATATCAAACATAATGTATTTATATTTTTAAAATAAAATACAGGCAATGCTTCACAGGAGCTTCGCAAAGCTAGAACAGCCTATTATTCAGTGTTAATAGAGGATAATAAAAATAACCCACGTTTTCTGTTCAGCGCTGTAGCCAGGCTGACAAAGAGCCACAACTCTGTTGAGCCGTGCATCCCTGCAGCTCTCAGTAGTGAAGACTTTATGAGCTTCTTTAGCAATAAAATTGTCAGAATTAGAGAGGAAATCGGCCAGGCCCTCCCGGCAGTGGCTGTGGGCATTCTTCAGCTAGTGTCCATACTGGTTCTGCTGGCCCTTAGATAATGGATTAGAGTCCATATTAGTTTTCCTGGCCCTTAGATGCTGGATTAGTGTCCATACTGGTTCTGCTGGACCTCAGATAATGGATTAGTGTCCATACTGGTTATGCTGGACCTCAGATAATGGATTAGTGTCCATACTGGTTTTCCTGGCCCTTAGTGTCCATACACTGGGGAGTGGTGGCCTAGTGGTTACAGTGGTGGGCTTGGGCGTGGAGGACCCTAATTGCCCACTGCTCACTAGTGAAACTAGTTGATGGGTTAAAAGCAGAGACTAATTTCGGTGTGCATCGTACATACAGCATGTGCACGATGTCCACACTGACAAGAAAGGAAAGAAAAAAAAAAATACTGGTTCTGCTGGCCCTTATATACTGGATTAGTGTCCATACTGGTTCTGCTGGACCTCAGTGCTGCAGAACTTTTGATACTATAGATCACAACATTTTACTGCAGAGATGTATGTTGTTGGGATTAGTTCAGTTCAGTTCTAGGGCCAATCCTGCTCAGTTTATACATGCAGCCCTTGGGAAGTATTACCCGGAACCACTGCATTAATGTTCATTGTTATGCTGATGATACGCAGCTGTATTTGTCTATGAAGATGAAACAGAACCATCAGAAAAACTTCAGGTGTCTTAAGGACATCAAGGACTGGACGTCCAGAAATTTTTACTACTAAATTCTGATAAAACAGAGGTTGTTGTTTGTGGTCCAAACAGTTTAGGAAGGGATTAGATGGTGTTGTGATGTCCTCCAGTAAAACTGTGAGAAACCTTGGCGTTATATTTGATCAGGATTTGTCATTTAAACAGCAAATTAATCAGGTTTGTAAAACTGTGTTTGTCCACCTCCATAATATCACAAAGATTAGGAACATCCTCTCCCAGAGGGATGCTGGAAAATCTTCTAGACTAGATTAGTGTAACGTGTTGTTGGCTGGATGTCCACCTGGAAGCAGCATCTCAAAATTCACCATTGCTGTCTCTTTTACTACCAAATTTATGATTTCCTCAGCAACCACATGCTGTGTGTTGCCACAGAATTTTGTGATCAGTTGATGTAGTGCATTTTTCGTCCAATAGGAAAAAGATTGTGATGTTTTCTCTCTGAAAACATCGACCAGGTAACATCAGTTGTACTAGATGAAATTGGTAAGAAAAGCATTTATTACCAAATGAAAAAAGACAGAAAACAGACATTAGATGAACGGAAGTACAACATAATGTAAACGAAAAAACATACATCTAAGGCAGTCATGGTTCAAGCCACAAGGTTTCAAGCACAACCAGGTGGGTGGGGTAAGGCAGGGCTTTGTAGCCAATCCTGGCTGGATAACAGCAGAGCTGGTGCAATAAGCCACCAACCTGCACCAACTTACTACATGGAAAACCAAAGAACAGGACAATGACCACTGCAACGCTTTACAACGTTCCCACTTGACCTAGGAACATTTAGATTCATTTGGGATCCTGGGGGACAAATTGGAACAATATTGATGTACCTTATAACCAAAATGCTCTAATTTTAATTTTAGAAACTTTTGGGGGAAAGGAAATAGGATCATAAAGGACACAAGGTACAGTTAGCACTTTCACATTTGTCCCTCCCCTGTGTCCTCATTTTTCTCATTTATCCCACCAAACAACGGCATCACTGTTGTGTAAAAACTGTTAACACCTCTGTATTATGTGTTGTAACCACCCGGGTGACTCTCTGGGCTGACTCTGAATGCTTATAGACGTGACAGATGGTCCAAGATCAGCAGATTTAATACATCATTTGAATGCAAGCGGATCAAAACGTACATCAGGAGCCTCGATGCAGAAGTGACAGAAAAATTAAATGCATAGTAATTTAAACAACACAAGAATGATTAAGACTAATCTGTAAATAATGAACATAGCAGTTCACTGCAGCTGTGTGACAGCAGAGCCAAAACTCTCAAAGACAAAATATGAGTCTGCACCATCCGGACTCATAAGGACGCTCGCAGGATGGCAACTTTGTCAGACCTCTCTAGTGACTTTTGATTTCTTCAAAAAAGTGACCTGCAACAAATTTAGTCAAACTTCTCAGCTGCTGCTGCCGTGGGCCGCTCTCTTATACCAAACCAATGTCAGGCGACCGCTCGCAGCCGCAGTAACGGCAGCAGATGTTTAGTCCTCCACATCCAGGCTGCATCTTTGAATCCACTGACTTCCTGCTTCCTTACAGTGTGCACGCTTCCTCTGCTTGCTTTGCTTTTTGTTACTCATATTTTCTTACCTCTCAACCAAAATCTACAGAAAAGTTGGACTTCAACTAGTGACACTCAAGGATTTATCAGCAGTGCTTTTGTTACTTTTCTTTAATCTCTTCTGAGAGGAGACCGGACGACTTCGAGAGCAGCTGCATTTGTTTCTGGGAACACAAGATAATCAGCAAAAGATGCCTCCCTTTTCCACAGATGAGCACGGCAAACTTCTCCAGAAAATAGCAGTAATGGAAATGAACATTTATCTTGAAGTGAATGCTGAGGTAAATGCTCTGTATGGAAATGAAACCACTCCACCGATGACCCACAACGACGAGCAAAGCCTCAGGACAAATCCCGTCCTTCAGACCTGGGAAGAAGGATGACAGGAAGAACACAGCACCTGGATGAAACGATGCAACCAGCACCGAAGAGAAACGTCTCTTCAACTCCAGCACCAAGGAGGAAACAGCAGCGGACTGCGGCTGCAGCAAGTGATCGGAGCAAATCGACTGAAAACAGAGGAATTCCCCTGGAATAAAAGGTTCGCTGCACTTCTACAAGACCATAACTCCCTGAGGGAAACGTCATCTTCAAACAGCAGAAAAAGGTACGAGACCAGATCAACCCTAAAGTCTTCAGAAACGTCGCCAGGCCTCCAACCCTGATAGTGGGTGACGGCGCTGTGAATGAGCTCAAATGCTTTTACTGCAAGAAAACAGCAAAGTTCTCCGTTTTACCAAGGAACTGGTGTCCGATATCTCAGAGAAAATACTGATGATCGAGTTTGATCATCCAGCAGTAAAAGCCGTTGCCGTTAAGGTGTAGGGTTACTGTGGTTGAAGGCTGGAGACTGTGTTGTGTGTGTTTTGCGGGCTTGTTTAGATTTGGAGTTTTCTGTTAGGACCTGGCTTTGGCTCAGTGTAGGAGCTCCTGGTTGTTGTCTTGTTTTCTTGCCTCTGTCCTCAGCCGTTTCTGTTACCTTTACTTCCTGTTTTACATCGAAAGTCCGTCATTGTCTTGTTTTCTTCGGCCTCTGCTTTTTTTTTTTTTTTTTCATGACCATTCTTGTCAGTGTGGACATTGTGCACACCACGTATGTACGATACACACCAAAATTGGACCTCTGCTTTTAACCCATCAACTAGTTTCACTAGTGCATCAGCGCCCGGGGAGCAATCGGGAGTTAAGGGCCTTGCTCATGGGCCCCCAGTTATTTACCATTGTGGCCAGCCCTGGGCTTGAACCGGGGTCCTCCACACCCAAGCCCTACCCATGATTGAACTCTGTTTCTGCCAATCTGTCTTCCAATCTGACCTCAACCCCATCCAGAACATTTAGGGTGGATCACAGATTGTGTCTGACATGAATTCTCTACAGAATGAATGAACACCAATGCTCCAAAAGCTGATGGACAGTCTTTATGGTAAACCCAAGCTGTCACAGCTGTAAAAGAGGATCCAGCTCGACATAGAGATAGATGCATCTGAATCCAGTCAATACCCTCCCTGCTGGTTTCATGATCAAACACCCAGTTACTTTTTTAATACCTTTTGTTGCCAGACTGATGAGTGTAGTGTCTGGAGTCCACTAGAGGGCAATAAAAAAGAAAAAAAAACAGGAGTAAATATACATTTATAACTTTATTTTTGTTTGACAGAATTCGTGTTTTTTCATACAAGAATGTAGGTTACTTTATATTTGTGATAAAGTTATGAAGAAACTGTATTTTAAATTTTCCTCCTATGTTTTTGGAGATTCTTCTTTTCCCTTCTACCCAGCTTATTACGCCGTGGCATACACGGGCGAAGAACCAAATAAAAACACATTGTATAAAGAAATGGTTGCAACGGCTTGAGCGGGAGCAACATATGGCCTATTCTCAGCTGTTTCAGTGTTAGGGGTTTTTTTTATAATCAATTTAACTGTAGATGTTATGCGTATCCTCCAAAGTACGTTCTCCTGACTTGTACGTACAAGTACGAACTTCTTAAGAATGCAAGTACGATGATCTTGAAAATGGAGAAATGGCTGTTAACTGGGGATACTGAGAACCCACAAACATGCGTGGGAACGACCCCTGTCTCCGCTGCTTTCCTCTCTGCTGTGTTGGCCACAGAATCCCAATGAAATCCTAATACTGTTGTGGGATATGGGAGGCGGTCGGCTCCCGGGGTTGGCGCTGGGGCGGGGATTGGATGTCTGCCGCCATCTCGGCTTCCGCGGCCCATGCGGCCCTGCCCACTGGCCTCCCCCTGTGGCTGGGGGTGTGTGTCGGACCCGTCGGGAATCTGGTGCCCTTTTGTGGGGGGGTTCCTGATGGTGCCGATGGCCTGGCTCCCTGTGGCTGCCCGGGGCTCGCTAGGCGGTGCGCCCCCGGGCCCCAGCGTGCCTGCATTCTCCACTACCCCCCCTCTCATATATGGAAAGAAGATATTTAAAAAAAAAATATATATATATAAAATGAAGGTTAAAAAAAGTAATTAATAAATATGTTTAAAAAAATATTAAAGAAAAATTAAAAACAAAAAACAAACAAACACAACGGAGAGGACTGAGATCTGTGGGGGGGCACCCTGCAGGTGCCAGCTTCTGTTTTTAATGCACCAAAACACACTTACATAGGACATAAACTAAGTAAATAAATAAATTAAAAAAATTGAGAGAGGAGGGGACCAGGTGGGGTGGCTTTAGGTGGGGCTGGTCGGGGACACATGCTGGGCGGCCTCAGTGGGCCTCTGGGTGCCTGGGTGCCTGGTCTGCGCTCTTACTGTCTGGGCCTGGTCCTGCGATGGCGATATCTGGGGCCTTGGTGGGTCTGGTGCCAGGGCCAGCCTCTGGGGGGGCTTCTGGTGGGGATGGTATGGCGGCAGGTCGCTGTCTGGGCATGCCGTGATGTGTTGGCGCGCTCCTCCCTCCTTCTCCCTGGTCCCGCAGTGCCTCCGAGTGTCGGCTATGTTCTCCTCCTGTGCTTCTGCTTTTGGTTCGGTGTGTTGGCAGGCTGCGGGAGGCGGCCGGGACGTGTATTGGCAGTCCATCAGCTGCACTGTTCTTGCTTGGGCGGAGGTGCAATACGTTGGGGGCCTGGGGGTCCGGGGGCATCTCGCGATCTTGTCTCCTCGGGCCTACCGAGTCTCTAGCTGGTAATGGTTTGAACTGGAAGGGGATGTGGGGCCGGCGGCCGCTGGTTCCTCCCGTCCCTTCTACTGGTTGGATTGGCTGCGGCTGCCTCTCGGGGGGGCCAGGGTTGACCTATGGGCCGGGGAGATGTTGGGGGGGGTAACCGGTGACGATAGGAACCAACAATGGATTTGTAAGAATAACTATTTTAATATAAACTATTTTAAAGTTTAGAATAACTATTTAAAGTAAGGAGGTATGTAAATGATTTATTATTATTAGTTTTGTCACTATTATTATTATTATTATTGTTGTTGTTGTTGTTGTTTTTGTTGTTGTGGTTGTTGTTGTTATATTTTTGTATATGTATTTATATGTGCAAATAAGTGTTTATGTGTATGTTTGTCTATGAGTATATATATGCAGATGTGTGTGTGTGTGTGTGTGTGTGTGTGTGTGTGTGTGTGTGTGTGTGTGTGTGTGTGTGTGTGTGTGTGTGTGTGTGTGTGTGTGTGTGTGTGTGTGTGTGTGTGTGTGTGAAGGAACCACAGCAGATCGTTTCAGGATCCTTCGAGTGAGAGTCTGTTCGGACCCACAGTCCTTCATCTCGCGAGGCTGGCCTAACTGCAACATGCCAACTGTCATTCCTTAAAAAGGGCAACGATAAAACACAATATGACCAGTAGAGGCCAAACTTCAGTTTCCCATAAAGAGGTTTAATGATAGAAACACTGCAACCTTTAGGAAACCTGCTGTAATGTTTTGTTCATGTTTGTTTCTCGTGTCCAACTGTGCGTTTCTGTTTTCTCTTGGACAGAAGACACGTGATTACCTGCATCAGTCGCCCCCTTGCAGACCCGCGCCTCAACGGTCCCCACCACGCCCCCGCCTACTGACAGAGCAGAACTCGGTGTTCTCGTTTACCCCTCTTCAGTTAAAATTCTGTCTCTTCATTAACATGTGCCATGTCCACGGGATGATGATGCACTTCTTCTCATATGGTGGTCCTTGGGCGGGATTAATGAGCAGGAGCCTGCGGCTGGTGGTCCTTCGTGAACGTGCACATGTTCTTCTGATTAGGTCTCAGTTTAAATGAGGCCCCTACTGAAGCACCACAGCAGTCGTTTTACTTTGATCACCAACTCTCTGGCTCTGTTAGATCCTTCCTGTGAGCTCCAGTGAGCAGGTCCTTGCCTTCCTCCCCCTCTGCTCCACACTCACTCTGCTGTTGTTGGTCACCTGCCTAAACTTGTCAGATATGCTAATGCCTGTCACGTTGCCATGGTGATGCAGACAACTGGAATATCTGTTATTCTGAACTGGACCTGGTCTTCAGGGGCCGAGGCTGACCACGTGTGGGGATGGATGGGCGGCGCTGATCTGGGATTGGAGTTTAGAGGACCAGACGTAAGTTCTGCTGGTGTAATCTCAAGACTTAGACCACAAAACGTCTGGAAGCTCCTGGTATGACTCCTCTTTCAGAACTTTTATTTCATCTCTTCAAATGACAGCCAGACAGCCTGAAAGCTGATTTTGAACCTTTAAAACTCAGAAAAAGCAAAATATCATCCTTTAACCTTTGTTGAAAATGAAGATGGCTTCTGCAGCAGGTCATCACAGCTGGTGGTACTCTGTGAGGTTTATGTTTAAACCTGTTAAATAACTGCCTTCATTACAAAATGACTTCAATTTTTAGGCTGAAACTCTGGAAACAAAACTATCAGTGGAATAATAAAATGTTTTGGGCATGAAAAAGTCTTTGACCTCTGCCAGTGCAAGTCCAAGCTGAGATGTAGGTTTGCATAGTAGTCACAAAGAAGACCAGCTGCAGCTCTGACTATAAAAACCACTTTATGTTGCACCAGTTTTTTTAGTTTAGCTGAATAAACAACAGGAAGTCTGACCAGAGACACTTGTTGGATACCTGAGACACCATAAAAACCAAATGCTTAAACACAACCAGAAACCAGACCCACAAAACCAGTCCCAACATTCTCAAACCATCACTCAAACTAGTCTAAACCAGTCCCAACTGGTCTGAACCAGTCATCCTGTGCAGCGTCATCTCCAGACACACCAGTTTAGACAGGACTGGACCGGTCTGCAGCCACCTTTACCCCAGCAGTTACCAGCTTCACCAGTCCAAACCAGTTCCATCAGCGCTGACAGCGAAGAGGATCTAACAAGTAGGAGAATCCAGGGGTTTCAGTGAAGACTGGTCCAAACTGGTCGAGACTGGTCTGCAGCAGTCTTACTCTGACCAGAACCAGTCTGAGCTGATTCTAAACCAGCGGAGTCCAGCGCAGCGTGCCAATGGAGATGAGCATCTGGCAGGTGGCAGAATCGAGCCACACAGACTCCACTAGACTGAAGTGTAAGAAACCAAGAGCGAAGCCGCAGCCGACGTCCGACAGGTGGTGTTTACCCAGCAGCACACGGGACACGCCTGCCAGGAAGGCCCACAGGTAGAGCAGGATCCTCAGGGGCACCTGCAGGACAGAAGCTTTGTTACCACGATGGCCACACCTGGACAAGGTCCACCAATCCCACCCTGACTCTGAAGTTCAGATTTTATCATAAAAGGACAGAAGGACAAGGAGTGACTGACCGCCAGCACCAGGTGGTTCAGCAGGAACTTGCACACCATGACGGCTCTGCTGGCGTGGGCCGCTGGGAAAGAATACATATCCATGGCCACATAGTCCAAAAACCCTGGAGGGAAATCCCACGGGCCTTTACGCTTCACCAACTTCTGCATCCCGGCAACCGTCATCAGATCCAGAATGAGAGCTGCAGAGAGATGGATGGAACTTAGAGAAACAGAGGAAGGGGACAACCCACAGGTTTCTGAAGAGTTCGTTTGTACTGTTTTCCCAGACTGCCGGCTGGTAATCTCTGCCCATTAGTCCATAGACAGGAATCCATGTGGAACATACAGACCTGGATGCCCATCTTTGCTTGTCAGTAGGGTAACTATGGGTCTGGATCCAGACCCTGGAGGTGGGACGACTGCAAGTCTGGAGCAAGACCCCAGCTGTCAGTAGTGGAACTGCAAGTCTGGATCCAAGCCCCAGCGGTTGGCAGAGGAACTGCGACTCTGGACCAAGACCCAGGTGGTCAGTAGTGGAACTGCGAGTCTGGATCCAAGCCCCAGTGGTTGGCAGAGGAACTGCAACTCTGGACCAAGACCCAGGTGGTCAGTAGTGGAACTGCGAGTCTGGATCCAAGCCCCAGCGGTTGGCAGACGACTGCAAGTCTGGACCAAGACCCAGGTGGTCAGTAGTGGAACTGCGAGTCTGGATCCAAGCCCCAGCGGTTGGCAGAGGAACTGCAACTCTGTACCAAGACCCCAGCGGTCAGCAGTGGAACTGCGAGTCTGGATCCAAGCCCCAGTGGTTGGCAGACGACTGCGAGTCTGGACCAAGACCCCAGTGGTCAGTAGGGAAACTACAAGTCTGGACCCAGACCCCGGCAGTCGGTAGTGGAACTGCAAGTCGGATCGAAACCCTAGCGGTCAATAGAGAAACTGTGGGTCTGGATCCAGACCCCAGCAGTCGATAGAGGAACTGCGAGTCTGGACCGAAACCTAGACATTCATTAAAGAGACAGACAGATGGATGTTGGACAGGTTTATCTTTCATACCCAGCAGCAAGTTGATGAGGACTTCTTGTCCGGCCAGCGTGCTGCTCCTCCACAAACAGATCAGGGTTCCAATGATCCAGGGGAGGGCGTGTCCAGTGAGGGCCAGCAGGGTCACCATAGGCCGCAGCGGGGCCCCAGAGCCGTGGGCACCCACACACATACCGAGACGCTTGGACAGGCTGATGTCGATGGCAAGCAGAGAGCTGACTGCGATTCCACGGAACGTTGGGTTGAGCTGCATGCAGTCCTGCTCCGGCCAGCGTGATGCATCTGCCCCAGCCCCTCCTTCAGGGGACTCTCTGGAGCCCCTAAGAAAAAAAAAACACATTCATCAAGACCCCAATCTAATTTTTATCAATTGTCAGTTAGTGAAGCAATCCTCAGCCACCGTGCTTGTCAGTAAGTTTGGGGGGTTTCTGCTGGTTCTGGACATTAACCTACATCAAATGTAGGTTTGTGAACCTCAATCGTGTTTCCACGGCATTTTTAGAGAGAACAGAATTTACCCCAGGAAACACTTCTAACCCTAATCCATAACCATAACCCTGATGATCAGTTCATTGATGATGATGATCAGTTCATCAGTAATGATCAGCAGCTTCTGGGTGCAGTTTACACTCTTAAACCTTATGGCAGCAGCAAAGGAGTACATAGTGTTGCCCCATGAGGGCTTTTATTGTGAAACATCAGTGAAAAGAATATCCATCCATCCATTATCTATACCCGCTTTTTCCGTTTCCGGGTCACGGGGGTCTGTCGGAGCCTATCCCGACGCATATCAGGCGAAAGGCAGGGGTACACCCTGGACAGGTCGCCAGTCTATCCAGGGCCACATACAAACAACCAATCACGGTCACATTCACACCTAGTGAGAATTTAGAATGATCAATCAACCTACCCTGCATGTTTTTGGACTGTGGGAGGAAGCCGGAGTACCCGGAGGAAACCCACGCAAGCACGGGGAGAACATGCAAACTCCACACAGAAAGACCCACCGGGCCGGGAATTGAACCGGGAACCTTCTTGCTGTGAGGCAACAGTGCTAACCACTAAGCCACCGTGCTGCCTTGAAAAGAAAATAACAGTTGTAAAAATGATTTCGAGCTTCTTTTTCAGAACTTTGATTTGGATTTTTAGAATGAAAGCATCTACAGCCGCAGCGTTTCGTGGATGTCTGAAACTGTGACAGTAAAAGATGCGTAGAAACACAACAATCCGAACAAACAGGCGTCTCTGCTTCCACTGTGGGTTTCTGGAGGAGGATTCGGTCCTGGTTCTGAGGCGTTTGGAATCGCGTTCAGTTGATATCACAGATGTTTCAGGTTGCACACAAACATACACTTCCTGTCTATGTCAGAGACTGGTAGAACTGGTTCTGGTTGTTAGAATCCCAGAGGTTCTGTTTGGGTCCAGAACCAGACAACCAGGATGGTTCACATGTAAATGGAAAAGTGTGACAGTGTCCGTTCTAAACTCTGGGTGTTGTGGCTTTTCTGGGTCTTGGTCCAGGATCAGGTCTGCTTTCACTCTAAATGTCAGCTAGGTGTGAGTGGGCGGAGCCTCCAGGTCTTACCTCACTCCAGCGTCATCCTGCTGACTCTGCTGTCTGAACACAGGTCTCCTTAGACCACCAGCCCCTCGTCCCTCCCCAGCTGGGTGTTCCCTGCGAACCGGCTGGTTGAGGGACAGAAACTCGGGCCGGTTCAAGACGTTGTTCCGGTCTCGGGCCCGGCTCCGGGCCTGGCTGCCGGGCATGACTGAAGGAGGCGTGCTGGGCCGTGACAGATCCAAACCGAAGCTGGGAGACTCTGCTAAAATTAGATCAACTGGCCTCCTTCTGCCGTCAGCTGTTCTGGGTGGGTGGGTGGGGGGGCGGGTGGTGGTGGTGGTGGTGGTGGGGTAGGTTAAAGAGACAAACCAGCAGTTTTACAAGTGCACACAATGATCAAGATCCTTCAGCTCAGCCTGAAACAAAACCATCCACTCAAGAACCATCTGCTCCTTGTTCACTGCCCCCAGATCCAGACCCAGGGTCCGGATTCACACCTGCAGGTCCCCAACAGACACCAGGATACGGATCCAGACCTGCAGGTCCCCAACAGACACCAGGATACGGATCCAGATCTGCAGGTCCCCAACAGACACCAGGATACGGATCCAGACTGAACTGGGTATTTGATTCGTGTGTTATGTGTACACACACACACACACACACATACATATACATATATATATGTCGCCAAGAAGGCACAGCAGCGCCTCTACTTCCTCCGCAAACTGCGAAGAGCCAGAGCCCCGGCCCCCATCAGGTACACCTTCTACAGAGGCACCATCGAGAGCATCCTGACCAGCTGCATCACCGTTTGGTACGGATCCTGCACCGCAACCTGCCGCACATCTCTCCAACGCGTCGTGAGAGCAGCTGAGAAGATCGTTGGTGTCTCTCTCCCCTCACTTCAGGACATCTACAGCAGCCGTCTGACTCCAAAGCCCTCAGCATTGTGAGAGACCCCACCCACCCGTCACACAGCCTCTTCAGTCTGCTGCCATCAGGGAGGAGGCTGCGGACCCTCCGAGCCAGAACCAGCCGACTGAAGGACAGCTTCGTCCACCAGGCCGTCAGGACACTTAACACTCTCCCTGCTCTTCCACCGTTTCCCGCCTTGCCCCCCCCCTCACTCACTCTGATCTCAGTATCTGTATTTTGGCAGAACTGGACCGCTTGCTTTGCACCATGTCACTTTAAACAACCCGAAAAACTGTTGTTGTCATGTCACAACTTGTTTCTTGTCTCTTTTTAACCTGCACTTTGTGTTTAAAATGTATTTATTGTGTAGCACCGAGGGTTTGAGGGTAACGCAATTTCGATTCTCTGTATGTGTCTCACATGTGGTAGAATTGACAATAAACTTGACTCTGACTCTGACTCTGTCTATATATATATATATATATATATATATATATATATATATATATATATATATATATATATATATATATATATATATATCCATATATATATATATATATATAAAACACCAACCTCAGAGTTGCTATGAGCATCAAAAGAACAAGACGAGGGAGTGGTGGCCTAGTGGTTACAGTGGTGTTGGTCGTGGAGGACCCAGGTTCAAGCCCAGGGCAGCCCACAATGGTAAATCACTGGGGGCCCCTGAGCAAGGCCCTTAACTCCCAATTGCTACCTGGGGCGCTGATGCACTAGTGAAACTAGTTGATGGGTTAAAAGCAGAGACTAGTTCCGGTGTGCATCGTACATACAGCGTGTGCATGATGTCCACACTGACAAGAATGATCAGGAAAAAAGAAAAAGACCAAAATGTTTTTTTAACCAGACCGTTAATATGTTTATTTAAGTCGGACGTTTTAACATGAAGCTCGAAGGAGATTAAGCCGCCTTTGCGGCCTCTAGTGGCCAGTCAAGAACCTGCATCGGATCGTAGTTCTGCATGGGCGTTAACACAGAGTGCATAGTTGTTGATTGGTGTAAACGAGTCCAAACTTGGTGGAAAAGCGTCCCGTTTAAGCATCCTGATTGTGTCCGAACTGTCAAACCTATAGCAGCAGCAGCGCCAGCGCGCGGAACCTTCGTTCACATGGTCTTTGTTCCTTCCCGGACTGCCCTAACACGCACGGTTGCCATAGGTTACAGCGGCAACTTCCACTTGATCCTCGCCACCATAAAATGACTTCGTCGTAAAAGTCCTGTCCGCACAAACAACATACGCGTCCTGGAACGTCTCTGCTGACGTCACCGCCACGATCAACCAGCCGTGGATCATGTCTGTGACGTGTGCGCGTGCGCGTGCGCTTGCCGACGGACGGAGACGTGGCCGAGCGTGTGGAACACGCGCTGCTGTGTGCGTCTTTGATTAGGTGGTTTTTGCGTAGACTGATTGACTACACTGGACCAGATCGACCCGTGGACAACCGGAGACAGCAGCGGGGTTACCCAGACCCGCGGATCCTGATCCAGGACTGACAGGACCCGCGTCATCTCCATGGTAACTGATGCTGGACTCTAACTGGCCCACGTCATTTCACAACGTTTGTTTTCTGAGTGTCCGCCGCTCATCCAAAGACCAAAGACTTGGTCTTGCTGGGATTTGAACCTTCGTGTGAACACGCTCCGGTCCTTGTCGAAGCCCAGCTTCAGCCAGCTCTTCGACAGGACAGAGACACACTTGTTAAAGTGCAGAAACGTCTGGAGACCTCAACGCATGTGGCAAGGCCAGCATAGCGTGGTGCCGTCCTCCTTCAAACCATACCACCACACACGCCAACAAGACCTTCCAGAACATCATTCCCTGGGATCCTGGTTGTCCGGGAACATTCAGTGACCACAACCGTGTGGTCTCACACACCAGACGGGTGTTCCACAACATGAAGGTTCACACCCAGTTACAACACCTAGTGTGATGTCCTTTATGCTGCAAATGAACACAAAGCAGTTGGTTACCATTTAACATGCAATGATTATATATTTACTACAGCCTGCAGGAGCAAGAGGAGGTGATGTGGTTCCGCTGATCACATAGTAGTCCAGATCATCAGGTCTGCTGGATCTAGATCTAAGGAACTACTACTGTGTTGAAGTCATTTACTCTCTACGCCTGATCCAGATCTGCAACATCAGTCACCTTTGTCCATATGGTTCTCCTTCAGGTTTGTCTGAACTGGTCTGGACTGCTCCGAGGCCTCTCCCTCCTGGAACTGTTGCTCCTCAGCATGTCGGTCCATCATTCACCATGTCAGACTGTGACTGATGCTGTAGAAGAACCTGCCCGCCCCCCCCTGGCAGCTAAAGCCCTGTCGGAGACGTACGGACGGCTGCGGTACCAAGACACCTCCCTGCTGATCTGGCAGCAGCAGCAGCAGCAGCTGCAGGCGGCGCCCTCCACCTACCTGAGCAGGTCCCAGTCCAGCTGGTACAGCAGCTACGGGAACCAGGCGGTGCTGATCCGAGACAAGAGAGGCCAGCAGGGTGCCGACGGACAGTCCAGGATCTGCAGCATCATGTAGACCTGAACCATGGACCAGACCTGTACTGGCTGAGACCTGATCCTGAACTGAAGTAGGATTAAGAAAAAGTAAGAAAAAGGTTTCCAACCTCACTACGCTTGAGACTGATCTCTGATCACGGGACAGGGCAGCGGAGATGTGAGTTCAGGTCTTCATAGGGCAGCCGTTGTTGTAAGACACCCTGTAGCCTGGGCGCCCCCTGGTGGTACCACAGCCCGGAGAGCTGGGCTGCGGTACCACCGTCTGGACAGAGCCAACGTCCCCCCAGAACGCACCCCAGCAACCTCAGGTCTGAATACACGTCGTTCCACAACGATGATAGATGCATGAGCTCAACAGTTCTGAGTCAGGGTCAGCAGACGCCAGCGCTGATGTCTGAGTCCAGACGCTGGTTCGGACCCTGAAGTCCAGGGACTGAAACCAGGATTCATCAACGCAATTCTTTTTTTTGTTCAGCTGCTGCAGTGACATGTCTTACCTAGTCTTTGAAGAGATGCAACTCTACAGAAGTAACATGGAGGCAGCCCCTCCAGAACATCTTTGGAAATGTATGAAGGCACGTCAGGAGCGCCGGACTACGGAGCGCCAGGCTACGGAGCGCCGGGCTACGGAGCAGTCAAGCAGGAGCTCAGTTCATGTGACTGAAAGGCTCCAGCCTCTGTATTAAAAGTGCTTTTAGATGTGTGATTGTGTTGTCCTTGTTGTTTCTTGAACAAATACGGTCTTCCTGACTTTTCCCAAAGCGGTGGGGGGCGGGGTTGGGGGTGGAGGCGGCGTTGGGGGTGGGGCCCCCCTAGGCCACCCCCAGCTGTGCATATGAATGAGAGTACAGCCGTTTCCTCAGTTTACATGTTTATTTATGAAAACAAATGAACTCAGAAAATAAGGATCCCATATCAGTAATTACATCAAATAATTCACTTGTTGGTTTTCGTCGGTCGTCCTCTGCGTCCGTCTGTCTGTCTGTCTGTCTCTACTCTATCGAGCGGAGTCCCGTCTACGCCTCAGACAGCTACTTTACAGCTACTATACAGTGCTCAAACATACAGAAGAAAGAACGTACGGCCGGAGTGCATGCAAATACATAAAATCACTCTTTTCCTTTTTCTTATTAAAATACAAAAATTAACTATTAGCATCAAAGCTCGACCATCAACTAAAAACAAACAGGAGGGTTACTGTGGCAACAAGCTGTCCGTCCGCCTGTCGCTCCGAGTGGATTCACAAATCTGAGCGACTGCTGCGGGGGGTTCGATTTGTCCGGAAAATGTCAAAAATAAAAACCAAACAACCGTTTTAAAACATGTCTCCATGACTACCCAGTAAACCCACACGAGGAAGACATGAAAAAAAAAAAAAACGATGAAAAAGAAACCTCAGTGTTGAAATGAGGCAGTCCAGCGATTGTTGATGCTCCAGCTGGCAGTCTACATGGCGGGGAAAACACCGGAGAGCCTCCAGGTTCAGAATATTTACCTGCCAATCTCAGAGGAGGCGGGCTCTCAGCTGGCTCTCCAGCCAATCAGAAGCTGCAGTTATGTCTCACTGAATCGGTGTGGAAGTACGTTGTCTAACTGCAGTAAAACTTCGGCGCAGGCGTGACAGGCGGACCTTTGACTGGAACGAGTGCTGCTAGCCCCACCCACCTTGCTCCTATTGGCTTTGACCATGAGAAGAGTCAAGCCATGTAGCGTTTTCAATCTGAAGTCGTGGGAGGTGCGTTTTAAAAATTACCTGGACTAAGATAAAGTGGGCGGGGTTTGGTTGAAGGTCATGTAAAACAAAAAGACAGGACAGCGACCTGCGAACGTACAGAAGCGCATTCACGTGTTGAGGTTTTCTGTTGGGTGATTGACAGTCATCGCGGCACGTGGTACATCCCTTCCATGATGCAATCGGGTAGACCGGGACATCTCTGAGCTCTCAGTTGCGTCCAAAGGTACAAAGACGAGGAAGAAATCCTCCACTAGGTTAAACAACTGAGGACTAGAGATGCTGAAACTCCTCCCGAGGGAAGAGTCGGAGCAGAAAACCAACAAGCTGGGATGCCGACATGTTCCTCCTGATGATCAAACCAAGAGCCGGGAGCTTGAGTCTGGACCGGTGTCTGAGGGCGTGGCTGGCTGGGTGGAGTCTGGGAGGGGGGCAGGGTCCGGACAGGACAGCGGTACAAAGACAAGTTTTATACTGAGAACTTTATAAAGACACAAACAAAGTTCAGCACACGACCTGAAAACTCAAACAGGATAAAGGAAATGTAGTGTTAAAAAAATTAAGTTCATGTCACTCTGTGGAGCGGGCCGGCGCTGGGCCCCCCCACGGGCTCTGGGGGGAGGCGAACCTCTCACGTGAGTTCCTTTGTCAGACACAATTGTTCACCTTTTAGGACGAGTGTGGGCGCTGCACAGAGAGGTCCCCGCTGTGAGGACGCCGGGGCCAGAAACAAACGTTTTGTCTTGTCGTAGACAGCTGGAGGGTGGTGGAGTCCTCATGCCAAAGACAAAGTTCTCAGTCAAAGTGACAACTTTGGCCTTCAAGAGGAAAAAAGGTTCAGGGAACTGTGGTCAGGCTGCCTCTCTCCTGAGAGTTTCATCCTCGCCTGAAGCATGGTGGAGGGACCAGGTTCTGAGTTCTGACTGGATTGACCAGAAATAAAAGGTTATTTCTTTGTCTTTGTCCCCTTTAATTCCAGTTTTTGGACTTGTTTGGATCATGGTGACCAGGGCGCCGCCTGCACACCAACCCTCACGTCTCCTCTCTGCAAAGTCTTCCTGCTTCAGGGTCAGGTGACCATGAACCTCACCTCCCATCCATACCCGGGTCATCTCCAGAACTGAAAGTGTCATCTCCAAAACCCTACAGAGATCCGCTGCCTTATCTCCCATGATGCTCTGCTTCTGGAATGTGTTCAGAGGTCGCAGCCGGCCCACAGACAGGAAGAGGAGGGGAGAGTCCACACATCACTGCGACTCCCAGACAGACAGATGGGAAGTCCATCTGATGTTCTCCTCCTCCTCCACCAACAGTCTGCATCTCTCCAGAAAAAAATAATAATATAAAGAAAACAGAAAAAAAAAAAATACTAGGAGCTTAAAAAAAAAAAAAAAAAAAAAAAGAAGAGGTCAGCCTATTTACATACAGTCTGTGTGTTGGTGTGTGTGATGTCAGAAGTTCAGTTTTGTTGGTGTTTGTTCTTGATGTAAGTGTACGTGGGTGTGTGTGATCGTAACAGACGTACGTGTGTGTGTGTGTTCAGTCTGTGTCGGAGGAAGAGGAGGTTCCTGTTGAGGAGCTGTCATCAGAGGAGGAAGAGGAGCTGCCGCTCAAACGGCTGGCCCCACCTCCCGAAGCTCCACCCCCTGCTGCTTTCTCTAAAAAAGACAGAGACAGAAAAGAAAGGGGTTAAAATGTGAAGGTCAGGAGTCAACTTGGTTCTAAAAGCTCAAACCAGCACTGAAGGTGAAGAAGATGTGGTTACTGTACCGACCACTAGGGTCCGACGCCAGACCTGCTGTTCCTCTACCGACCACTAGGGTCCGACGCCAGACCTGTTGTTCCTCTACCGACCACTAGGGTCCGACGCCAGACCTGCTGTTCCTCTACCGACCACTAGGGTCCGACGCCAGACCTGCTGTTCCTCTACCGACCACAAGGGTCCGACGCCAGACCTGCTGTTCCTCTACCGACCACTAGGGTCCGACGCCAGACCTGCTGTTCCTCTACCGACCACTAGGGTTCGACGCCAGACCTGATGTTCTTGTACCGACCACTAGGGTCCGGCGCCAGACCTGCGCTCCACTAAAGGGGAACCAGCCAAAATTACGTGCACTATGTTGATAACACCATTTCATCACTGAATTCCAGTATTTGAATCAACCCGCAGTCTCAATCTACAAACATCTGCGGTACTAAATAGCTGGTTCTGAAGAGCTCAGGGACTTCCACAGTGATACTGTAATGGGATCAAAAGGTTCACCCTGCTGGATTTTTCATTGTCAACTGGAAATGCATGCCCCGACTCCCCGGCCAGGGCCTGGACTTTGCAGTTTTTGTGCCTGATCGGTGAGGGCTGGGCAGTGTCACTCTTATTTAGCACACGTGCACTTGTGGGAGGAGCAACATGAGAATGTGCAACTACTGAGCCTCAGTCCCGGATCTTTTCTGCAGAGCAGCGTTCACGTCTTGTTTCTTGTAATGGGGGGCACCAAACGGGCCCAGGCAGCGACTCAAACAAACCCATGTCAATCAATGCTCCTTCCTTCTGCCGGGGAGAGTTTACAGCAGAATATGACAGATGACCGCTGCGTTCAGGACGCTGATCCCTGCTGATCACTTCATAGCAGGACCAGGTTGAGGAAGTGATGATGGCTAAGCAGCCTACCAATCAAAGGCTACACCCCATATTATAAATTAATTCATTCCTTTGTATTAAAGCCTGACTTATGCTTCTGCGTAGCAGCGGCACGTGCAGAGTACGCAAATTACATCTGCGTTGTTGTTGGCGTTGCTTTGTAATTACACCACCACCACTAGATGGCAGTATAGGTTATTTTCTGTCCTCACTGTGGCGCCCAGTGACCACTTTCTTTTTGTTGACTTCCTCAGACATAACAATGGAGCAGATAAGATATATAATACGCCAGTTGGAGCAGATAGATGATCGCTGCAAACTATAACTTGAAAACAAGAAAGAAGAAACAGCAGAAAGAATTCCAAAAAAAGTGGTCCACGTCAGCGTCGCGGCACCATCAACATAGAAGCAAATTAGTCTTAATTAATCTGAAGTGGCCTACAGCTCCTCTGGGTGTGAGATCTAGTTCTGGAGAGCAAAAACATCAGCATGGAATTGAACTGAGGTGAAGGTAAAAAAAGCAATAAACTATATAAATTCCCCTGACCTGGAACCAAATGAAAATATTCAGTAGTCAACATTTAAGTGGATCAAAACACTTGTTATCCAAGAATTTTGAACAATATCCATTAGAAGCTCCGTGGCGGGATGGGAGAAGCTCCGTGGCGGGATGCGAGAAGCTCCGTGGCGGGATGCGAGAAGCTCCGTGGAAGGTATGGTGCGGGTGTCCGTGACTGAGCAGCTCCTCACACCACCAAGTCCAATGCCATGCATCAGTTTGGAGGAGTGCGGTCAGATGAGCGAGTCACAGATTGGAGAATGCTGGGAGAACATCGTCCATCTGCCTGCTTTGGTTCCAGCTTTAAACATTTTTTAGGAAGGACCTTCGTTGTTCCAACATGGAGCCCTGAGCCTTGTTGCTCAACGGCCAGCTGTCATACAGTGTTTAAAGCCTCATACAAATAATATCAATCATAGTCATAACAACAATAATTAAGAAAATAAAGAAACGTTTTGGGCTCCATAGTTGAACTATAGTTGGTCCAACTGTACCAGGTATTTCTATGCATCTCATCTGGTAAAATTGCATAAAGCAAATTCTTTTAGGGGTGTGGTTTTTGACTGAAAGCTGGCAGAGCCAATGACGAGGTGTAATCACTTCATCTAGTCAGCGCTTTGTTGACCTCTTATGAATAAAGTTATGAATAAAGACCTATCTAAAAGATAGCGTCTCCTCCAGGCCTGCTCTTTCCACACATTTGCAACGCAGCAACCTTCACCAAGATGGACAAGGAGCTTCAAATTCCTCCTCAAAGCCCTCCTCAGAAAGGTCAGCGTGACTGAGAGTGATGTCACAGAGAGTCCGTCTCCACAATCACTGGTAGATGTGTCCATCCATCCTTGTTGGTACTACCACCCCCCAACACGGGAACTTATGCGCAGGTCAGAGGAGGTTTGTCGGGACTTGATCACAAGTCACAACAAGCGAGTCACCTGACCTGTGTAACCGTCTGCAGCTCTGTGAGGATTTCTGAGTGGAAGCAGGATTTTCTGACTGGGTGAAACCGTGTGAACTGATACTTACGCAACAGCTTCCTCTGCTTCTTCTGCAGGCAGGACTTGACGTAGCGCTCCAGTTCTCTGAGCGTAGAGGGTTTGAGGGTTTCGAAGTCGATCTCGATCTCGTCCGGGTTGGAGTCCCTCAGCGACGGCTCTCTGGACTGGATGATGTGCACAACTCGGCCCAGCTTCTCACCCGGCAGTCGGTTTATGTCCAGGCTCAGCTGCCGCTTCTCGTCGTACGACATGGGCTGTGATGACTCCTCGCCATCATCTCCGTTGGCAGAGCCGCCGCCCGTTGTCTTTCCTCCTTTCTTCGGTTGCCTGGAAGGAGAGTCACTCTGATTGACTGGATGTCTCTGGTGCGCTTCATCTGATGTCAGCCTGAGCATGAAAAGAAAAACGCCTACCTGGTGGCCGTTACCGTGCTGTTGGCTTTCCTGGCTGGTGCCTTCTTCTGATTGGCTGGTTTGGGCTGCTGGGCGGCGGCCTTGGGCTTCTTCTCTTCCTCTATCTTGGCCTTGTTCCCTTTGTCTTTGTCCTTCTCTTTCTTCTTCTCCTTGTCCTTCTTCTCTTTCTTCTTCTTTGGCTTGCTGACCGGCGCCTGCGACAGGACGGCCAGCTGCTCGTGCACCGCCTTCAACTGATGGAATAGACTAATCATCAATACCTATAATCTACAATCAATGCAGAGCCACGCCTCCACCTGCTGAATTAATCTCAAACGGACCTCTTAAGCCACATAAACATGAAGGAGAATGATTCAGACAGCTTCATCAAATCTACAATGGTGCTGAAAAAGAAGAAAACCAGGAAGTTCTTGACCTGTGATTGGTCGGCAGCACCAACCTGCTCCTGTAGCTCGGCCAGTCGCGTGGCTCGCTCCTCCTCAGAGTCGGAGGATTCGTCGGAGGAGGAGTTGTTGCTGCTGTCGGAGGAGGCGGTGCTTTTACTGACCAGCGGCGTCGTAGACGGGACAGACACCTCCAGGCCCTCATCAGGGATCTTGGCGAACCGCATCTCGAACACATCCTGTCCACAAAGAGACACGTTATTGATGGCCGGGCGATACGGCTGAGTGGGTGATCAGGTGACGGAACGTACCTGCAGCTTGCGGGCCATGGCCACCACCTCGTGGTCCGGGGGGTTGTACTTGTAACAGTTGGAGAACATTAACCTGACATCAGTGGCGAAGCTCTGAGGGTCACTGTACTCCCCTTTATCCATCTTTTTCTGTTGGGAGGACGGAGCAAGCATACAACGGTCAATAAAACTGAACGCCACGCGAGTTAGACTCAAGCCTGCCTCCATTTTCAAACCAATCCTAAGGTCCTGATGAGATTCAACCTTTAAAGTAAAAAATGTTTTTGCCGTCGCCTCAGCAGCTCATTGCCCTGACACGCGCCTCCCCAGGTACCCAAGGTTTGGACTGCCGCTAGAAATCCTGAGCCTCAGCGAAAACCTCCACCTGATCATCAACTAGACTTTAATAGTTCAATTAGATAAATCGGGTAAGCTGCAACACAGCAACCCTCGAGAACCCCAACTGTAAACAGGGAAGAACTCTTCTAGAACATTTTTTAACAGACCGTCCGGTTTTCTTCAATATTCATTTTGAGGTACATCCCTCAGATTCTTTGTTTACACTCCTAAACAACATGAAATGAAGACGTGAAAATGCTGTGCGAGTACAAACTCGTTGCAGAGTTGAACTCCTGAACTCTACAACATTCCTCCAGAGGTGGGGTTGCTCTGATCCCACAAATGCTGATGTCATCAGGTGAGTTATCTGCCTGTGGTCCTGGTTTATGACATCTGATCACGTGACCTGAAGGCCACCAGTCTGATGTCACAAGTCAGGACTCAGACTAACCTGAACTGGACTCGTGATGATGTCATTACCCGGACAGTGCTGAGATCCATGGGGTGTTTGATGATGTCGTGGTAGTCGTGCAGCTCCAGTGCCTCAGCATCCACTGGTTTGTAGAAGGGCCAGGCGTAGGCGGCGTGCTTCTTGGACAGCATCTCCTTCAGGATGGCGTCGCAGTGTTTCATCTGCTCACCCAGCTTACCCCCTTTCCTCCCCACGGCTCCTGCCACCCCTGCTCCCACCTCGGCCCCCGCCACCTCCTCCACTGTTTCCCGGCGGGTCTTGGCGGGGCGGGCAGCGGCTTCCCGGCGGGCTGAGGCCAGCTTGGCTGGCTTGGCGTCCTGTGGGGAGGGGGAGTCTGCGCGGCCGGCAGAGATGGCCGATGTGGTGGGCGTGGTGGTGTCGGCTTTCCTTTTCACACCTTTCTTCTGTTGGATAGACAGACGCGTATGAAGATGGATGACAGACAGAGGGGTAAACTTCAAGCCAGGTGATGCCACTAACCTTGATGACAGGCTGTGCAGACGGCATCATGGTCGCCGGCGGCTGAGGGGCAGAGACGGGGGGTGTGGCCTGGACAGGCGTGGGCGTGGTGGAGATTACAGGTGTCTGAGAGGGAGAGGGGGAAGGATAGGAGGAGGGAGGGGAAGCTGAAGACTCCGCCTGCTGACTCACTGTAAAAGAAACGCAAACGTCATGAGACGCATTTCCGACTCTGGCCAAAACAATGTGAAGAACGCGTGTAGGATGGGAAGAGTTTGAAGATGTGATGTTGTTTTAGGCCTCTCCCATAGACGTGGATCAGTACTTGCATAGTTATGACTAAACGTTTAGAAGCAGCCCACATGAACATGAAGGTTAATGCAGCCCGGGCGTGTGTGTGGTCACCTGTGTTGGCTGCTGGCTGTTTGCTCTTGTTCTTTCCTCGAGGAACCGGAGGCAGCAGAGCCACCTCTTCCTGCGGCATCTGAGCCACTTTCTGCAGGAAGATCTTCTCTAGAGCCTGAGCCATCAGGACGATGTCGTCTGTAGGCTGCGCAAACACACACACAAACACACACAGGCGTTACAGTCCTGATGCAGCGCTCCAAGCATTACCGGTGCTGCAGGCAGGTACCTTGTTGTAGATGTAGCAGTTGGTGAACATGGTGTTGAAGTCCTGCATGGCCTCGCTGGCGCTCCAGTAGTAGTTGTTCTCCAGTCGTTTCTTGATGGTGCCCATGTCCATGGGGTTCTTGATTACCTTGTGGTAGTCCTGCGCACACACAGTGGTTAGTGGTGTGAGTGTGTGTGTGTGTGTGTGTGTGTGCGCGCCCGCGCGCGCTAACGGGCACACTGGCCCTAGGGGGACGGGGTGACCTACCCACAGACACAGCTTGATGGCATCCACGGGTTGGTAGAACGGCCACGCAAACTGGTGTTTCCACAGAGTCTTCACCACCACATTCTGCATGTACTGCAGCTGGTTGGTCTTCCTGAACACACAACACAACACACACACTCTGGTTTATGTCCAGCACAGGAGAGCTGCTGCTTCAGATGTCCTCACCGGTCTGGTGTTTCAGGCCTGCTCATGTCCAGACCTCACTCTCTACAACCAGAACTAGTGACAGAATAACTGACATGAAACATCTCCATCTGTAACCACTGACATAAGAGGAGCATTCAGGACTTCTCCAATACAACCATCCAGTCACAGACAAGGTCCTCCAGCAGGTCACACACTTGCAACAGGAGCTTCTTCTAAATGGTTGTTGCAAATCAAAAGCTTCAAACAGTTCACTTGTTCAATTTCAAAGTTAAACATACAATATCAAACCCTTGGCAAACTGATCATTGCAGTAGTTTTCATAATCCTATTTTCATCATCTCTTCAAAGACTCATTGTAGAGCTTTATTGCTGTGTGGTAGTAGGATCTCCCGCGGCGGTCTCAGGGATCTCTCGATCTCCCGCGGCGGTCTCAGGGATCTCCCGATCTCCCGCGGCGGTCTCAGGGATCTCCCGATCTCCCGCGGCGGTCTCAGGGATCTCCCGATCTCCCGCGGCGGTCTCAGGGATCTCCCGATCTCCCGCGGCGGTCTCAGGGATCTCCAATGGCGATCAGTGTCGTAGCAGATCTAAAGACACCTCTAGGTTTGTTTCCACCAGTGGGGGTTCCAGGTAGATACTTTGGGGCAAAATTGTTAACGTGTTTCCATAATCAGGAACGATCTCCCGTGGCGGTCTCAGGGATCTCCCATGGCGGTCTCAGGTCTTGCTAGTGTATAATGTCAGTGTAGAGGTTCAATCTCAATCACTACCACCGTGGTGTTTGTTAAAAAAAACAGAAAGACAAGAAACATCTCTGTCCCTTCCTGTTTCATTTGCTTCTTTCTTCTTGTTCATCTCCTTTTATGCTGCTGGACGTTTGTGAACATCAGAAAACACGCAGTACTGCCACCTGGTGGTCGCTGTGTTCTTGGTTCAGTCAAAGGCTCTCGTGTGACACTACTGTGACACTACCGTCAGACGCGCCGTCTGAAGGAGCCGGTTGGCCCTGTTGGAGGTTCCTGTCCTGTGGGTTTACCCAGAACCCCCACCAATGGAAACACATGTTCTATGGCTGAATCTCTGTGCTGTGTCAGAATGTCAAAATTTACAAGAATTTTTATCTTACACATTTGAGAAAGTTCTATTCCTAGACAGTAGATATTCTTTAAATTTATTTTTTTTTTTAAGTGCTTAATTTGTTCTGAGAGAAGGAATGCTGGAAAGCAACGCTGGTATGAGCTCACACTCAACGTCCAGATATCCGAAAGAAAACAGTCTAACACGCCCAAGAGACAGTGTCGCCCGCCCTGTTCATCACCACACCGTTAAAGGAGGTATGCGTGAGATTGTAGGTGAAAATATCCCCAAATAACCCAGAAACGGCTAAAATGGCTGAAGCTCTCGGGAAGCGAAGTAAGAGGAGGTAAACACAGCACCAGAGGAAATATCAGCGGCTTTCCTCTGTAGGACACAGCTCATGGACAGACAGGAGGTTTGATGCACAACTTGCAACGTGTCTTTTAGACTGGTAAGTAAAACGCTGCTGATTTTTGTTTCACTAAACATTTTTGAAGGTGGAGGAAATGAAGTTACGACGACATCAATTCAACACCAAATGTGTTAACTGCTGATTAGACTCATTACAACCACAAGAGGAAAAAGCGCAACAGTAGAACTGATGACAAGAATAAGAAAAGCATAACTGAGAAACACGACTGCACCCTCTCAGTCACAGATTTGGGTCTTGATCTGCAGTACATTTCGCGTTAAAGTGATGCCATAGATTTGAGGACTGAGCGTTCCGTCGGTAAACCGACTACACTGCCCTCATTCTGCCTGGAGTGTGAATTTAATTTTTGGCTTTGCATTACACGTCTCTCCTTAAAGAAAACTCTTACCTGCTTAAGAAAAAGAAAAAGAGTCTCTACCAGGACAAGTATGTCGTCGTCTTTTCTTTTGCGAGTTTACCAAGTCAGGGATTCAGACTGGCATTTGCTTATTTTTATTTAACTGATGCACATTTACGTTGGTTAGCTCCAGTTATTGTTGGACACTAAAGATCAGCATGACAAACGTTTGTGTGCGACACCTTGGAGCATCGTAAAGGCCTGAACACATTCACACTGGACTCTCACTATATAAATGCCAAGCAGAATCTGACAGCGCCGGCCCGTCTGACTCCTACCTGCCAGGTTTGTTGGGGTTGGTGACCTCAGGGGGGGGCGGGTTGGTGATGGGAGGAGGGCTGGCGGGTGCAGCCTCGGGGGCGTCCGACATGGTGGACGACAGAGACACAGCAATGCACCGTGGTACGGCAGCGTGGGCCTGACGATGAGAAAACAACTCCCTCTGGACGTGTGTGTGTGTGCGCGCACACAGGTGTGTTTCGGCGTGTTCAGTTCAGGTTCTGCAGCTGATGATGCTCCACGCTTTTTTCCCTGGAGAGACAAATTCCCATCGCAGACCTGGAACACACACACAGGCGTGATTAGCTCCTCCTCCTTCTGCTGACCTCATCAACACATCTGTGAGGCTGTGGTAATCATACATTACACATCCACCAGCTGATGGGTCCTGTCAAACAAGTCCCCACTGCCTCGTTTCATCCTGGTTTTGATCATCTGATGGTGTATTAGTATCAGTGAAAAATGAACCCAAATTAAATCACGTGGGCAATCCTGAGTACCCCATTACTGCTTCACAGGACTTAAGAGTTGCAGCAAGCAGCTGATCATCATCACTGGTGAACTGGTCTGTAGCAGGTGTGTGGTAGTCTAGAGCAGCCACCTGTTTTATCTGGAAAACATCTCCAAACAATCTGAAGGTCTTACTTTTAGAGGGAGGAGGATTTTCTGCAAGTGGATGACATTTAAGCCAAGTAAACCTTCTCAGGAGGAGTAGACATCCCAGCAGATTTACTCTAGGTCAGCCAAATACAAAGAAACCCCCAACATCTTCATCTCAGAGCCTCTGGAGACTGATCAATATCTCTCTAAACACTGCTCCAGAACCACCCCAAAGAGACAGATTACAGTTTACAGGAAACAAAGATCTCCGCTTCTGAAGAAACTATAACTGAACTGTTTAATCACGATTGCCATTGTTAAGTTTAGAAGAAAAAGGGGGAGGCTTGTAGCCCTCAGAACATCATCCTAACTGTGAAGCACAGCGGTGGCGGCATCACACTGAGGGGCTGCTGGACTTCACAGACCCGGGCTTGGTCTCACTCTGATGCTTTAAATGTGAGGTAAGAACCATCCGACAGCAGGGCCACGCCCCCCTACAGCCCCCCCACTAGGCACAAGGGGCAGTGTCACATGTCACAACACACCTGCCTGGCTGTTAATCAGACAGATGTCCTCAGGTGTCGGATGATGCCCATTAAAAGTAACAATAATCGTCACGTGAAGATGTTACAGACAATGTTTGTATTTTCAGTTCAAATCAATTAAGTGTCAAATAAGGAATCATCAACAACTGCTCATTAACCAGAAGTAGTGAATCCTAACGTTACCTTGTTTTATGGTATCATCTCATGTCAAGTTACTGCGACCTGAGATGGTCCTCCACAAACTGATCTGAGGATGACCTTCCTCAGATCAGACATCAAAAATCCAAACACTTCTCAGATGTGAGCAGGAGAACAGGATGAGAAAATTAAAGCAGAATTTGAGGAACCAGACAAAGTTAATAATCAGCAGATTAACAGATTAAAACAAAAAAACATTAGCAATACCAACAAAACCCTGCTTGAACAGGGTCGAAGAGGAAAAGGTGCAGCAAGGTGCTGCCAATCCTCCGTCCTTGATCAACGGATCAGCAGATGTTCACATTCACGTGTGTGTACACAAAGCCCAGAAGAAAATATATCAGCAATGATCTTAGAGAACCACTTGTTGATGCACATCAGCAACAATTCCTAAAGTATTTGGAGGTAAACTTTCTTTAGTGAAAGATTATTCACGTCCCAGCAAACTTGGGTCAAACAATGCAATGCTCAGATAAATTTAAAAAAAAACTAAACCAACCAACAGCTCCATCTCATCGCCTCCAGGCCTCACTGAGTCTCTTAGATGTTCAAGTCCACAACAGCAGACATAGAAGGCTGAACCAGGACGGTTTGTTTGGAAGAGTTTCCAGGAAAAACAACACTTCTAAACACAACATGAAAACACAACTGAGGTTCACAAAACTGCATCTGAACAAGCCAGCAGACTTCTAGAACAACGTCCTCTGGACAGGTGAGACCAAGGTGGAGATGTTTGGTCTTCTTGTCCAGAACCATGCTTGGAGAAACCCAGCAGAAACACCTCAGACCCACTGTCCACCAAAGTAGTGGAGGGTTGATGGTCTGGACCTGGACATATGTCAGGACATCTGAACAAAACTAAAGCTTGGCCTAAACTGGGTCATTTGACAGACTGGAAACATCTAGTGAGTTTTTCTTCTGAAGGAAACATCTACTGAGAGTTCCTGCCGCTGAAGGAAAACATCTGAGAGTTCCTGGTGGTGCAGGAAACATCTACTGGGGGCTCCTGGTGGTGCAGAAAAACATCTACGGAGGGCTCCTGGTGGTGCAGGAAACATCTACTGAAGGTTCCTGGTGGTGCAGAAAAACATCTACTGAGAGTTCCTGGTGGTGCAGGAAACATCTACTGAGAGTTCCTGGTGGTGCAGGAAACATCTACTGAGGGTTCCTGGCGCTTTAGGTGGATCTACTAGATGATGGAACATGAGGGTACTTAGTAATAGCCCACATTTCTATTTTTATGATTTACTTTTCTTAATTAAACAACAGCAGTGAAAAACATAAAATTTTGCAGTTCATCTAAACTCATATCCATATTAATATGGCAATTTTATTGTTTTGACACAAAAACAAACTTAGCAGCGACTGGTCTTGCAATGTTAAGGGATGATTTGCATACGTCATGAATCACGTGATTAAACTCAGCTGCGAAAATCCAGCAGGAACTCGCAGCAGCGCTAATTAACAACACAGATTAATCACTGCAGGTTCCGGTTTCAGAGACACGGTCAGAACAGGGTCCGGTTCGGACCAGCTGCCATTCCACACGTCTGCGTGCCCGCGAGCTCAGCAGTAACGTTGGTCTCACCTGAAAGCAGGAGGGCAGCATCCCACCTGCCCGCCAGGTGACCCGCACACCCCCACAGCGGAGCGGCGTCCCCGGATGCAGCGGACCAGCCAGCGGCTAACGAGCCAGCTAACCGCTAACGCACGATAAAACACGGGCATGCACCCACCGCGGCAGCGGGGGTGGTCCCTGCGGCTGCTGCGGGACCTGAGTGCGCCCCCAAGCCGCGGGGACCGCGGCAACTGCCTCGCTGACGTCCGTCCACGGACGGAGCCAACATCCGCCTACCGAGCTTCAAAAGATGGCGGGCAAGCGGCGGCTACACGGCGGCTAGCCGCGGCAGCTAGGCGGCTTAGCGAGGACAGAACCGGGCCCGGCTGTTGCTGTGGCACGTGTGTGCGCGTGTGAGAGCACGCGCAAGTGCGCTTGTCGATGATCCGGAGGTTCCGAGTCTCGCTGCGAGTGCGTAAGCGGCGCGGAACCGGGATCTTGACGGACGGCCAAGGCCTGCTGGCGGGCTAACGCTCGCTGCTAACGTAGCTTTGTCTGAGGGCGCCGAGCGCCAGCGGCCCCCGAAGAACCGCGGGCCGCCAGGCGGCCGCCAGTCGGCCGCCAGTCCGGCCCGCTCACCGCAGAACCCCGGCCACCCCGTCCGGAGGCACGTGTTTACTTTGTGTCGGCGTTCCGGCGCTCCCACGGCGGCTCCGTCACTTCTCCGGAGATTTTTTTTTATTTCAGCCGAGCAGCATAATAGATGAGTTATCAGCTGTGGGCTGTCTGCGCAGGCGCGCGGCCGAGCAACATCACGCATGTTGTTGTGGGGGGATTGGCTGGTTCCGGAGGGAACGGCGTCTCTGATTGGCTGCCAGTTGCTAGCGGGTCTATGATTCGCTAGTAGGGATGTGCAGCGCTGTGATAGGCGAGAACGGTAGTTTGGACGCTGCGGTTGGCTGAGATGATGCGAGCGAGGTGCACTGGGTCTAGAATGGCGCCGTGAGGTAAACTGCGTCTCCCAGCATGCACTGCATCGCCAAAGACACTGGTGCTTGATGTGTTCGTGTGCGTTTTAAATCGTTTGAGATCTCATGACCCCTGTTTATACAAAAATCCATACACCGACTTCCGTTCAGAAACCTGCAGATTTAATTAACTTTTCTGACGCTGTTTTCCACCAACATCAGAGCACCACAAGGCTTTCCACCAACCTCTTTAGTGGGGCATTTCCTTTACATTTATGTGTGGTTTGCCACCAAATGTACATTGGAAATCTAAAACGGCTGCTACAAATTTAAATTTTTTTTTTTTTTTTTTTTTTTTTTTTTTTCCCCCCCTAGGTACATCTCGTTTCCATCCAGTGGAGTCAAGTGCCAACCATCTAACTTGTGGGTTGAGGGTCATGTAGAACCAAGTCTGCTTGCAGTTCCGAGGTTCACCACTAGAGGCTGGCTGTATAAGTGAGTTGCATGTCGAAATGTTGGAGATGAAATAAACATTTATACAGGGTGGTCCAAAAAGGTGGCTTGGTCTCAACTGTTTGATTTCACATCCATGACAGCTCAGATTTTATTTATTTTTATTATTTTTTGCACCACACCACAAGAGTTTATACAAAGCAATACATTTATTTCCCATTGCTAGCCATTTCACTTCCTCGTCCATAATTGTCATGCTACTGCGTTTAGTGACGCAAACAGCTGTTTTTATTAACCCAGCCTCAATTACATGCCACAGTAATCTTCTTTTTTATTTTTTGCAGTCGAGACATGTTCATCTGTATATTCTGCGGTAAACGTCTGTCGACAGCTCTGGCGATACTTGGCTGAAGGACGTAGCAGTCGAAGCTAATTTTTTTCAGACGGGGGGACGTGCATGTCCATCAGTCCACATCTGTCATGCTGCCAGTAATTGATGTGTCCACATTACACACACTTCTTAAAGAACTAAAGCAACTTAAGAAATTAAACAAATACAAAAGGAAACGCCCTAAAAGCTAAAAAAAAAAAAAAAAAACAAACACTAAAGGTAAGGTAAGGGAGGGGAGTAGCCTGCAACAGTATTTTCAGCAGAAGCCCATTAATCATTGATGCTTTCAGCCCATCTTAACAACCCGTTCACTATTAAAAACCTCAGTGAAACAGTGAATACTGACATCTGCTACCCAAATGAACACAAGAGGCAAAATCACACAGGCAGATGACTGTCCTTCATTAAACGTTCAGTTAATAAAAAAAAAAAAAAAAAAAAAAACCCAAGCAAACTGTACTCTCTGTGTGTATGTATTTTTTTTTTTTTCCATTTCCATTC
>CM026202.1:797342-799842 GCA_014839995.1 Xenentodon cancila
GAGAGTTCTGTCGTAACGTGAGCACTTTGGTTCAGACCAAAAAGCAGCAATCGATCTAATGTGTTTCGTTTTGTGCACCAGTCAAGCAACATTGTAAAGAAGAATGGACCAAAACTCCTCCCCAACCTCAAGCAGAAGTTTTCTGTCATTCGGATGCAATTATGGAAAAAAAAGGAAAAACAAATACTGTTGGTAATGTACGCGTGAGAGAAAAAGCTGCCTGCTTTGTAAAAGCATCTTAAGTGGTTTTTGTCTAAGTGGTCTAGAAAGACGCCAAGTATGTCGGCGCTGTTGTTGTCATTGTAGTAGTAATAATAGTAGGGGTAAATTGGAGGTGAGGGTTTACAGAAGAATCATTCTACTGTTGTCATGACGACAGACAACATATCCAGGATCAACACTGTACATGCAAAGTAAGATTAAATTAATTTATTCATTTACATTTCATTAGTTTCATTTGCAGACCTACTGCACTGCAGAACTTCACATATACAGCGTAAAGTAGTACTTCAGAAATGATAGTTGTACTAACTCCGGAGCACTACACGGGAGGACTGGATATGATACTGCTCCATACCTACCGCTACTTTTAAAGTTAGTCATTTGTGTCTGCTGCTCAGTAGCTCCATAAGTAATGTTAGTGTGCGCCGTCTTACTCATTTAAGACAAAGTCTGTGTTTCGACAAAGATTGTGATTACATATGTTCAGGTAATATAAAATCATTGTCTGGATTGATCTCAGAACACGTGCAGACGTCCTTGTTGAGCTTCTGGATGGTACGTTGGCAGTTTCAGGAGACACTGGAATCAGAAAATGCGTTAAAATCCATTCCTTTGTCCAGATCCCTGGAATCCGTTTTAAAGTACCTCAGACGGGTTGTTAAAAGAATGTTAATAATTAGCATGAACTCCATAAAACTGACGAGAGTTCAGGATCTTCTGGTGATTCTCTTTGGAGTTCATCTGTGTTCAAAGCTTCTCTAGAGGTACCCAAGATCAGCTTACCTGATATAGTATGGTCACTTTAATCAGGTCTGCAGCTATGATCAAGTGTAGACAGAAACAATCAACCTGATTAACAAGAAGCTTTATTGTCATCATCATCATCATCATCATCATCATCATCAGTCCTAATGTTGGGCCTGTGTGCTGGACTGCAGGAGGCTGTTGACATGCAGCAGAGCCGAGCAGACAGACAGGTGGACAGACAGGAGAGGTAGACGGGTGGACAGGTAGTGAGGTAGGGGGGACAGACAGGTGGACAGACAGACAGACAGACAGACAGGGCTGGGTACAGGTAGCTATTGTGTTGTTTACATACAGGTAGGCAGATGCAGTAAAAAGCTTATTGGCTGTCTTCCAGAGGCTCCGCCCCCCTCTCGTCTGCTTCAGCCAATCCCCCGTGAGTGGGGGCAGGCTCTGCCGCCTGGGGGGAGGGGTGTGAGGAGGAGGAGGATGAGGAGGTGGACAGGGAGAGTGGGAGTTCTGGGGGAGGTTCAGTCTGTAGCCCCGTCTCCCCATCTGCCTCCCCTCCCATCACCCTCTCCTCCATCTGCCCTCTACCTCCTCCTCCCCCACGCGACCCCGCAAACTGCAGGTGAGGCAGGAGGGCGGCCGGGGCCTCCTTCTCCTTCTCCCCCTGAGCCTCCCGCTCTCGTCGGTCAGTATAGGGCGGAGCCTCTAGGCTGAGGTAGGAGGTGCTGAGCTGCCGCAGGTCCAGCTCAAAGGTGTTGACGACTGATGGCGGCGCCGGCTCTCCTCCTGCTCCTCCGCCACCTCCTCTTTTGCTCTTGCGGGGGTGGGAGGAGGCTGAGGTCGCAAGACCATCAGGGAGGAGCGACTGAATCTTTGGGAGCCAACGTTTACGAACTCTGCGGGCGTTCGTGCACATGTCGGCTGCGATGACGTTCATCTCGCTTTCCTTAAAGTTTGGAGCAAAGTTCTGACAGTACACTGAAGAGGAGGAGGGAGGAGGAGGGAGGAGGAGGGAGGAGGAGGGATAGATTCAAAATAAAGAGAGAAAAAAAGTCAGTACTTCAGTCATGTCATGTGATCATCATGGGTATCAGTTTTGGACAAAGACAACCTCGGACGTACGTATGAGCATTTCCTTCATGCTGCTACTAGGAAACTGAAGCCAAAATAATAACAAAAAAAATAAATCCATCCCTCACTCCTCCTCCACCCCCGTGTTTAACATGGATGACCATCATCATGAAGGTCCGTGCAGCACTGTTCATGACAGATGAATCTGAATCAGGTGTGACGGAACATCTAAAACCTGCAGGACAGCGGCCCTCCAGAACCGCACTAGAAGAACCCTGCAGACCAGCAAACGATTGTGGAGGTCTGCACACCAGCTGACCATCAGCTCATCAGTGATGATGATTAGCAGCGGCTCTTTCATCCTGCGGACGCAGTGAGACAACATGGGTGTCCAGATTATTTAATTGCTTTTTTTTTAAAATAACATGGCAAGCTTCAAACAAAGGGCTGATAC
>CM026202.1:807342-1082342 GCA_014839995.1 Xenentodon cancila
GATGTGGCTGTGGACTGACAGGTAACCACTCACCTGTCGAAGAAGGTGGCCAGCAGCCTCCTGAGCAGCACCTTGTGTTTGACTCCAGCACACAGGTGACAGTTCATCAGCTGCCCGCGTGTCATGAACACACCTGAACCTGAACAGACACACATCAGGGACTCTTTATGCAGCTTTTCCTTCACCTTCCAGTTACCATGACAACACATTTGAGTTTCCACAGCTGCACAGGTGTTCTGCTGTCCTACCTGCCACCAGCTCCACCTTCTCTCCGGGGTCTCCCTCTGTGTAGAGCGACGGATGGCAGCGATACCCGATCTGACTGATCAGACTGGCAGGCAGGGCCATGTTGTCCCGACCAACCAGCACGCAGGGGCGGCGCTCATTAGCCAGTGGGAGGGGCAACATCTCAAGCTTCTCCTGGACTGAGTGAAAATGAAACCGGGAGGACCTAGATGAGAACCACACCCCCTTTGAACAGTGTCACTGCCCCTTTCCGGGTGACCCTAACCCTAACCCATCAGATTTGAAAGATGTTGACATAAAGTTTATTAAAACTGCAATGCTGACTTGTGGTACCTGTCAGGTACCACAGGTGGGACAGAGCTGTTGCCAGCTCCCAGCCAGGTTGGGCTCCCACAGTCCAGCCCGGACACGGTCTGGGGCAGCAAAGACGGTTCGGCCCGCTGTCCGCTGCTCTCCAGCAGTTACCGGCTAGCGGGCCCTGGTCCGGGCCCCTGGCATGAGTGTGGCTGCTGGCGGCTGCTGTGGCCCAGCCACCTTTGACCCGGACCCGTCGGAGTCAGCGGGGTCCCAGAGCTCTTCTCAACCGTATCTTCATGCAGGTAACAGCACAAAACTCATGATCTTGAAAACAATTGATTGTGCTGATCATGATTGATAGTCACAGTTCAGAGATCAAGATGACTGACAGTGAAAAGTCGATGAAGAAATGACAATTACCATTGACTGATAGGCAGCTGTCAATCAAATGACCACGCTCCCGGTAGCAAAAATGTGTCTCTTTACAATGTAATTTTAACTGTGGAGGTACATAAAAAAGTCCCTGTACAGTCATAATAGATGTGAACTCTAACAGTGGAGGAAAAAAACCGTTTCTGTTTCAGACTGTAAATGTTGATTTCTGCTATTTCTGCTGTAAAGTTTGAACATGGAGGTCAGCAGAGGACCTGCAGGTCTGGACTAGTGGTCAGTAGAGGACCTGCAGAGCTGGACCCAGACCATAGTGGGTAGTAGAGGACCTGCAGGTCTGGAGCCAGACTATAGTGGTCAGTAGAGGAACTGCAGGTCTGAACCAGTGGTCAGCAAAGGACCTACAGAACTGGACATAAACCATAGTGGGCAGTAGAGGACCTGCTGAGATGAACCCAGACCACGCTGGTTAATAGAGGACCTGCAGGTCTGGACTAGTGGTCAGTAGAGGACCTGCTGAGATGAACCCAGACCACGCTGGTTAATAGAGGACCTGCAGGTCTGGACTAGTGGTCAGTAGAGGACCTGCTGAGATGAACCCAGACCACGCTGGTTAATAGAGGACCTGCAGGTCTGGACTAGTGGTCAGTAGAGGACCTGCAGATCTGGACCTAAACCATTGTGGTCAGTAAAGGACCTGCAGGTCTGGATCCAGACCATAGTGGTGAGTAGAAGACCTACAGGTCTGGACTAGTGATCAGTAGAGGACCTGCTGAGATGAACCCAGACCACGCTGGTTAATAGAGGACCTGCAGGTCTGGACTAGCGGTTAGTAGAGGACCTGCAGGTCTGGATCCAGACTATGGTGATTAGTAGAGGACATGCAGGTCTAAATTAGTGGGGTTGTAGAGGTACTGCAGAGCTGGACCCAGACCATAGTGGTCAGTAGAGGACCTGCAGGTCTAGACTAGTGGTCAGAAGAGGAACTGAAGAGCTGGACCCAGACCATAGTGGACTGTAGAAGACCTCCGGATCTGGACCTAAACCATTGTGGTCAGTAGAGGACCTGCAGGTCTGGATCCAGACAATAGTGTTGAGTAGAAGACCTGCAGGTCTGGATCCAGACTATAGTGGTCAGAAGAGGACCTGCAGATCTGGATCCAGACTATAGTGGTCAGTGGAAGACCTGGAGGTCTGGATCCAGATTATAGTGGTCAGTAGATGACCTGCAGGTCTGGATGCAGATCTTAATAGTCGGTAGAGGAACTGCAGGTCTGGATCAAGACTATAGCGGTCAGTAGACAACCTGAAGGTCTGGATCCAGACTATAGTGGTCAGTAGAAGACCTGCAGGTCTGGATCGAGACTACAGTGGTTAGTAGAGGACCTGCAGGTCTGGACTCGTGGTCAATAGAAGACCTGCAGGTCTGTACTAGTGGTCAGTAAAGCACCTGCAGAGCTGGACCCAGACTATAGTGGTGAGTAGAGGACCTACAGGTCTGGATCCAGACTATAGTGGTCAGTAGAGGACTTACAGGTCTGGATGCAGACTATTGTGTTCAGTAGAGGACCTGCAGGTCTGAACTAGTGGTCAGTAGAGGAACTGGAGAGTTGGACCCAGACCATAGTGGTCAGTAGAGGACCCGCAGAGCTGGACCCAGACCATAGTGGTCAGTGGAGGACCTGCAGGTCTGGACTAGTGGTCAGTAGAGGACCTGCAGAGCTGGACCCAGACCATAGTGGTCAGTGGAGGACCACCCTGTGTCATTTCGTGTTCCTTAGTTTGAATGCAGCCCAGAAGAATTGGACAGCAGGGCAATTGGAACTCACTGTAGGGGTTTCCAGGGTGACCATAGATGTGCTGGTAGACTCCTGGGTGGACGGCGTTGCTGTAGTAGTCCTCCTCCAGCTCCTCCTCTGTGGGGGGGTGGGAGGGAGGCGAGTCTGTGGGAAGACTGGACCCTCCAGGACTGGAGCGCCCCCCGCCCGCCAGCAGGTAGGACTGAAGACTTGGAACAACACCTCCACCTGCACTTAGGTAACAGAGAGCGCTGGTCCTGGAGGCCTGCAGGTCCCCGACCACGTCCACTCTGAGGAGGAGACGAGGGAGAGGACTGGAATCAGCTGTCAGCAGCGTTGAGGAGATTATCAGGTGGCCTTTGCAAGATTGTGTTTGGGGCTCCTGTGTGATTGGATTACTTCACGTTCAGATGATCAGTGGTGATGCATTAACCTGTCACACTTTAAAGAGAAAACACACATGTTTATGTTTGAAAAGTTCAAGTTGGGCTAAATAAATGAACCCAGACAACATCAAACTTGTTTGAGATATTTCCATGATGGACTGGGTCGCAGGTTAGATCAGAAAATTATCCTACTGACTATAAACTCTCGTTTTTTTTTTACTATATAAACTTTAACTAAACTATAACAACTTTATCAACTCACAAAATTTAAAGAAAACACTCTGAATTTCTTATTTCATAAAGATGTTAACTGGGCACAAAGAAAATGTAACCTTATATGCCGAAAACTGAATTTCTTTAGGAGCGCACCAATTTGTCATGCAAAAAATATTTCCAAATTCACAGATTTGGGACTTGGAACATTTAAACTCAGAACTTAAAATTTGAGGAAAACAAACCTGTTTAAACTGGAAATTTGGGACTACAATCTCAGAAAACTTTGAAAGTTGCAGGAGAAAACCCAGACTTTAGGACTCAACGTTTTCTGACAGAACATCAACAAAGGGGACAAGGAAAAAAAAACAAAGAAACTCAAATTCTGAATTCTGAATTGTCCCCTGGGGGCCCGGAGTCCCCACAGTTGAACCCTGCAGCCCCTGGGGGCCACGCTGCAGGGTTCTCTGCACCTGTAAGGAAACGATTCTGGATTCAGATAGACGTATTTACTGATGAACTTCAACATGAGTGTGCTCACCTGGCCCCTTCTCCTCCTCCTCCGCCTTCGTCGTTCTCCTCAGCAGGGGGAGTATCAGCTCTCTCCTGCTTGATCCTACTGACTGTCAACAGCAGCTCCTCTGGGCTCAGGGTAGGCTGGTCCAGACCTCTCTCCTGTGGCTGGGGAGTGCCGTGCTGCTGCTGCTGCTGGACCGTCGGGCCCTCATAGCTGCCGAGTTCATCTGCTGATGTTGTCTGTGATGAATAAAAAGATTGAATAAAATAATTGAAAAAAAAGGTTTAAATTTAAAAAAAAAATGTTGATGACAAATTGTGACCACATTTCTTTCAGCTTTTTCTCTAGCTATTTACTTCCTCTAATGTCCACCAGATGGTGCTGTGTACCTGGACTGTTTTTAAGTTGCCAATATGCTTTTTTAAGGATTAAAAACCTAAAATATGTAATGTATAAGAACAACTGGACATTATACCATGACATCATCCGTAGGCTTTCTGGTGGGGGTTTTTAAAGCCTTTCATGTGCAGCATGTTGCAAATGAGCGAAAAAACCTGGAAACAGATATGAAAACTGTCCACCTTAACTCAAACAGGACTAGCAGGACTAGCAGGACTAGCAGAGCTGAAACCGGAACGAGTGCAGGTAAAACAAGGATAAGTAGACCTGAAACCAGGACAAGTAGACCTGTAACTAGGACAGGTAGATTTAAAACCATGACTTGTAGATTTAACTACAGGACTAGAAGAACTATAATAGAAAACATTAAAGCATGACTAAAAGAGCTAAAAACCAGCACTAGTAGAGCTGAAACCAGGACTAGTAGAGTTGAAATAAGGACTATTGGAACTGAATTCTAAAGGAGTAGACCTGACTAAGGACTAGTAGAGCTGAAACCAGGACTAGAAGAGCTTAAACCAGGACAAGTAGAGTTGAAACCAGGACTAGTAGAGCTGAATTCTAAATGAGTAGACCTGATTAAGGACTAGTAGGGATTAAAGCCGGACCAGTAAAGCTGAAACCGGGACGAGTGGAGCTGAAACCAGGACGAGTAGACCTGAAACCTGGACGAGTAGAGCTGAAACCAGGACAAGTAGACCTGAAACCTGGACGAGTAGAGCTGGCCCAGGACAAGTAGACATGAAACCAGGACGTGTAGACCTATAACAAGGACGAGTAGAGCTGAAACCTGGACGAGTACAGATAAAACCTGAACGAGTAGAACTGAAACCAGAACGAGTAGATATGAAACCTAGATAAAAAAAAGATGACCCATGACTAGTGGAGATTAAAGCAGGACAAGTAGTCCTGAAACTAGGACAAGTAGATTTGAAACCATGAATTGTAGATTTAACTGCAGGACTATAAGAACTGAACACTAGAATAGAAGACAGTAAATCCTGACTAGTAGAGCTGAAACCAGGACGAGTGGAGCTGGAAGCAGGACTAGTAGAGTTGAAACCAGGACTAGTAGTGCTGAATACAAAATGAGTAGACCTGACTAAGGACTAGTAGGGATTAAAGCAGGACCAGTAGAGCTGAAACCAAAAAAATGGAGCTGAAACCAGAACTAGTAAAGCTGAAACCAGGACAAGTTGATCTGAAACCAGGACGACTAGAACTGAAACCAGGACGACTAGAGCTGAAACCAGGATGGGTAGCGCTAACCAAGGACCAGTAGAGCTGAAACCAGGACCAGTAGAGTTGAAACCAGGACGACTAGAGATGAAACCAGGACAAGTAGAGTTGAAACCAGGACTACTAGAGCTGAAACCAGGACAAGTAGCGCTAACCCAGGACTAGTAGAGCTGAAACCAGGATGAGTACAGCTGAAATCAGGATGAGTAGATCTGAAACCAGGAAAACTAGATCTGAAACCATGACTGGTAGATCTAACTCAGGGACTATAAGAACTAAACACACTGAAACCAGGACGAGTATACACAAAACCTGGATGAGTAAAGCTGACCCAGGACTAGTAGAGATTGAAGCTGGACCAGTAGAGCTGAAACCGGGACGAGTAGAGCTGAAACCAGGACAAGTAGATCAGAAACCAGGACAAGTGGAACTGAAACCAGAATGAGTAGGTATGAAACCTAGATGAGTAAAGATGACCCAGGACGAGTAGAGCTGAAACCAGGACTAGTAGAGCTGAATCCAAGACTAGTAAAGCTGAAACCAGGACAACTAGATCTGAAATCAGGACGACTAGAGTTGAAACCAGGACGGGTAGCGCTAACCCAGGACCAGAAGACCTGAAACCAAGACAAGCAGACCTCAAACCATAACGAGTAGACCTGAAACCTGGATGAGTAGACCTGAAAACTGGATGAGTAAAGCTGACCCAGGACTAGTGGAGATTAAAGCAAGACCAGTAGAGCTGAAACCAGAAAGAGTGGAGCTAACCCAGGACGACTAGAGCTGAAACCAGGATGGGTAGCGCTAACCCAGGACCAGTAGAGCTGAAACCAGGACCAGTAGAGTTGAAACCAGGACGACTAGAGATGAAACCAGGACGACTAGAGCTGAAACCAGGACAAGTAGAGTTGAAACCAGGACTACTAGAGCTGAAACCAGGACAAGTAGCGCTAACCCAGGACTAGTAGAGCTGAAACCAGGATGAGTACAGCTGAAACCAGGATGAGTAGATCTGAAACCAGGAAAACTAGATCTGAAACCATGACTGGTAGATCTAACTCAGGGACTATAAGAACTAAACACACTGAAACCAGGACGAGTATACACAAAACCTGGATGAGTAAAGCTGACCCAGGACTAGTAGAGATTGAAGCTGGACCAGTAGAGCTGAAACCGGGACGAGTAGAGCTGAAACCAGGACAAGTAGATCAGAAACCAGGACAAGTAGATCAGAAACCAGGACAAGTGGAACTGAAACCAGAATGAGTAGGTATGAAACCTAGATGAGTAAAGATGACCCAGGACGAGTAGAGCTGAAACCAGGACAAGTAGAGCTGAATCCAAGACTAGTAAAGCTGAAACCAGGACAACTAGATCTGAAATCAGGACGACTAGAGTTGAAACCAGGACGGGTAGCGCTAACCCAGGACCAGAAGACCTGAAACCAAGACAAGCAGACCTCAAACCATAACGAGTAGACCTGAAACCTGGATGAGTAAAGCTGACCCAGGACTAGTGGAGATTAAAGCAAGACCAGTAGAGCTGAAACCAGAAAGAATGGAGCTAACCCAGGACTAGCAGAGCTGAAACCACGACAACTAGATCTTAAACCAGGACAAGTAGAGCTGAAACCTGGACGAGTAGAGCTGAAACCTGGACGTGTAGACCTGAAACCTGGACGTGTAGACCTGAAAGCTGCACGTGTAGACCTGAAAGCTGCACGTGTAGACCTGAAACCTGGACGAGTAGACCTGAAACCTGGACGAGTAGACCTGAAACCTGGACGAGTAGACATGAAATCTGAATAAGTAGACCAGAAAGAGTGGAGCTGAAACCAGGACGAGTAGACATGAAATCTGAATGAGTAGACCTGAAACAAGCAAAAGTAGACCTGAAACCAGGACAAGTGGAACTGAAACCAGAATGAGTAGGTATGAAACCTAGATGTAAAGATGACCCAGGACGAGTAGAGCTGAAACCAGGACTAGTAGAATTAAATTTAACACTAGTAGAGCTGAAACCAGGTTGAGTAGTGCTAACCCAGGACTAGCAGAGCTGAAACAAGAACAAGTAGATCTGAAACCTGGATGAGCTGAGCTGAAAGTAGAATTGAAACTAGGACATGTAGTTTTGAAACCATGTCTGGCAGATCTAACTCCAGGACTAGAAGAACTCAACACTAGAATAGAAAACATTAAAGTTCGACTAGTAGAGCTGAAACTAGGACTAGTAGGTATGAAACCAGGACGAGTAGCGCTAACCCAGGACTAGTAGAGCTGAAACCAGGACCAGTAGAGCTGAAACCAGGACAAGAAGAACTTAAACCAGGACAAGAAGAGCTTAAACCAGGACAAGTAGAGATGAAACTAGGACAACTAGATCTAAAACCAGGACAAGTAGAACTGAAACTAGGACAAGTAGATTTGAATCCAGGACAAGTAGAACTGAAACTAGAACGGTTAGTGCTAACCCAGGACTAATAGAACTGAAACCAGGACTAGTGAAGTTAAAACCAGGATTAGCAGAACTGAAACCAAAACCAGCAGAACTGAAACCAGGACAAGCAGAGTAGAAACCAGGACTAGTCGAGTTGAAACAAGGACTGGTAGATCTTAAACTAGGATTAGTAGAGCTGAATCATGGATTAGTATAGCTAAAAAAAAAATGAAAAAAAGAAAAATCTAGAAGTGAACCCTGGACTAAATGTGCAAAACCAGGATTTAGATCTAACTTTAGGACTAGAAGAACTAAATCTAGGATGGGTTGAGCTGATACCAGGACTAGTAGAACTAAATCCAGGATGAGTAGAGCTAAAAATAAACTAAAAAAAAACAAACTAGAAGGCCTGTACTCTGGACTAGTAGTGCTGAAACCAGGACCAGCAGAGCTGAAACCAGGACTAGCGGTGCTTCACTGGGTCCCATCCTTCTCTGACCCACCTCTCCCAGACCAAGGACAGTTGCAGTCACCTACCAGTAGCGATGGACCTCTAGTGGACCTCCCCACAGTTTTAGTTCTGGCAGCACTTATGCTGCATGTGGTTGCATTAGTCAACCAGAAGGGTCCTGAAATGATCTGCTTCTCAACCGGATCAACCACCTGCTACCACAGGTCGGCGCTGCACAGCTGGAGGCCGGCCAGCTGGTGCTCTCTGGTTAGCTCTGGTCTTCCTGTGCTGCTCCATGGTGAAGTTCAGGTTTTACTCCTCTTTTTAAACCCAGCTGACTAGAAGCTGCAATGGTTCTGCGGTTTTCTTGTTCCAAAGTACAAACTTGCTGTGTAACAATCAGACTGCTCGGTATCTTGTTTTCACTCCCTCCACCAGGGAGACGCTACAGCGGGTGTCCTTCAAATCGCTCATGTTGCATAAATCTCATCCATTTTCTACAGGACGCCGGCATTGCAGGCGGACGGAGATCCAGCTCGGTCTGGAGGAGCAGGTCTGTGAATATATGTGAAGGACAACTGCTGCATGAACCTCCTTTAGCCAGTAGACACAGATCGCTGGGGCAGTATTCAGATTGTTGGCCATTGCATCTGCCACCACTAGCTGCTGGTTACAGAGCTCCCAATGCCAACGCGAATGCTGACGAGGCCGTCTCCGACCTCCATGATGCCAGACGTGTACCACTGAGCAAACATCCAGACAGCTTTGTGCTGACTGCCGGGGATTTTAATCACACCAGTTGACAGTCTGCGCTTCCCAAGCTTAAGCTTTATGTGCATTTTGCTTCTGGGGGTGAGAACGTCCCAGACTTGGTCTACACAAAGACCTCAGAGGCATGCAAAGAGACCCCCTTCCCCCAGCTGGGCCTTTCAGATCACAAGTCTATAAAGCAGACAGCAGCCTATGCACCTCTGCTGAAACCAATCAGATCAGTGACGAAGGAGGGAGCAGACTTTGCAGGACTGTTTCATCCACACCAACTGGGGGATTTTCAAGTCAGCAGCCTCCCAAAGTGACCATCTGAACATTGGGGAGTATGCAGAAGCAGTAACTGACAGAGGATCCCGGGTGTCCAAGCGCTGAGGGATTATATACCCAGGCAGAAGGCTGAGGACAAATACACTTCTCCTTCAGACAAGCTCAGCAATTTCTTTCAAATCCAAAAACAGGTGTGAGAGCTGGCGCCTCCCAATCTCCCGATGTTCCAGCCTTCGTCATAAAGTCAGCTGGCACACAAGGATCCGAAGGCAGCAGAACTTGACATCATCCAAAGATGTGAAGCTCAAAGTTTTTGTGAATGAACTGGCAGATGTCCTGACTGGCATCTGCAACATCTCTCAGGCAAGCCATTGTCCCCGGATGTTTCAAAGCCTCCACATTAGGTGTATTTCCATTGGTGGGGGTTCTGGGTAAACCCACAGGACAGGAACCTCCAACAGGGCCAACCGGCTCCTTCAGACGGCGCGTCTGACGGTAGTGTCACAGTAGTGTCACACGAGAGCCTTTGACTGAACCAAGAACACAGCGACCACCAGGTGGCAGTACTGCGTGTTTTCTGATGTTCACAAACGTCCAGCAGCATAAAAGGAGATGAACAAGAAGAAAGAAGCAAATGAAACAGGAAGGGACAGAGATGTTTCTTGTCTTTCTGTTTTTTTTTTAACAAACACCACGGTGGTAGTGATTGAGATTGGACCTCTACACTAACATTATACACCAGCAAGACCTGAACCGACTGGCCGCTCCACCTATGGTTTTGTCATGCGAGTACATGACAAAACCATAGGTGGAGCGGCCAGTCGGTTCTCTGGTTCAAATGAGCTGCGGTCACATGATTTACGTTCACGCGAGAGTTCAGAGCGTAATGTAGAAATCCTGATCAGCAGATATTGCTGCCATCAGGTCTGAGGTTCAGGAGATGTGATGTAGAACCGCCAGAGTATTCAGCAGCTTCCTGTCCAGCTGTAAGACGGCTAAACTCTTAACCTGGACCTCCCACCACACTTCCACTTCATGAGTGAATGGACGACCGAACGTGGAGGACGGTGGAGGAGGTTTAGGGCAGAGCTCCTTCTGGGGGTTTTCTGATTACATTTAAATGTACCTGTTTATATGTTTGAAATAATCCTTAGTCTGTAGCTTGAAGTTGTGAAGTATGCACCTCTACGTAAAGTGATTCGTCTGCACGTGAATCAGTTGCACGGCCTGAATCTCCTCCACAGACTTGCAACTTGACTTTAGTGTCCATGTTTATGTCTTCTCATAAGGTTCTTCTCTACTCCACGTCGATGTGACTTAAGAACGAAAGTCAGTGCTCCGATTGGTCACCATAAACCAGCCCCACCCCCTGCCCTGGCCAGCTCTCACAGTTACTCCAACGTATCTAGAGTTTTGGGGTCAGAGTAGCAACAGATTTCCTGGGTCCAAACCAAAGCTTTCTTCAATGTTTCCGGTCAAAAAATAAAGAACTTGTTCTAAGTAAGGAGCTGGTTCTAAACAAGAACTGGAACTGCTTTGGTGCGATGACATGTCTCTTACTCTAAATCTAATACCTTAGAGTCTTTTGCTCTGGTGATGAGACCCACCTGAGAGTCGCAGCAGAGCGGGGAGGACGCAGCTTTCATCATCATCAGCTCCATGCCTCGTTCCACGATGTTCTGGATCTGCAGGTATCCGGCGGTGTACATGAGAACCAGCTGCTCGCTGGCAGCCATGCTGAGGCGGCCGGTGTAGCAGAAGGACAGAATCTGCTGGAAGCATGTTGGCGTCACAGAAGATGGCAGCTCAAACACCGTCTGGGAGGGCGACGGCGATGATGCCAAGGAGGAGGGGTCGGCCGCAGAGCTGAAGAGGTCTCTGAAGTAGAGCGAGGAGGCAGCCAGGACTGCGCGATGCGCCTTAAAGGCCTGACCCTGCACCAGGATGGAAACGTCGCAGTATTGACCCAGCAGCCGCTGCTCATTCAGGCTGCCCAAAACGCTGCTGCCGAAGTCTGGGATCTCCACCTGCAGCAGCCCCTCGGACATGCTGGTGGCCGTCAATCCGAGTGAAGACAGGACAGGAAGTGACCAGTGGTTGGAGAAAGTGAGGTGTTTAAGTTTCAGGGATGCTGCAGAAAACACCTGCAGAAGGTTCCAGATCCATGAGATCAGAGGTTATAGAGGTTCAGGTCGCGAGGCGCGAGGAGGAGGAGGAGTTGGTGGTAGGTCATCAAGATGGACACCAGCACAGTGCAGATAAGCAGCTGTAACAGAGAACGGGGAGGAGATCAGGAGATGGTTAAAACGCCGTTTGCTCATGTTTCTGTCCACACCAGACGTTCATCAATGCACCAATTAAAAATATCCAGGGAAACAGCTGTCAGCTGATGGATCAGTCACGGTGTCAGAAGGAATGAGTCAGGGCCATCATTTATACAATGACTGAGAAACGTGCTCCTGATCCTGCAAGTCATTCATTTGTTTCAGTTTAGCAACAAAACTGGCTTGGTTTGGGAGTCTGAGGTTCAACTCAAGTTCAGCTACCAAATGAAACCTGGCTGGCTAGCAAAATGTGAGGCCGACCTGGTAACTCGGGTGCTCTAGTGGCTAGAGGGGACTTTTACTGAAGAGTGTTGCAGACTAAACTCAACCATAAGAGCTGGACTTAAAAGTTACTCCAGAAAAGGAAATGTTTTCACAGGAAAACTGGAAAGACACTTGGACCAAACTGTCACTACACCATCCACCCAGCGCCACTGGCTGGGAGTTCTAGAGTTCTGGGTCCTGCCTGGAGTTCTAGAGTTCTGGTACCGGCCTGGAGTTCTAGAGTTCTGGTTCAAGCCTAGTGTGCTAGAGTTCTGGGTCCGGCCTGGAGTCTTAAGAGTTCTGGTTCAAGCCTGGAGTTCAAGAGTTCTGGGTCTGGCCTAGAGTTTTAGAGTTCTGGTTCAAGTCTTGAGTTCTAGAGTTCTGGGTCTGGTCTAGAGTTTTAGAGTTCTGGTTCAAGTCTTGAGTTCTAGAGTTCTGGGTCTGGCCTGGAGTTCTAGAGTTCTGGGTCTGGCCTGCAGGTCTAGAGTTCTGGTTCAAGCCTGGAGTTCTAGAGTTCTGGTTCAAGCCTGGAGTTCTGGGTCCTGCCTAGACTTCTAGAGTTCTGGGTCTGGCCTGGAGTTCTGGGTCCGGCCTAGAGTTCTGGTTCAATCCTGGAGTTCTAGAGTTCTAGGTCCGGCCTAGAGTTCTTGAGTTCTGGGTCCAGCCTGGAGTTCTAGAGTTCTGGGTCTAGCCTGGAGTTCTAAAGTTCTAGAGTTCCGGGTCTGGCCTGGAGTTCTAGGTCCAGCCTGGAGTTCTAGAGTTCTGGGTCCGGCCTGGAGTTTTAGAGTTCTGGTTCAAGTCTGGAGTTCTGGGCCCAGCCTAGAGTTCTAGAATTCTGGGTCAGGTCTGGAGTTCTAGAGTTCTGGTTCTGGCCTGGAGTTCTAGAGTTCTGGCCTAGAAATTTTGTGGTTCTGGCTCTGGCCTAAATTTTTTGTGGTTCTGGTTCCTGCCTGGAGTTCTGGGTCTTGCCTGAAGTTCTGGGTCTGGCCTGGAGTTCTAGACTTCTGGCTCTGGCCTAGAATGTTTGGCGTTCTGTTTCTGGCCTGGAGTTATGGGTCCTTTTGTGCAGTTCGGGGTCTGGCCTAGAGTTCTAGAGTTCTGGGTCAAGTGTGGAGTTCTGAGTCTGGCCTGGAGTTCCAGGGTTCTAGGTCTGGCCTGGAGTTCTAGAGTTCTGGGTCTGGCCTGGAGTTCTGGGTCTGGCCTGGAGATTTAGAGTTCTGGGCCTAGTCCTGGAGTTCTAGAGTTATGGGTCCAGCCTGGAGTTCTGGGTCTGGCCTAGAGTTCTAGAGTTCTGGGTCAACTGTGGAGTTCTGAGTCCGTCCTGGAGTTCCAGGGTTCTGGTTCTGGCCTGGAATTCCAGAGTTCTAGGTCTGGCCTGGAGTTCTAGAGTTCTGGGTCTGGCCTGGAGTTTTGGAGTTCTGGCTCCGGCCTGGAGTTTTGGAGTTCTGGCTCCGGCCTGGAGTTCTAGAGTTCTGGGTCCAGCCTGGAGTTCTAGAGTTTGAAGTCATTCTAAATCAGTCCAATTAATACAAAGCCAATAAAATATCAGTACTGATTATTGCCTCACTAGGGAAACCAACAGATGGCTCCAGTCCAGTCCCCTGTCCTGAACAAACACCAGGCGACTGTGGAAGAAAAAACTCTGAACCAGAACCAGACTGGAAGGACCAGCATCTATCTGGACCAGTTGGAGGTTGAGAGGACATGATAGAGGAGATAACAAGAACAACAGATCAGGAACACCTCCTGGGAAGAAAGAACACTGGCTCAAACAACAATGGTCAATAACAGAGAGGTCCACTACAATCACCTCTCATCTGCATGAGTCCAGGACAGTCCACTACAGTCCTCTGCAATCACCTGGTTCTGCAAGAGTCCAAGACAGTCCACTAGAGTCCTCAACACTCACCTGTAATCTACATGAGTCCAGGACAGTCAACTACAGTCCTCTACAATCACCTGGCATCTACATGAGTCCAGGACAGTCCACTACAGTCCTCTAACATCACCTGTCGTTTGCATGAGTCCAGCACAGTCCACTGGAGTCCTCTTCAATCGCCTGAATTCTACATGAGTCCAGGAAAGTCCACTAGAGTCCTCTACAATCACCTTTCATCTACATGAGTCCAGGACAGTCCACTACAGTCCTCTACAATCACCTGTCATTTGAATAATTCCAGCACAGTCCACTGGAGTCCTCTTCAATCGCCTGAATTCTACATGAGTCCAGAACAGTCCACTAGAGTCCTCTACAATCACCTGGTTCTGCATAAGTCCAGAACAGTCCACTAGAGTCCTGTACAATCACCTGGTTCTGCATGAGTCCAGGACAGTCCACTGTAGACATCTAGAATCACCTGTCATCTGCATTAATCCAGGACTGTCCACTACAATAACCAGTTATCTACATGAGTCCAGGACAGTCCACTACAATCACCTCTCATCTGCATGATTCCAGGACAGTCCACTACAGTCCTCTACACTCACCTGTCATCTACATGAGTCCAGGACTGTCCACTAGAGTCCTCTACAATCACCTGGTTCTGCATGAGTCTAAGACAGTCCACTAGAGTCCTCTACAATCACATGTCATCTGCATGAGTCCAGGACAGTCCACTACAGTCCTCTACAATCACCTGGTTCTGAAAGAGTCCAAGACAGTCCACTACAATCACCTGTCATCTGCATGAGACCAGGGCAGTCCAATAAAACCACTGGTCATCTGCATTAGTCCAGGACTGTCCACTACAATAACCAGTTATCTACATGAGTCCAGGACAGTCCACTACAGTCCTCTATACTCACCTGTCATCTAATTGAGTGGAGGACACTCCACTACAGTCCTCTACAATCACCTGGTTCTGCGTGAGTCCAGGACAGTCCACTAGAGTCCTCTACAACCACCTGTCATCTACATGAGACAAGGACAGTCCACTACAGTCCTCTACAATCACCTGGTTGTGCATGAGTCAAGGACAGTCCACTAGAGTTCTCTACAATCACCTGGTTCTGCATGAGTCCAGGACAGTCCACAACAGTCCTCTACAATCACCTGTCATCTACATGAGTCCAAGACAGCCCACTAGAGTCCTCTACAACCACCTGTCATCTACATGAGTCCAGGACAGCCCACTAGAGTCCTCTACAATCACCTGGTTCTGCATGAGTCCGGGACAGTCCACTACAGTCCTCTGCAATCACCTGGTTCTGCAAGAGTCCAGGACAGTCCACTGGAGACCTCTACAACCACCTGTCATCTGCATTAGTCCAGGACTGTCATCTACAATAACCAGTTATCTACATTAGTCCAGGACAGTCCACTACAATCACCTCTCATCTGCATGAGTCCAGGACATTCCACTACAGTCCTCTGCAATCACATGTCATCTGCATGAGTCCAGGAAAGTCCACTACAGTCCTCTACACTCACCTGTCATCTACATGAGTCCAGGACTGTCCACTAGAGTCCTCTACAATCACCTGGTTCTGCGTGAGTCCAAGACAGCCCACTAGAGTCCTCTACACTCACATGTCATCTGCATGAGTCCAGGACAGTCCACTACAGTCCTCTACAATCACCTGGTTCTGCAAGAGTCAAGGACAGTCCACTACAATCACCTGTCATCTGCATGAGACAAGGGCAGTCCTATAAAACCACTGGTCATCTGCATTAGTCCAGGACTGTCCACTACAATAACCAGTTATCTACATGAGTCCACAAAAGTCCACTACAGTCCTCTGCAATCACATGCCATCTGCATGAGTCCAGGAAAGCCCACTACAGTCCTCTACAATCACCTGGTTCTGCGTGAGTCCAGGACAGTCCACTAGAGTCCTCTACAACCACCTGTCATCTACATGAGTCCAGGACAGTCCACTACAGTCCTCTACAATCACCTGGTTGTGCATGAGTCAAGGACAGTCCACTAGAGTTCTCTACAATCACCTGGTTCTGCATGAGTCCAGGACAGTCCACAACAGTCCTCTACAATCACCTGTCATCTACATGAGTCCAAGACAGCCCACTAGAGTCCTCTACAACCACCTGTCATCTACATGAGTCCAGGACAGCCCACTAGAGTCCTGTACAATCACCTGGTTCTGCATGAGTCCAGGACAGTCCACTACAGTCCTCTACAATCACCTGGTTCTGCAAGAGTCCAGGACAGTCCACTACAATCACCTGTCATCTTCATGAGTCCAGGACAGTCCAATAAAACCACCGGTCATCTGCATGAGTCCAGGACAGTCCACTACAGTCCTCTATAATCACCTGTTTCTGCATGAGTCCAGGACAGTCCACTACAGTCCTCTACAATCACCTGGTTCTGCAAGAGTCCAGGACAGTCCTCTACAATCACCTGTCATCTTCATGAGTCCAGGACAGTCCAATAAAACCACCGGTCATCTGCATGAGTCCAGGACAGTCCACTACAGTCCTCTACAATCACCTTGTTCTGCATGAGTCCAGGACAGTCCACTGGAGACCTCTACAATCACCTGTCATCTGCGTGAGTCCAGGACAGTCCATTACAGTCCTCTACAATCACCTGTCATCTACATGAGTCCAGGACAGTCCACTACAACCACCTGTCATCTGGATTAGTCCAGGACAGTCCACTACAATCACCTGTCATCTACATGAGTCCAGGACAGTCCACTATAGTCCTCTACAATCACCTGTCATCTTCGTGAGTCCAGGACAGTCCATTACAGTCCTCTACACTTATCTGTCATCTGCATGAGTCCAGGACAGTCAACTATAGTCCTCTACACTCATCTGTCATCTGCATGAGTCCAGGACAGTCCACTACATTCCTCTACAATCACCTGTCATCTACATGAGTCCAGGACAGTCCACTAGAGTCCTCTATAATCACCAGTCATCTGCATGAGTCCAGGACAGTCCATTAGAGTCCTCTACAATCACCTGTCATCTGCATGAGTCCAGGGCAGTCCAGTAGAGTCATCTACAATCACCTGGTTCTGCGTGAGTCCAGGACAGTCCACTACAGTCCTCTACAATCACCTAGTTCTGCGTGAGTCCAGGACAGTCCACTAGAGTCCTCTACAATCACCTGGTTCTGCATGAGTCCAGGACAGTCCACTAGAGTCCTCTACCATCACCTGTCATCTGCATGAGTTCAGGACAGTCCACTACAGTCCTCTACAATCACCTGGTTCTGCGTGGGTCCAGGACAGTTCACTAGAGTCCTCTACAATCACCTTGTTCTGCATGAGTCCAGGACAGTCCACTAGAGTTCTCTACAATCACCTGGTTCTGCATGAGTCCAGGACAGTCCACTAGAGTCCTCTACAATCACCTTGTTCTGCATGAGTCCAGGACAGTCCACTAGAGTTCTCTACAATCACCTGGTTCTGCATGAGTCCAGGACAGTCCACTGGAGACCTCTACAAACACCTGTCATCTGCATGAGTCCAGGACAGTCCACTAGAGTCCTCTACAATCACCTGGTTCTGCATGAGTCAAGGACAGTCCACTAAAGTTCTCTACAATAACCTGGCTCTGTATGAGTCCAGGACAGTCCACTGGAGACCTCTACAATCACCTGTCATCTGCGTGAGTCCAGGACAGTCCACTATAGTCCTCTACAATCACCTGTCATCTTCGTGAGTCCAGGACAGTCCATTACAGTCCTCTACACTCATCTGTCATCTGCATGAGTCCAGGACAGTCCACTACAACCACCTGTCATCTGCATTAGTCCAGGACAGTCCACTACAATCACCTGTCATCTACATGAGTCCAGGACAGTCCACTAGAGTCCTCTACAATCACCTGTCATCTACATGAGTCCAGGACAGTCCACTAGAGTCCTCTACAATCACCTGTCATCTGCATGAGTCCAGGACAGTCCACTAGAGTCCTCTAAAATCACCTGGTTCTGTATGAGTCCAGGACAGTCCACTAGAGTCCTCTAGCATCACCTGTCATCTGCATGAGTTCAGGACAGTCCACTACAGTCCTCTACAATCACCTGGTTCTGCGTGAGTCCAGGACAGTCCACTAGAGTCCTCTACAATCACCTTGTTCTGCATGAGTCCAGGACAGTCCACTGGAGACCTCTACAATCACCTGTCATCTACATGTGTCCAGGAAATCCACTACAATCACCTATCATCTGCATGATTCCAGGACAGTCCACTACAGTCCTCTACACTCATCTGTCATCTGCATGAGTCCAGGACAGTCCAGTAGAGTCATCTACAATCACCTGGTTCTGCGTGAGTCCAGGACAGTCCACTAGAGTCGTCTACAATCACCAATGTGTACCAAAGTGGGGGACAGTTGATGCCAGTCCTCTATACCCATCTACCAGAGTCCCCTAGAGTTCTACAGTCTCAAAAGTGCCTACCAGTCCAGGACAGTCCATGGCAGTCCTTTACAGTATTCTACCCTCACCAGTGACAAACAGCTGTCCAATGCTGCCCCACACAGTCCACAAGAGTCCTCTCACACATAGTCTACTAGAGTCCTGGACGGTCTGGATGTCATTTTCACTCTGCTGTTTTCAAGAAAATTAGAGGAAGTCCTCTACAGTTCAGGACCATTCTGACACAGACTCCCTGAATCCCGTAGAGTCCAGTCCAGTTCAGGTAAGTTCAGTTCAGTTGGGTGTTATTATTGTTTACAGTTCAGTTTCAGCAGACGGACAAACGGACGAGTGGACGAAAGACAAAAGTGTAAATAAGGAGACAGACAGGTTGAAAAAGACAGTTCAAGAAACAGACAGACAGTTGGGAGGGCGGATGTCAGATGTAGGCGGACAGATGGACAGATCCTCACCTCCTCGGCTCCTCTTCCTCCTCTGCTTCTTCTCCATGCAGCAGCCGGCTGGGAGAGGTTTTCTTCTCCTCCGCTCAGTCAACGTATCGTCTGGCTTGTCAGGGGCTGGGAGGGGGAGGGGGGCGCTGGGAGGGGGAGCCAGCGATACAGCAGACAGCCGAGGAGGAGGAGGAGGAGGAGGAGGAGTCATCTGAGGACAGGCAGGGAGCTAATGCGGCTAACTGCCCTGCGGAGGACGGGAGGAGCGGCGGCGTGCATCACCAGCCGCCACAGACACCGAAACGCTGCCACGGCGGCAGGCACGCAGGAGAACACGCCACACACACGTGTTCTGAGCTGCGTGAGAGTCTCCGGGTCTGCGAGAGAGAGAGAGAGAGAGAGAGAGAGGGAGGGGGGAGAGAGGGAGAGGGAGGGAGAGAGAGAGAGTGGCATGACTTGGCCAAGTCCACAGCGCTGCATTGCAGTGCCGAGGCCGAGTTGGCATGCTGAGTACATAACACGCACACTGCGACTGTGTGCCAGCTTCACACACACGCGCACGTCATGCAGCCTCAGCTTCCTTCACAGCTCACTTTCAAACACACACACTGCAGTCACACACACGAGTTCAAACTTGTCAATAGAACATTAAAGAGACAGAGACAGGTGGGTGGACGACGGGTGGGGGAGGGGCAGCGCTAAATAAGGAGTGTGGTTCTGTGCGTGTGCGTGTGTGCGTGCGTGTCAGAAAACTCAAAACTGCCCCACTCGGATTGTGGGGATGTTGCAGTGCCAAGGGGACACAAAACGTAACCCAGTCCTTGCCAGGCCGGTTTCTGGGTCCCTGCTTTAGAATGACTCATCTCATTTAGAATGCATGAACTAACCCAGAGTTCCTGAAGTCCAAAATTGTCTTGTATGCTCTCCTGAAGACCTCCACATTCCTGTATGCTCTCCTGAAGACCTCCACAGTCCTGTATGCTCTCCTGAAGACCTCCACACTCCTGTATGCTCTCCTGTAGACCTCCACACTCCTGTATGCTCTCCTGTAGACCTCCACAGTCCTGTATGCTCTCCTGAAGACCTCCACACTCCTGTATGCTCTCCTGTAGACCTCCACACTCCTGTATGCTCTCCTGAAGATCTCCACACTCCTGTATGCTCTCCTAAGATCTAAAACAACCCAGTATGTCACCTGAAGTCCAAAACAGTCATGGACAGTGCTAGGTTTCTACAGTCTAGTCCTATAGTCTCCCAGTCTAGGACGGTCTTTTTCCACTTTCACTCAGCAGTGGCACCATAAAGACGTACCTCTCTCATTTCTTTGGGCAACTAAAGAAAAGCCAACAAATCAATGCTGCAGTCATGGATACTGGAATTACTGGATGTGTAAAACATCAACAGGAATCTGAAAGCCTTCATCAAGGACTTGATGAAACTGTGCACCTACTGCACAAGTCACAATCAAGTGTGGCAGATACCAGGGAAATGGTCTGCCCCCACTGCTGTTCTACAAAGACCTGAACCCTCTCTACCAGATCATCACATAGACTGGCTCTGGTTACCGGTTCAGAAGTGGAGCGATGATCAGACACCTCCTCTACATGGATGACATCAAGCTGTAAACCAAGAGTTGACTCACTGATCCACCTCACAAGAATATACAGCACAGATACCGGAATGTCATTCATCCCAAGTCCAGCACTAGGAAACTACATAAAGACTACGTAAAGCAGAAAGAGGAAGGCTTCATGAGGGCCAAAGCCACAATCCATGATAAAACAACAGTCCCAGAAGTATGTAAACAAGATGGTCCCTGAAGAAAAGCTGCTAAGTGAATGTCTCAGACACCATAAATCCAGTCTAGATTAAGAGGAGAAACCATCATGAAGAAAAAAGCTCTTGCAAAACACGTAAAATCAGCGGATTGAAGAAGTGGTTGACATAGAAAAATCAGACCCACCCATTGTCAATCAGAAAAAGGACCCAGAAAAAACGAGACAAGGTCGACACCACCAGAAAAGGAACCCAGAAAAAAAAAACCATGTCTACAAAACCAGACAAGAAACCCAGATACAACAGAGACCATGTCTACAACACCAGACAAAGAACCTACATACAACAGACATGAGGTTTACAACACCAGGCAAGGAACCAAGACACAAATAAGACCAGGTCTACAACACCAGACAAGGAACCCAGGTACAACAGAGAGCAGGTCTAGAACACCAGACAATGAACCCAGATACAATAGAGACTACGTCTACAACATCAGACAAAGAACCTACATTAAACAGACACGAGGTTTACAATACCAGGCAAGGAACCAAGACACAAATAAGAACAGGTCTACAACACCAGACAATGAACCAAGATACAACAGACACCAGGTCTAAAACACAGGACAAGGAACCAATATAAAACAGAGACCAGTTCTACAACATCAGACAAAGAACCTAGATAAAACAGAGAAAAGGTGTACAACACCAGGCAAGGAACACACATACAACTGAATCCAGGTCTACAACACCAGCAAAGGAACCCGGATACAGAAGAGACCAGGTCTACATCACCAGACAAATAACTCAGATACAAACGAGACCGGGTCTACAACACCAGACAAGGAAACCAGATACAACAGAGAACAGGTCTACAACACCAGACAAGGAACCCAGATACAACAGAGACCATGTCTACAACACCAGACAAAGAACACACATACAACTGAAACCAGGTTTACAACACCAGGCAAGGAACCAAGATATGACAAAGATCAGTTGTAAAACACCAGACAAATAACTCAGATATAACAGAGACCAGGTCTACAACACCAGAAAAGGAACCCGGATACAACAGAGACCAAGTCTACAAAACCAGTGAAGATCCCAGGAACAAAAGAGACCAGGTCTACAACACCACACAAGGAACCAAGATACAATAGAGACCAGGTCTACAACATCACACAAGGAACCCAGATACAACAGAGACCAGGTATACAACACCAGACAAGGAACCCAGATACAACAGAGACCATGTCTAAAACACCAGAAAAAGAACACACATATAACAGAGACCAGGTCTACAAAACCACACAAGGAAATCATATACAACAGAGACCAGGTCTACAACACCAGTGAAGATCCCAGGTACAAAATAGACCATGTCTACAAAACCAGACAAGAAACCCAGATAAATCAGAGACCAGGTCTACAACACCAGACAAATAACTCAGATACAACAGAGACCGGGTCTACAACACCAGACAAGGAAACCAGATACAACAGAGACCAGGTCTACAACACCAGACAAGGAACCCAGATACAACAGAGACCATGTCTACAACACCAGACAAAGAACACACATACAACTGAAACCAGGTCTACAACACCAAACAAGGAACCAAGATACAATAGAGACCAGGTCTACAACATCACACAAGGAACCAAGATACAATAGAGACCAGGTATACAACATCACACAAGGAACTCAGATACAACAGAGACCAGGTCTACAACACCAGAAAAGGAACCTGGATAAAACAGAGACCAAGTCTACAAAACCAGTGAAGATCCCAGGTAATAAGGAGACCAGGTCTACAACACCACACAAGGAACCAAGATACAATAGAGACCAGGTCTAAAACATCACACAAGGAACCAAGATACAACAGAGACTAGGTCTATAACAGCAGACAAGGAACCCAGCTACAGCAGACACCAGGTCTACAACACTAGACAAAATACTCAGATATAACAGAGACCAGGTCTACAAAACCACACAAGGAAACCATATACAACAGAGACCAGGTCTACAACACCAGTGAGGATCCCAGGTACAAAAGAAACCATGTCTACAAAACCAGACAAGAAACCCAGATAAATCAGAGACCGGGTCTACAACACCAGACATGGAACCCAGATACAACAGAGACCAGGACTACAACACCAGACAAGGAACCAAGATACAATAGAGACCAGGTCTACAACAACACACAAGGAACCCAGATACAACAGAGACTAGGTCTATAACAGCAGAAAAGGAACCCAGATACAGCAGAGACCAGGTCTAAAACACAAGAAAAAGAACCCAGATACAACAGAGACCAGGTCTACAACACCAGAAAAGGAACCTGGATACAACAGAGACCAAGTCTACAAAACCAGTGAAGATCCCAGGTAATAAGGAGACCAGGTCTACAACACCACACAAGGAACCAAGATACAATAGAGACCAGGTCTACAACATCAGACAAGGAACCCACATCCAGCAGAGACCAGGTGAACAAAACCAGACAAGGAAACCAGATACAACAGAGACCAGTTGTATAACACCAGACAAGGAACCCAGATACAACAGAGACAAGGTCTACAACGCCAGGCCACAAACTCAGACACCACAGAGACCAGGTTTAAAACACATGAAAAAAAAAACCTAGATAAAACAGATCGAAAGTCTACAACACCAGGCAAGGAAGCAAGATAATAAAGAGACCAGATCTACAACACAAGACAAGGTACCTAGGTACATCAGAGACCTGGTCTAAAACACCAGAAAAAGAACCCAGATACAACAGAGACCAGGTCTACAAAACCAGTGAAGATCCCAGGTACAAAAGAGACCAGGTCTACAACACCAGACAAGGAACCCATATAAATCTGAAACCAGGTGTACAACACCAGAAAAAGTCCCAGATTCAACAGAGACCAAGTCTAAAACACCAGAAAAGGAACCCAGATAACTCAGAAACCAGGTCTACAACACTAGAAAAGGAACCCAGATAAAACAATAGACCAAGTCTACAAATCTAGTGAAGATCCCAGGTACAACAGAAACTTGGTCTACAAACCAATGATGATCCCACGTACAACAGAGACCAGGTCTACAACACCAGACAAGGAACCCAGATACAACAGAGACCAGGTCTAAAACACCAGAAAAGGAACCCAGATAACTCAGAAACCAGGTCTACAACACTAGAAAAGGAACCCAGATAAAACAATAGACCAAGTCTACAAAACTAGTGAAGATCCCAGGTACAACAGAAACTTGGTCTACAAACCAGTGAAGATCCCACGTACAACAGAGACCAGGTTGACAACACCAGACAAGGAACCCAGATACAACAGAGACCAGGTCTGCAAAACCAGAAAAGGAACCCAGATAGAACAAAGAACAGGACTACGAAACCCGTTAAGATCCCAGGTACAAAAGAGACCAGGTATACAAAACCAAACAAGAAACCCAGATAAATAAATAACCAGGTCTACAACACCAGACAAGGAACCCAGATACAAATGAGAACAGGTCTACAACACCAGACACATAACTCAGACACAAAAGAGACCAGGTCTGCAATGCCAGACAAGGAACCCAGATACAAAAGAGACCAGGTCTACAACACCAGACAAGGAACTCATATACCACAGAGACCAGGTCTACAACACATGAAAAACAAAAGCTAGAAAAAACAGATACAAGGTCTAAAACACCAGGCAAGGAAGCAAGATAATAAAGAGACCAGGTCTATAACATCCGACAAAAAACATAGATACATAAGAGACCAGGTCTATAACACAAGACAAGGAACCCAGTTACAACAGAGACCAGGTCCATAACACCAGATAAGAGAACCCAGATAAACAAGAGACCTGGTCTACAACACTAGACAAGGAACCCAGGTAAAACAGAGACCAGGTCTACAACACTAGAAAAGTCAGCCACAAATAATAGAGACCAGGTCTACAACACTAGAATAAAATCCATAAACAGTAGAGACATGGTCTACAACATCAGCCAAGGAACCAAGATACAACAGAGACGAGGTTTACAACATCAGCCAAGGAACCAAGATACAAAAGAGACCAAGTCTAGAACACCAGACAGGGAACCTAGATACAAAAGAGACCAGATCTACAACACCAGACAAGGAACCCTTATACAACAGAGAACAGGTCTACAAAACCAGAAAAAGAACCCAGATACAACAGAGACCAGGTCTACAACACCAGACATGGAACCCAGATACAACAGAGACCAGGACTACAACACCAGACAAGTAACCAAGATACAATAGAGACCAGGTCTACAACATCAGACAAGGAACCCACATCCAGCAGAGACCACGTGAACAAAACCAGACAAGGAACCCAGATACAACAGAGACCAGTTGTATAACACCAGACAAGGAACCCAGATACAACAGAGACAAGGTCTACAACGCCAGGCCACAAACTCAGACACCACAGAGACCAGGTTTAAAACACATGAAAAAAAAAAACCTAGATAAAACAGATACAAGGTCTACAACACCAGGCAAGGAAGCAAGATAATAAAGAGACCAGATCTACAACACAAGACAAGGTACCTAGGTACATCAGAGACCTGGTCTAAAACACCAGAAAAAGAACCCAGATACAACAGAGACCAGGTCTAAGAAACCAGTGAAGATCCCAGGTACAAAAGAGACCAGGTCTACAACACCAGAAAAGGAACCCATTTAAATCTGAAACCAGGTGTACAACACCAGAAAAAGTCCCAGATACAACAGAGACCAAGTCTAAAACACCAGACATGGAACCCAGATAACTCAGAAACCAGGTCTACAAAACTAGAAAAGGAACCCAGATTGTAGACCAAGTCTACAAAACTAGTGAAGATCCCAGGTACAACAGAAACTTGGTCTACAAACCAGTGAAGATCCCACGTACAACAGAGACCAGGTCTACAACACCAGACAAGGAACCCAGATACAACAGAGTCCAGGTCTACAAAACCAGAAAAGGAACCCAGATAGAACAAAGGACAGGACTACAAAACCCGTTAAGATCCCAGGTACAAAAGAGACCAGGTATACAAAACCAAACAAGAAACCCAGATAAATAAATAACCAGGTCTACAACACCAGACAAGGAACCCAGATACAAATGAGAACAGGTCTACAACACCAGACACATAACTCAGACACAAAAGAGACCAGGTCTGCAATGCCAGACAAGGAACCCAGACACAAAAGAGACCAGGTCTACAACACCAGACAAGGAACTCATATACCACAGAGACCAGGTCTACAACACATGAAAAACATAAGCTAGAAAAAACAGATACAAGGTCTACAACACCAGGCAAGGAAGCAAGATAATAAAGAGACCAGGTCTATAACATCCGACAAAAAACATAGATACATAAGAGAACAGGTCTATAACACAAGACAAGGAACCCAGTTACAACAGAGACCAGGTCTATAACACCAGATAAGAGAACCCAGATAAACAAGAGACCTGGTCTACAACACTAGAAAGGTCAGCCACAATAAATAGAGACCAGGTCTACAACACCAAACAAGAAATCTAGATACAACAGAGACCAGGTCTACAACATCGGACAAGGAACCTAGATTCAACAGAGACCAGGTCTACAACATCAGACAAGGACCGTAGATTCAACTGAGACCAGGTCTACAACATCAGACAAGGAACCTAGATAAATCACAGAGCAAGTCTACAACACCAGACAAGGAACCAAGATACAACAGAGAGCAGGTCTACAACACCAGGCAAGGAACCCATATACAACAGAGACCAGGTCTACAACACGAGACAAGAAACCCAAATACAACAGAGACAAGCTCTACAACACCAGTCAAAGAATCTAGATACAACAGAGACCAGGTCTACAATACCAGACAAATAACCCAGATACAACAGGAACTAGGTCTACAACATCAGACAAGGAACCTAGATACAACAGAGACCAGGTCTACAACATCAAACAACAAACCTAGATACAACAGAGACCAGGTCTACAACATAAGACAAGGAACCTAAATAAATAAGAGACCAGGTCTACAAAACCAGACGATGAATCCAGATACAACAGAGAACAGGTCTACAACACCGGACAAGGAACCCAGATACAACAGAGACCAGGTCTACAACACTAGACAAGGAACCCAGATACAACAGAGACCAGGTCAACAACACCAGACAAAGAACCCAGATACAACAAAGACCAGGTCTACAACACCAGACAAAGAACCCAGATACAAAAGACACCAGGTCTACGACATCAAACAAGAGAAGCCACGTACAACTGAGACCAGGTCTAAAACACCAGACAAAGAACCACGATACAACAGAGACCAGGTCTACAACATCAAAACAAGGAACCGAGATACAACAGAGACCAGGTCTACAACATCAGACAAGGAACCTAGATACATCAGAAACCAGGTCTACAACACCAGACAAGGAACCCAGATAACTCAGACACCAGGTCTACAACACCAGACAAACAACCCAGATACAACCGAGACCAGGTCTACAACACCAGACAAAGAACCCAGATACAACAGAGACCAGGTCTACAACATCAGACAAGCAACCTAGATATATCAGAGACCAGGTCTACAGCATCAAACAAGGAAGCTAAATACAACAGAGACCAGGTCTACAACACCAGATAAGGAACCCAGATACAACAGAGATTAGGTCTACAACACCAGACAAGGAATATAGATACAACAGAGACCAGGTCTACAATACCAGACAAGGAACCCAGATACAACGGAGACAAGGTCTACAACACCAGACAAGGAACCCAGATACAACAGAGACCAGGTCTACAACATCAAGCAAGGCCAGCCACATACAAAAGAGACCAGGTCTACAATACCAGACAAAGAACCCAGATACAACAGAGACAAGGCCTACAACACCAGACAAGGAACCCAGATACAACAGAGACCAGGTCTACAACATCAAGCAAGGCCAGCCACATACAATAGAGACCAGGTCTACAACAACAGACAAGGATCCTAGATAAATCAAAGACCAGGTCTACAACATCAAACAAGGAACCTACATTCAACAGAGACCAGGTCTACAACATCAAACAAGGAACCCAGATACAACAGAGACCAGGTCTACAACACCAAACAAGGAATCTAGATACAACAGAGACCAGGTCTACAACACCAGACATAGAACTCAGATACAACAGAGACCAAGTTTACAACACCAGACAAAGGAACCCAGATACAACAGAGACCAGGTCTACAAAACCAGACAATGAACGCAAATACAACAGAGACCAGGTCTACAAAACCAGACGAGGAATCCAGATACAACAGAGACCAGGTCTAAAACACCAGACAAGGAACCCAGAAACAACAGAGACCAGGTCTTCAACATCAGACAAGGAACCTAGATAAATCAGAGACCATGTCTACAAGACCAGACAAGGAACCCAGATACAATAGAGAACAGGTCTACAACACCAGACAAAGAATGTAGATACAAAAGAGACTAGGTCTACAATACCAGACAAAGAACCCAGATACAACAGGGACTAGGTCTACAACACCAGACAAAGAACCCAGATACAACAGAGACCAGGTCTACAACACCAGACAAGGAACCCAAATACAATAGAGACCAGGTCTACAACATCAGACAAGGAACCTAGATAAATCAGAGACCATGTCTACAACACCAGACAAGGAACACAGATACAACAGAGAACAGGTCTACAACACCAGTCAAAGAATCTAGATACAACAGAGACCAGGTCTACAATACCAGACAAAGAACCCAGATACAACAGGGACTAGGTCTACAACACCAGACAAGGAACCCAGATACAAAAGAGACCAGGTCTACAACATCAAGCAAGGCCAGCCACATACAATAGAGACCAGCTCTACAACACCAGTCAAAGAATCTAGATACAACAGAGACCAGGTCTACAATACCAGACAACGAACCTAGATACAACAGAGACCAGGTCTACAACACCAGACAAAGAACCCAGATACAACTGAGACCAGGTCTACAACACCAGACATAGAACTCAGATACAACAGAGACTAAGTTTACAACACCAGACAAAATAACCCAGATACAACAGAGACCAGGACTACAATACCAGACAAAGAACCAAAATACAACAAAACCAGGTCTACAACATTAGACAAGCAACCTAGATAAATGAGAGACCAGGTCTACAACATAAAACAAGGAACCCATATACAACAGAGACCAGGTCTACAACACCAGACAAGGAACCCAAATACAACAGAGACCAGGTCTACAAAACCAGACAAGGAATCCAGATACAACAGAGACCAGGTCTACAACACCAGAAAATAACCCAGATAATACAAAGACCAGGTCTAAGACATCAGACAAGGATCCCAGATACAACAGAGACCAGGTCTACAACACCAGGCAAGGAACCCATATACAAAAGAGAACAGGTCTACAACATCAGACAAGGAACCTAGATAAATCAGAGACCATGTCTACAACACCAGACATGGAACCTAGATAAATCAGAGACCATGTCTACAACACCAGACATGGAACCCAGATACAACAGAGAACAGGTCTACAACACCAGACAAAGAATCTAGATACAACAGAGACCAGGTCTACAATACCAGACAAAGAACCCAGATACAACAGAGATCAGGTCTACAACACCAGACAAAGAACCCAGATAAAACAGAGACCAGGTCTACAACACCAGACAAAGAACCCAGATACAACAGAGACAAGGTCTACAACACCAGACAAGGAACCAAGATAAAACAGAGAACAGGTCTACAACACCAGAAAAAGATCCCAGATACAAAAGAGACCAGGTCTACAACATCAGACAAGGAACCTAGATAAATCAGAGACCATGTCTACAACACCAGACAAAGAATCTAGATACAACACAGAACAGGTCTACAACACCAGACAAGGAACCAAGATACAACAGAGAAAAGGTCTACAACACCAGACAAGGAACCCAAATACAACAGAGACCAGGTCTACAAAACCAGACGAGGAACCCAGATACAACAGAGACCAGGTCTAAAAAACCAGACGAGGAATCCAGATACAACAGAGACCAGGTCTACAACACCAGACGAGGAACCCAGATACAACAGAGACCAGGTCTACAACACCAGACAAGGAATATAGATACAAAAGAGACCAGGTCTACAATACCAGACAAGGAACCCAGATACAACAGAGCCAAGGTCTGCAACACCAGACAAGGAACCCAGATACAACAGAGACCAGGTCTACAACATCAAGCAAGGCCAGCCACATACAATAGAGACCAGGTCTACAACAACAGACATGGATCCTAGATAAATCAAAGACCAGGTCTACAACATCAAACAAGGAACCTACATACAACAGAGATCAGGTCTACAACATCAGACAAGGAACCTAGATAAATCAGAGACCATGTCTACAACACCAGACAAGGAACCCAGATACAACAGAGAGCAGGTCTACAACACCAAACAAGGAATCTAGATACAACAGAGACCAGGTCTACAACACCAGACATAGAACTCAGATAAAACAGAGACCAAGTTTACAACACCAGACAAAGGAACCCAGATACAACAGAGACCAGGTCTACAAAACCAGACACAGAACCCACATACAACAGAGACCAGATCGACAACATCAGACAAGCAACCTAGATAAATGAGATACCAGGTCTACAACATCAAACAAGGAACCCATATACAACAGAGACCAGGTCTACAACACCAGACAATGAACCCAAATACAACAGAGACCACGTCTACAAAACCAGACGAGGAATCCAGATACAACAGAGACCAGGTCTAAAACACCAGACAAGGAACCCAGATACAACAGAGACCAGCTCTACAACATCAGACAAGGAACCTAGATAAATCAGAGACCATGTCTACAACACCAGACAAGGAACCCAGATACAACAGAGAGCAGGTCTACAACACCAGACAAAGAATCTAGATACAACAGACACCAGGTCTACAATACCAGACAAAGAACCCAGATACAATAGGGACTAGGTCTACAACACCAGACAAAGAACCCAGATACAACAGAGACCAGGTCTACAACACCAGACAAGGAACCCAAATACAACAGAGACCAGGTCTACAACATCAGACAAGGAACCTAGATAAATCAGAGACCATGTCTACAACACCAGACAAGGAACACAGATACAACAGAGAACAGGTCTACAACACCAGTCAAAGAATCTAGATACAACAGAGACCAGATCTACAATACCAGAAAAAGAACCCAGATACAATTCAATTCAATTCAATTCAATTCAATTTTATTTATATAGCGTCTATTACAACACAAGTTGTCTCTAGGCGCTTTCCAGAGACCCAGAACATGACCCCCGAGCAATTATTACATAAACAGCGGCAGGTAAAAACTCCCCTAGTGGAAGAAAAACCTTAAGCCAAACAGTGGCAAGGGAAAACTCCCCTTTAAGAGGGAAGAAACCTTGAGCAGGACCTGGCTCATGAGGGGGGACCCTCCTGCCGAAGGCCAGCCGGGTAGAGCAAGAAATAAGAAAGAATAGAGACATAGAGACACCGTCAAAGGTACAAGATAGGATACATTAGTAACTGTCCTTGGTAGTCCAATTAGACTACTGTGAATATGGGTGATATATGGATAGACGGTGATACAAGGGGATGAGGACTGCAGGTCGGGGTGTCAGCAAGCATCCAACAGACATCCACACAGACAGGTGAAGGCAGACACTGGGATGGTCAGAGGTGGAACTGCAGGTCAGCAAGCAGCTCCTGAGGCTCTGGTCCGCAGGACATGCAAAGAAGAGGAAAAGAAGGGCCAGACAAGCACAAAAAACTACCAGAACAATGGACCACAATTAAGTTTATGGGATATTGTTAATAAATGAGGGTTGAGGTGAAGAAGAGACAGAGAAGGCAAAGAGAAACAGAGAAGGTGAAAGGCACCACTCAGTGGATCATGTTGGTGCCCCCCTGCAGCATAGGCCTATAACAGCATATCTACACCGAAGCTATGTTTAAAATGAGCTGCTCTAATCTGGTCCTGCAGCTGCAGCTTTGACTACTGGCCCTGACACATTAAGGTACTAAATGTACACTAACTATATGCTTTATTAAACAGAAATGTTTTAAGTTTAGTTTTAAAGGTGGAGGTGGTATCAGCCTCCTTAACCCAAACTGGAAGTTGGTTCCAGAGTGATGGTGCCTGATAACAGAAAGCCTGTCCTCCAAATCTACATTTCAATACTCTAGGAACTACGAGTAAACCTGCACCCTGAGAACGGAGAGCTCTATTAGGAACGTACGGTACTATCAGGTCTTGCAAATATCGCGGCGCTAGGCCATTTTGGACTTTATATGCCAGTAATAAAATTTTGAATTGGATTCTAAATTTTACAGGGAGCCAATGGAGGGAAGCTAAAACTGGAGAGACGTGGTCTCTCTTGTTGATTCCTGTCAGCACTCGCGCTGCTGCATTTTGGATCAGCTGGAGGCTGTTCAGAGAATTACTTGGACATCCAGCCAACAACACGTTACAGTAATCTAGTCTAGAAGATACGAACGCATGAATTAGTTTTTCGGCATCACTCTGCGAGAGGATGCTCCTAATCTTTGCGATATTACGGAGGTAGAAAAACGCAGTTTTACAAACCTGATTAATATGCTGTTTAAATGACAAATCCTGATCGACTATAACGCCAAGGTTTCGCACAGTTTTACTGGAGGCCATCGCAAGACCATCTAATCCCTTCCTAAGCTGTTTGGGACCACAAACAACAACTTCTGTTTTATCAGAATTTAGTAGCAAAAAATTTCTGGACATCCAGTCCTTGATGTCCTTAATACACATCTGAAGTTTGTCTAATGGTTCTGTTTCATCTGGCTTCATAGACAGATACAGCTGCGTATCATCAGCATAACAATGAAAATTAATGCCGTGGTTCCGGATAATACTTCCCAAGGGCTGCATGTATAAACTGAACAGGACTGAACAGGATTGGCCCTTGCGTGTGTGTGTGTGTGCATGTGTGTGTACATACACATGTGGACGTGGGTGTGGGTGAGTGCAAACACATGTGGAGGTGTGTGTGTGTGTGTGTGTGTGTGTGTGTGTGTGTGTGCATGGGAGTACACATGTGGAGGTGTGTGTGTGCGTGTGTGGGTGTGTGTGTACATGTGCGGATGTGTATATGTGGGTATGTATGTGTGTTTGTATGTATGCATATATATAGATATATATAAGTATGCACTAGGTGTTTATATGTTGCTGTGTATATGTAGATGCATTTCTATATGTGTATTAATTAATGTATAGGTATATATATATATATATATATATATATGGACAAATACAGGATATATGTATATGCACATGAAACTAAAAAGCACAGGTGCACATGATTGTATTAGAGTATATTAATATGTATGAATAACTACTTACTGATGCACATGTATCTTACATACATAATGCTTCGAGGTCAACACACGGATCATTGCTGGGTGTATGTATACGGGTGTGTGTGTGTGTGTGTGTGCATTGTGCATTGAGGTACAAATTGAGTTGCTCTGTTTACAATGTATAAAGAATATGTACTAGATAACAGCATACATGTCCACATATGTATGTGTATGTATGTATGTAGGTATTATATATGACTATTCAATACTGCGTCCAACACCCCCCCAACGCTCAAACGATCAGAAATGTGATTGTAAATATGAAACTCCTCCTCCTTTTTTCCTCTATTTTCCTCTATCTTCTTTTTCTTTTCTTTTTTTTTTTTTTTTTTTTTTTCTCTTGTTTTTTTTTGCTTATAACGACTGATTGTCTTGTGTCCACCTTTTACCCCTTAAACAACACATTATAAACTTCTTGACAAATATTACAACATAGACACCAAACTGCACCACCACTGTCTTGTCTCTTTCTTCTGCTCTCTCTCTCTCCACTTTCCACACCCGGTGACTATAGCCCTCCTCTGCAGAACATTTACACCCCTCTCTCCGACTCTCCCTTTACTTTTATCTTGTTTGATTTCTCCAGGGATCAATAAAAATATAAGTTTGACTGTTATGAGGGCTGGTGAAGGTAGCACACTTGCACACACTCACCCACACACACAAAACACCCTTGGTTACCAGATTAAAATGCATATATACAACTCCGGTTATACCAACATGGTATCAACCATAAATATATATGCAAACAAGGGTAAGAAAAAAAAAAAAAAAAGGGAAAAAAAAAAAAAAAAAAAAAAAAAAAAAAAAAAAAAAAAAAAGGATTGGCCCTAGCACTGAACCCTGCGGGACACCATAGCAGACCCTCGTCTGTACGGAAGAAACCTCATGAACATGAACAAACTGGAATCTATCAGACAGATATGATTTAAACCAATCTAGAGCTGTCCCTTTAATCCCAACAACATACTCTAGCCTCTGCAGTAACATGCTGTGATCTATAGTATCAAAAGCAGCGCTGAGGTCCAGCAGAACCAGTATGGACACTAACCCATTATCTGAGGCTGTAAGAAGGTCATTCGAGACTCGAACCAGTGCTGTTTCTGTGCTATGATGCATTCTGAACCCTGACTGAAAAATTTCAAATAGATCATTTCTATACAAATGCTCACACAGCTGGCTTGCAACTACCCTTTCCAGAATTTTAGAGATAAATGGAAGGTTGGAAATTGGTCTATAGTTAGCTAAAATGTCTGGGTCAAGAGAGGGTTTTTTAAGTAATGGTTTGATTACTGCGACTTTAAAAGCCTGTGGTACATATCCTAAGACTAGGGACAAGTTGATCTGTTTCAGTATTGTCGGTCCAATAAGAGAGAAAACATTTTTGAGTAGTCGAGTAGGGATTGGGTCTAACAGACACGTGGATGATTTAGATCCATTGACGACTGAGGTCAGCTCAGAGAGGTCAAAAGGAACAAAACAGTCTAGAGTCAGGTCGGAGCATAAGGGAGTCGCCGAGGTTGAAGAAATTCCCACAGCCACTGCCGGGAGGGCCTGGCCGATTTCCTCTATAATTCTGACAATTTTATTGCTAAAGAAGCTCATAAAGTCTTCACTACTGAGAGCTGCAGGGATGCACGGCTCAACAGAGTTGTGGCTCTTTGTCAGCCTGGCTACAGTGCTGAACAGAAAACGTGGGTTATTTTTATTATCCTCTATTAACACTGAATAATAGGCTGTTCTAGCTTTGTGAAGAGCTTTTTTATACACTATTAGACTATCTTTCCATGCATAATAAATATCTACAGACCTACTAGAGTACCACTTTCTTTCCATTTTAAGCACTTTCTGTTTTAACATACGAATATGAGAGTTAAACCAGGGAGTTAAGCTCCTATGGTTAGAGACCCTCTTTCTCAAAGGAGCAACTACATCTAAAGCTGTATGCAACACATCTGCAGTGCTACCAACAAGGAAATCAACGTCTGCAGAGGTAGAACCGAGGTCACAGCCCTCAACTGCTTCACTATGTTCCTCTGTAAGAAGATGAAGAGCAACGGCCTCCCTAAATTTAGTGATAGCTTTATCGGATAGACACCTGCTAAAGTAATTCCTCCTATTATGCGTAACGTTGACAATGTTGAATTCAAACGTTATTAAATAGTGGTCGGATAGGAGGGAGTTTAGATGCGACACTAACAGATTATCAGGTCCTACACCGTAGACGAGGACCAGATCAAGAGTATGATTAAGACAATGCGTTGGTTCGTTAACTTTTTGTAAAATCCCCATCGATTCTAGAAGAGAATCAAAAGCCAACTTAAGACTGTCGTTGTCAACATCCATATGAATGTTAAAGTCACCCACTATGATGACTTTATCTGTACTGATCAATAAACTAGATAAGAAATCTGAGAACTCAGACAGAAACTCCAGATAAGCTCCAGCAGGAGGCCGGTAAACTACAACCAACAAGACTGGCTTCTCTGATTTCCAGCTCGGCAGTTTTAAGCTAAGCGTGAGGCTTTCAAATGTATTATAATCGCATTTAGGTCTAGGTTTTATTTGAAGACTGGAGTCGTAGATCGCCGCTACTCCTCCACCTCGACCTGTGATTCGAGGAATATGATAATTAACGTAACTGGACGGCGTCGATTCATTTAAACTAACAAACTCTTCCTCTTGGAGCCACGTTTCTGTTAGGCAGAAAATGTCACTCCGGGTCTCAGTAATTAGATCGTTTACTAATAGAGACTTGGAGCTTAAAGATCGTATATTTAGTAATCCGCATCTAATTGTTTGGTCTTTAGTTCGCACTAAATGCGTATTTGTTTTTATTTTTACGAGGTTATTTTGGTTAACGCCTCTATTACGTCGCGCTTGGTGAAGATTTGGAGGACGGGGAATCGATACTAAATCTATTTTACTTGGCACCTCGTTAGAATCTCCAATTACATCATTTACTTCTACCTTTTTATTGGCAGGCGATAGTCCTGGAGAAGCAGCAGAGAACCGTGTAAGACTGCAGCTCTGCACCCCGGCCTGGACCCTGGATTGTCAGGGGGAGGATCTAATAATATCAGCCAGATTTCTAGAGATAAGAGCTGCACCATCCCGGGTGGGATGAATGCCGTCTCTTCTAAGCAGACCAGGCTTTCCCCAAAACGTCTTCCAATTGTCAATAAAGGCCACGTCGTTTTCTGAACACCACCGAGACAACCAGCGACGGAGCGACGGAGCGACAACATGCGGCTAAACATGTCATCACCGGTCAGATTGGGGAGGGGACCAGAGAAAACTACGGAGTCCGACATGGTTTTGGCGTAGTTACACACCAAGACAATATTGATTTTAGTGACCTCCGACTGGCGTAGCCGGGTGTCATTAGCGGCGACATGGATGATAACTTTACTGTATTTACGATTACCCTTTGCCAGCAGCTTCAAGTTTGCTTCGACGTCGCCCGCTCTGGCCCCCGGGATGCACCTAACTATGGTCGCTGGAGTCGGCCTCACATGCCTCAAAATAGAGTCGCCAATCACCAAGGTTGGTTTCTCAGCGGGTGTGTCGCTGAGTGGGGAAAAACGGTTAGACACGTGAGGCGAATGGTGGTGTTCCGTGCGCCTTTTGGGACTACGCTTCCTCCGAACCGTCACCCAGCCGCCCTGACTGCCCGGCTGCTCGGGTGCTGCAGGGGGGCGGCTACCAGCAGCTGCACCTGGCCGGTCCGCCGCTACTTCAGCCTGACGAGCTACCAAGTCAACCGGACTATGGTCTATTTGGCGGAACCGGACCTCTAACTCACTGAGCCTCGCCTCCAAAGCTACAAACAAACTACATTTTATACACTTACCGTCTTCACTAAAGGAGGCAGAGGAATAACTAAACATTTCACACACTGAGCAGTAAGAAGGAGAAACGGTGGGAGAGGAGGCCATGCTGAGAGGACAGGAGACGGTACCTGTACCGGTGACTGGTGGAAATGAAAGTTAAATAAGAAAAAAGGTACAAGTGCTCGATTCAAAGAGAAGTTTACAAGATGTAGTGTTTTATTATCAAAAAAAACAAAAATTAGAGTATAAGGATTCGAAGAATCAGAGCCCGTAACGCCGTGAAGACAGACACAGACCGCGAACAAAAAACAGGAAGTGACGCAATGCGTTACCCACCCAGCCTAGAGCGCCCTCCTAGGATCAGGTCAGCTCAAAACAACCGAGATTACGGCAGAATTGTATCAACAGGGACTAGGTATACAACACCAGACAAGGAACCCAGATACAACAGAGACCAGGTCTACAACATCAAGCAAGGCCAGCCACATACAACAGAGACCAGGTCTACAATGCCAGACAAAGAACCCAGATACAATAGATACTTGGTCTAAAACACAAGACAAAGAACCCAGATACAACAGAGACCAGGTCTACAACATCAAACAAGACCAGCCACGTACAACTGAGACCAGGTCTAAAAATCCAGAAAAAAAACCACGATACAAAAGAGACCAGGTCTACAACATCAAAACAAGGAACCGAGATACAACAGAGACCAGGTCTACAACACTAGACAAGGAACCCAGATACAAAGGAGACCAGGTGTACAAAACCAGACAAAGAACACAGATACAACAGAGACCAGGTCTACAACACCAGAAAATAACCCAGATACAAAAGAGACCAGGTCTAAGACATCAGACAAGGAAGCTAGATAAATCAGAGACCATGTCTACAACACCAGACAAGGAACCCAGATACAACACAGAAGAGGTCTACAGCATCAAACAAGACCAGCCATGTACAACTGAGACCAGGTCTACAACACCAGACAAGGAACCCAGATACAACAGAGACAAGGTCTACAACATCAGACAAGGAACCTAGATTCAACAGAGACCATGTCTACAACATCAGACAAGGAACCAATCATACAAAAGAGACCAGGTCTACAACACCAGACAAGGAACCCATCATACAAATGAGACCAGGCCTACAACACCAGACAAGGAACCCAGATACAACAGAGAACAGGTCTACAACACTAGACAAAGAATCTAGATACAACAGAGACCAGGTCTACAATACCAGACAAAGAACCCAGATACAACAGGGACTAGGTCTACAACACCAGACAAAGAACCCAGATACAACAGAGACCAGGTCTACAACACCAGACAAAGAACCCAGATACAACAGAGACAAGGTCTACAACACCAGACAAGGAACCCAGATACAAAAGAGAACAGGTCTACAACACCAGACAAAGAACCCAGATACAACAGAGACCAGGTCTACAACATCAGACAAGGAACCTAGATAAATCAGAGACCATGTCTACAACACCAGACAAGGAACCCAGATACAACACAGAAGAGGTCTACAACATCAGATAAGCAACTTAGATAAATCAGAGACCAGGTCTACAACGTCAAACAAGGAACCCATATACAACTGAGACCAGGTCTACAACACCAGACAAGGAACCCAAATACAACAGAGACCAGGTCTACAAAACCAGACTCAACTCAACACAACTCAGACAACTCAACTACAACATCAGACAAGGAACCTAGATAAGTCAGACACCAGGTCTACAACACATGACAAAGATTCTAGATACAACACAGAACAGGTCTACAACACCAGACAAAGAACCCAGATGCAACAGAGACCAGGTCTACAATGCCAGACAAAGAACCCAGATACAAAAGAGACTAGGTCTAAAACACCAGACAAAGAACCCAGATACAACAGAGACCAGGTCTACAACACCAGACAAAGAACCCAGGTACAACAGAGACCAGGTCTACAACATCAAACAAGACCAGCCACGTACAACTGAGACCAGGTCTAAAAATCCAGACAAAGAACCACGATACAACAGAGACCAGGTCTACAACATCAAAACAAGGAACCGAGATACAACAGAGCCCAGGTCTACAACACTAGACAAGGAACCCAGATACAACAGAGACCAGGTGTACAACACCAGACAAGGAACCCAGATACAACAGAGAACAGGTCTACAACACCAGACAAGGAACCCAGATACAACAGAGACAAGGTCTACAACATCAAACAAGACCAGCCACGTACAACTGAGACCAGGTCTACAACACCAGACAAGGAACCCAGATACAAAAGAGACAAGGTCTACAACACCAGACAAGGAACCCATCATACAAAAGAGACCAGGCCTACAACACCAGGCAAGGAACCAACATACAACTGAGGCAAGGTCTAAAACACCAGACATTGAACCAAGGTAGAAAAGAGACCAAGTTTACAACACCAGACAAGGAACTGAGATAAATCAGAAACCAGGTCTACAACACTTGGAAAGGAACCCAGATACAACAGAGACCAGGTTTCCAACACCAGAAAGAGAACCCAGATACAAAAGAGACCAGGTCTACAACACCAGAAAGAGAACCCAGATACAAAAGAGACCAGGTGTAAAACATCAGACAAGCAACCTAGATAAATCAGAGACCAGGTCTACAACATCAACCAAGGAACCCATATACAACTGAGACCAGGTCTACAACACCAGACAAGGAACCCAAATACAACAGAGACCAGGTCTAAAAAACCAGACGAGGAACCAAAATACAACAGAGACGGGGTCTACAAAACCAGACGAGGAATCCAGATACAAAAGAGACAAGGTCTACAACACCAGACGAGGAACCCAGATACAACTGAGACCAGGTCTACAACATCAGACAAGGAACCTAGATAAATCAGACACCAGGTCTACAACACATGACAAAGAATCTAGATACAACACAGAACAGGTCTACAACACCAGACAAAGAACCCAGATACAACAGAGACCAGCTCTACAATGCCAGACAAAGAACCCAGATACAACAGAGACTAGGTCTAAAACACCAGACAAAGAACCCAGATACAACAGAGACAAGGTCTACAACACCAGACAAAGAACCCAGGTACAACAGAGACCAGGTCTACAACATCAAACAAGACCAGCCACGTACAACTGAGACCAGGTCTAAAAATCCAGAAAAAAAACCACGATACAAAAGAGACCAGGTCTACAACATCAAAACAAGGAACCGAGATACAACAGAGACCAGGTCTACAACACTAGACAAGGAACCCAGATACAAAGGAGACCAGGTGTACAAAACCAGACAAAGAACACAGATACAACAGAGACCAGGTCTACAACACCAGAAAATAACCCAGATACAACAGAGACCAGGTCTAAGACATCAGACAAGGAAGCTAGATAAATCAGAGACCATGTCTACAACACCAGACAAGGAACCCAGATACAACACAGAAGAGGTCTACAACATCAAACAAGACCAGCCATGTACAACTGAGACCAGGTCTACAACACCAGACAAGGAACCCAGATACAACAGAGACAAGGTCTACAACATCAGACAAGGAACCTAGATTCAACAGAGACCATGTCTACAACATCAGACAAGGAACCAATCATACAAAAGAGACCAGGTCTACAACACCAGACAAGGAACCCATCATACAAATGAGACCAGGCCTACAACACCAGACAAGGAACCCAGATACAACAGAGAACAGGTCTACAACACTAGACAAAAAATCTAGATACAACAGAGACCAGGTCTACAATACCAGACAAAGAACCCAGATACAACAGGGACTAGGTCTACAACACCAGACAAAGAACCCAGATACAACAGAGACCAGGTCTACAACACCAGACAAAGAACCCAGATACAACAGAGACAAGGTCTACAACACCAGACAAGGAACCCAGATACAAAAGAGAACAGGTCTACAACACCAGACAAAGAACCCAGATACAACAGAGACCAGGTCTACAACATCAGACAAGGAACCTAGATAAATCAGAGACCCTGTCTACAACACCAGACAAGGAACCCAGATACAACACAGAAGAGGTCTACAACATCAGATAAGCAACTTAGATAAATCAGAGACCAGGTCTACAACGTCAAACAAGGAACCCATATACAACTGAGACCAGGTCTACAACACCAGACAAGGAACCCAAATACAACAGAGACCAGGTCTACAAAACCAGACTCAACTCAACACAACTCAGACAACTCAACTACAACATCAGACAAGGAACCTAGATAAGTCAGACACCAGGTCTACAACACATGACAAAGATTCTAGATACAACACAGAACAGGTCTACAACACCAGACAAAGAACCCAGATGCAACAGAGACCAGGTCTACAATGCCAGACAAAGAACCCAGATACAAAAGAGACTAGGTCTAAAACACCAGACAAAGAACCCAGATACAACAGAGACCAGGTCTACAACACCAGACAAAGAACCCAGGTACAACAGAGACCAGGTCTACAACATCAAACAAGACCAGCCACGTACAACTGAGACCAGGTCTAAAAATCCAGACAAAGAACCACGATACAACAGAGACCAGGTCTACAACATCAAAACAAGGAACCGAGATACAACAGAGCCCAGGTCTACAACACTAGACAAGGAACCCAGATACAACAGAGACCAGGTGTACAACACCAGACAAGGAACCCAGATACAACAGAGAACAGGTCTACAACACCAGACAAGGAACCCAGATACAACAGAGACAAGGTCTACAACATCAAACAAGACCAGCCACGTACAACTGAGACCAGGTCTACAACACCAGACAAGGAACCCAGATACAAAAGAGACAAGGTCTACAACACCAGACAAACAAAACAGATATATCAGAAAAAAGGTAAACAACACCAGACAAGTAACCCAGAAAATAAAGAGACCAGGTATACAACACCAGACAAGGAAACCATCATACAAAAGAGACCAGGCCTACAACACCAGGAGAGGAACCCACATACAACTGAGGCAAGGTCTAAAACACCAGACATTGAACCAAGGTAGAAAAGAGACCAAGTTTACAACACCAGACAAGGAACTGAGGTAAATCAGAAACCAGGTCTACAACACTAGGAAAGGAACCTAGTTACAACAGAGACCAGGTCTACAACACCAGAAAGAGAACCCAGATACAAAAGAGACCAGATCTACAACACCAGAAAGAGAACCCAGATACAAAAGAGACCAGGTGTAAAACATCAGACAAGCAACCTAGATAAATCAGAGACCAGGTCTACAACATCAACCAAGGAACCCATATACAACTGAGACCAGGTCTACAACACCAGACAAGGAACCCAAATACAACAGAGACCAGGTCTAAAAAACCAGACGAGGAACCAAAATACAACAGAGACGGGGTCTACAAAACCAGACGAGGAATCCAGATACAAAAGAGATCAGGTCTACAACACCAGACGAGGAACCCAGATACAACAGACACCAGGTCTACAACATCAGACAAGGAACCTTGATAAATCAGACACCAGGTCTACAACACATGACAAAGAAGCTAGATACAACACAGAACAGGTCTACAACACCAGACAAAGAACCCAGATACAACAGAGACCAGCTCTACAATGCGAGACAAAGAACCCAGATACAACAGAGACTAGGTCTAAATCACTAGACAAAGAACCCAGATACAACAGAGACAAGGTCTACAACACCAGACAAAGAACCCAGGTACAACAGAGACCAGGTCTACAACATCAAACAAGACCAGCCATGTACAACTGAGACCAGGTCTAAAAATCCAGACAAAGACCCACGATACAACAGAGACCAGGTCTACAACATCAAAACAAGGAACCGAGATACAACAGAGACCAGGTCTACAACACTAGACAAGGAACCCAGATACAACAGAGACCAGGTGTACAACACCAGACAAGGAACCCAGATACAACAGAGAACAGGTCTACAACACCAGACAAGGAATCTAGATACAACAGAGACCAGGTCTACAATACCAGACAAAGAACCCAGATACAACTGAGACAAGGTCTACAACACCAGACAAACAAAACAGATAAATCAGAAACAAGGTGAATAACATCAGACAAGTAACCCAGAAAAAAAAGAGACCAGGTCTACAACACCAGACAAGGAACCAATCATACAAAAGAGACCAGGTCTACAACACTAGACAAGGAACCCATCATACAAATGAGACCAGGCCTACAACAGCAGGCAAGGAACCCACATACAACTGAGGCAATGTCAAAAACACCAGACATTGAACCAAGGTACAAAAGAGACTAAGTCTACAACACCAGACAAGGAACTTAGATAAATCAGAAACCAGGTCTACAACACTAGGAAAGGAACCTAGATACAAATTAGACCAGGTCTACAACACCACACAAGGAACCCAGACACAACAGAGACCAGGTCTACAACACCAGACAAAGAACCCAGATACAATAGAGACCAGGTCTACAACATCAGACAAGCAACCTAGGTAAAACAGAGACCAGGTCTACAACATCAAACAAGGAACCCATATATAACTGAGACCAGGTCTACAACACCAGACAAGGAACCCAAATACAACAGAGACCAGGTCTACAAAACCAGACGAGGAACCCAAATACAACAGAGACCAGGTCTACAAAACCAGACGAGGAATCCAGATACAACAGAGACCAGGTCTACAACACCAGACGAGGAACCCAGATACAATAGAGACCAGGTCTATAACATCAGACAAGGAACCTAGATAAATCAGAGACCATGTCTACAACACATGACAAAGAATCTAGATACAACACAGAACAGGTCTACAACACCAGACAAAGAACCCAGATACAACAGAGACCAGGTCTACAATACCAGACACAGAACCCAGATACAACAGAGACTAGGTCTACAACACCAGACAAAGAACCCAGATACAACAGAGACCAGGTCTACAACACCAGACAAAGAACCCAGGTACAACAGAGACCAGGTCTACAACATCAAACAAGACCAGCCACGTACAACTGAGACCAGGTCTAAAAATCCAGACAAAGAACCATGATACAACAGAGACCAGGTCTACAACATCAAAACAAGGAACCGAGATACAACAGAGACCAGGTCTACAACACTAGACAAGGAACCCAGAAAAAACAGAGACCAGGTCTACATCACCAGACAAGGAACCCAGATACAACAGAGACCAGGTCTACAACATCAGACAAGGAACCTAGATTCACCAGAGACCAGGTCTACAACATCAGACAAGGAACCTAGATTAAACTGAGACCAGGTCTACAACATCAGACAAGGAACCTAGATAAATCAGAGACCAGGTCTACCACACAAGACAAGGAACCCAGATACAAAAGAGACCAGGTATACAACACCAGACAAGGAACCCAGATACAACAGAGACCAGGTCTACAACATCAGACAAGGAACCTAGATACATCAGAGACCAGGTCTACAACACTAGACAAGGAATCCAGATACAACAGAGACCAGGTCTACATCCCCAGACACGGAACCCAGATACAACAGAGAACAGGTCTACAACACCAGACAAAGAACACAGATAAACCAGAGACCAGGTCTACAACACCAGACAAGGAACCCAGATATAAAAGAGAACAGGTCTACAACATCAGACAAGCAACCTAGATATATCAGAGACCAGGTCTACAACATCAAACATGGCAGCCAAATACAACAGAGACCAGGTCTACAACATAAGACAAGGAACCCAGATACAACAGGGACCATGTCTACAACACCAGACAAAGAATCAAGATACAAAAGAAACCAGGTCTACAACACCAGACAAGGAACCCAAATACCACAGAGACCAGGTCTACAACACCAGACAAGGAACCCAGATACAACAGAGACCAGGTCTATAACATCAGACAAGGAACCCAAATACAACAGAGACCAGGTCTACAACACCAGACAAGGAATCCAGATACAACAGAGACCAGGTCTACAACATCAAGCAAGGCCAGCCACATACAATAGAGACCAGGTCTACAACATCTGGCAAGCAACCTAGATAAATCAGAGAGCAGGTCTACAACATCAGACAAGGAACCTAGATACAACAGAGAACAGGTCTACAGCATAAGACAAGGAACCCAGATACAACAGAGACCATGTCTACAACATCAGACAAGGAACCCAGATACAACAGAGACAAGGTCTACAACATCAAACAAGACCAGCCACGTACAACTGAGACCAGGTCTACAACACCAGACAAGGAACCCAGATACAAAAGAAACCTGGTCTACAACACCAGACAAACAAAACAGATATATCAGAAAAAAGGTAAACAACACCACACAAGTAACCCAGAAAATAAAGAGACCAGGTCTACAACACCAGACAAGGAACCCATCATACAAAAGAGACCAGGCCTACAACACCAGGCAAGGAACCAACATACAACTGAGGCAAGGTCTAAAACACCAGACATTGAACCAAGGTAGAAAAGAGACCAAGTTTACAACACCAGACAAGGAACTGAGATAAATCAGAAACCAGGTCTACAACACTTGGAAAGGAACCCAGATACAACAGAGACCAGGTTTCCAACACCAGAAAGAGAACCCAGATACAAAAGAGACCAGGTCTACAACACCAGAAAGAGAACCCAGATACAAAAGAGATCAGGTGTAAAACATCAGACAAGCAACCTAGATAAATCAGAGACCAGGTCTACAACATCAACCAAGGAACCCATATACAACTGAGACCAGGTCTACAACACCAGACAAGGAACCCAAATACAACAGAGACCAGGTCTAAAAAACCAGACGAGGAACCAAAATACAACAGAGACGGGAACTACAAAACCAGACGAGGAATCCAGATACAAAAGAGACAAGGTCTACAACACCAGACGAGGAACCCAGATACAACAGAGACCAGGTCTACAACATCAGACAAGGAACCTAGATAAATCAGACACCAGGTCTACAACACATGACAAAGAATCTAGATACAACACAGAACAGGTCTACAACACCAGACAAAGAACCCAGATACAACAGAGACCAGCTCTACAATGCCAGACAAAGAACCCAGATACAACAGAGACTAGGTCTAAAACACCAGACAAAGAACCCAGATACAACAGAGACAAGGTCTACAACACCAGACAAAGAACCCAGGTACAACAGAGACCAGGTCTACAACATCAAACAAGACCAGCCACGTACAACTGAGACCAGGTCTAAAAATCCAGACAAAGACCCACGATACAACAGAGACCAGGTCTACAACATCAAAACAAGGAACCGAGATACAACAGAGACCAGGTCTACAACACTAGACAAGGAACCCAGATACAACAGAGACCAGGTGTACAACACCAGACAAGGAACCCAGATACAAAAGAGAACAGGTCTACAACACCAGACAAGGAATCTAGATACAACAGAGACCAGGTCTACAATACCAGACAAAGAACCCAGATACAACTGAGACAAGGTCTACAACACCAGACAAACAAAACAGATAAATCAGAAACAAGGTGAATAACATCAGACAAGTAACCCAGAAAATAAAGAGACCAGGTCTACAACACCAGACAAGGAACCAATCATACAAAAGAGACCAGGTCTACAACACCAGACAAGGAACCCATCATACAAATGAGACCAGGCCTACAACAGCAGGCAAGGAACCCACATACAACTGAGGCAATGTCAAAAACACCAGACATTGAACCAAGGTACAAAAGAGACCAAGTCTACAACACCAGACAAGGAACTTAGATAAATCAGAAACCAGGTCTACAACACTAGGAAAGGAACCTAGATACAAATTAGACCAGGTCTACAACACCACACAAGGAACCCAGACAAAAAAGAGACCAGGTCTACAACACCAGACAAAGAACCCAGATACAATAGAGACCAGGTCAACAACATCAGACAAGCAACCTAGGTAAATCAGAGACCAGGTCTACAACATCAAACAAGGAACCCATATACAACTGAGACCAGGTCTACAACAACAGACAAGGAACCCAAATACAACAGAGACCAGGTCTACAAAACCAGACGAGGAACCCAAATACAACAGAGACCAGGTCTACAAAACCAGACGAGGAATCCAGATACAACAGAGACCAGGTCTACAACACCAGACGAGGAACCCAGATACAATAGAGACCAGGTCTACAACATCAGACAAGGAACCTAGATAAATCAGAGACCATGTCTACAACACATGACAAAGAATCTAGATACAACACAGAACAGGTCTACAGCACCAGACAAAGAACCCAGATACAACAGAGACCAGGTCTACAATACCAGACAAAGAACCCAGATACAACAGAGACTAGGTCTACAACACCAGACAAAGAACCCAGATACAACAGAGACCAGGTCTACAACACCAGACAAAGAACCCAGGTACAACAGAGACCAGGTCTACAACATCAAACAAGACCAGCCACGTACAACTGAGACCAGGTCTAAAAATCCAGACAAAGAACCATGATACAACAGAGACCAGGTCTACAACATCAAAACAAGGAACCGAGATACAACAGAGACCAGGTCTACAACACTAGACAAGGAACCCAGAAACAACAGAGACCAGGTCTACATCACCAGACAAGGAACCCAGATAAAACAGAGACCAGGTCTACAACATCAGACAAGGAACCTAGATTCACCAGAGACCAGGTCTACAACATCAGACAAGGAACCTAGATTAAACTGAGACCAGGTCTACAACATCAGACAAGGAACCTAGATAAATCAGAGACCAGGTCTACCACACAAGACAAGGAACCCAGATACAACAGAGACCAGGTATACAACACCAGACAAGGAACCCAGATACAACAGAGACCAGGTCTACAACATCAGACAAGGAACCTAGATACATCAGAGACCAGGTCTACAACACTAGACAAGGAACCCAGATACAACAGAGACCAGGTCTACATCACCAGACACGGAACCCAGATACAACAGAGAACAGGTCTACAACACCAGACAAAGAACCCAGATAAACCAGAGACCAGGTCTACAACACCAGACAAGGAACCCAGATACAACAGAGAACAGGTCTACAACATCAGACAAGCAACCTAGATATATCAGAGACCAGGTCTACAACATCAAACATGGCACCAAAATACAACAGAGACCAGGTCTACAACATAAGACAAGGCACCCAGATACAACAGGGACCATGTCTACAACACCAGACAAAGAATCCAGATACAAAAGAAACCAGGTCTACAACACCAGACAAGGAACCCAAATACCACAGAGACAAGGTCTACAACACCAGACAAGGAACCCAGATACAACAGAGACCAGGTCTACAACACCAGACAAGGAACCCAAATACAACAGTGACCAGATCTACAACACCAGACAAGGAATCCAGATACAACAGAGACCAGGTCTACAACATCAAGCAAGGCCAGCCACATACAATAGAGACCAGGTCTACAACATCTGGCAAGCAACCTAGATAAATCAGAGAGCAGGTCTACAACATCAGACAAGGAACCTAGATACAACAGAGACCAGGTCTACAGCATAAGACAAGGAACCCAGATACAAAAGAGACCATGTCTACAACACCAGACAAGGAATCTAGATACAACAGAGACCAGGTCTCCAACACCAGACAAAGAACCCAGATAAAAAAGAAACCAGGTCTACAACACCAGACAAAGAACCCAGATACAACAGAGACCAGGTCAACATCACCAGACAAGGAACCCAAATACAACAGAGACCAGGTCTACAAAACCAGACGAGGAACCCAAATACAACAGAGACCAGGTCTACAAAACCAGACGAGGAATCCAGATACAACAGAGACCAGGTCTACAACACCAGATGAGGAACCCAGATAAAACAGAGACCAGGTCTACAACATCAGACAAGGAACCTAGATTCACCAGAGACCAGGTCTACAACATCAGACAAGGAACCTAGATTAAACTGAGACCAGGTCTACAACATCAGACAAGGAACCTAGATAAATCAGAGACCAGGTCTACCACACAAGACAAGGAACCCAGATACAACAGAGACCAGGTATACAACACCAGACAAGGAACCCAGATACAACAGAGACCAGGTCTACAACATCAGACAAGGAACCTAGATACATCAGAGACCAGGTCTACAACACTAGACAAGGAACCCAGATACAACAGAGACCAGGTCTACATCACCAGACACGGAACCCAGATACAACAGAGAACAGGTCTACAACACCAGACAAAGAACCCAGATAAACCAGAGACCAGGTCTACAACACCAGACAAGGAACCCAGATACAACAGAGAACAGGTCTACAACATCAGACAAGCAACCTAGATATATCAGAGACCAGGTCTACAACATCAAACATGGCACCAAAATACAACAGAGACCAGGTCTACAACATAAGACAAGGAACCCAGATACAACAGGGACCATGTCTACAACACCAGACAAAGAATCCAGATACAAAAGAAACCAGGTCTACAACACCAGACAAGGAACCCAAATACCACAGAGACAAGGTCTACAACACCAGACAAGGAACCCAGATACAACAGAGACCAGGTCTACAACACCAGACAAGGAACCCAAATACAACAGAGACCAGATCTACAACACCAGACAAGGAATCCAGATACAACAGAGACCAGGTCTACAACATCAAGCAAGGCCAGCCACATACAATAGAGACCAGGTCTACAACATCTGGCAAGCAACCTAGATAAATCAGAGAGCAGGTCTACAACATCAGACAAGGAACCTAGATACAACAGAGACCAGGTCTACAGCATAAGACAAGGAACCCAGATACAAAAGAGACCATGTCTACAACACCAGACAAGGAATCTAGATACAACAGAGACCAGGTCTCCAACACCAGACAAAGAACCCAGATAAAAAAGAAACCAGGTCTACAACACCAGACAAAGAACCCAGATACAACAGAGACCAGGTCAACAACACCAGACAAGGAACCCAAATACAACAGAGACCAGGTCTACAAAACCAGACGAGGAACCCAAATACAACAGAGACCAGGTCTACAAAACCAGACGAGGAATCCAGATACAACAGAGACCAGGTCTACAACACCAGACGAGGAACCCAGATACAAAAGAGACAAGGTCTACAACATCAGACAAGGAACCTAGATAAATCAGACACCAGGTCTACAACACATGACAAAGAATCTAGATACAACACAGAACAGGTCTACAACACCAGACAAAGAACGCAGATACAACAGAGACCAGCTCTACAATGCCAGACAAAGAACCCAGATACAACAGAGACTAGGTCTAAAACACAAGACAAAGAACCCGGATACAACAGAGACAAGGTCTACAACACCAGACAAAGAACCCAGGTACAACAGAGACCAGGTCTACAACATCGAAGAAGAACAGACACGTACAACTGAGACCAGGTCTAAAAATCCAGACAAAGACCCACGATACAACAGAGACCAGGTCTACAACATCAAAACAAGGACCCGAGATACAACAGAGACCAGGTCTACAACACTAGACAAGGAACCCAGATACAACAGAGACCAGGTGTACAACACCAGACAAGGAACCCAGATACAACAGAGAACAGGTCTACAACACCAGACAAGGAATCTAGATACAAAAGAGACCAGGTCTACAATACCAGACAAAGAACCCAGATACAACTGAGACAAGGTCTAACAGACCAGACAAACAAAACAGATAAATCAGAAAAAAGGTGAATAACATCAGACAAGTAACCCAGAAAATAAAGAGACCAGGTCTACAACACCAGACAAGGAACCAATCATACAAAAGAGACCAGGTCTACAACACCAGACAAGGAACCCATCATACAAATGAGACCAGGCCTACAACAGCAGGCAAGGAACCCACATACAACTGAGGCAATGTCAAAAACACCAGACATTGAACCAAGGTACAAAAGAGACCAAGTCTACAACACCAGACAAGGAACTTAGATAAATCAGAAACCAGGTCTACAACACTAGGAAAGGAACCTAGATACAAATTAGACCAGGTCTACAACACCACACAAGGAACCCAGACACAACAGAGACCAGGTCTACAACACCAGACAAAGAACCCAGATACAATAGAGACCAGGTCTACAACATCAGACAAGCAACCTAGGTAAATCAGAGACCAGGTCTACAACATCAAACAAGGAACCCATATACAACTGAGACCAGGTCTAAAACACCAGACAAGGAACCCAAATACAACAGAGACCAGGTCTCCAACACCAGACAAAGAACCCAGAAAAAGAAGAAACCAGGTCTACAAAACCAGACGAGGAACCCAAATACAACAGAGACCGGGTCTACAAAACCAGACAAAGCACCCAGATAAAAAAGAAACCAAGTCTACAACATCAAACAAGGAACCTATATACAACTGAGACCAGGTCTACAATACCAGACAAGGAACCCAAAAACAACAGAGACCAGGTCTTAAACACCAGACAAGGAACCCAAATACAACAGAGACCAGGTCTACAACACCAGACAAGGAATCCAGATACAACAGAGACCAGGTCTACAACATCAAGCAAGGCCAGCCCCATACAATAGAGATCAGGTCTACAACATCTGACAAGCAACATAGATAAATCAGAGACCAGGTCAAAAACACCAGACAAGGAACCCAGATACAACAAAGAACAGGTCTACAACATCAGACAAGAAACCTAGATATTTCAGAGACCAGGTCTACAACACCAGACAAGGAACCCGGATACAACAGAGACCATGTCTACAACACCAGACAAGGAATCTAGATACAACAGAGACCAGGCCTACAACACCAGACAAGGAACCCGGATACAACAGAGACCAGGTCTACAACACCAGTCAAAGAACCCAGATACAAAAGACACCAGGTCTACAACATCAAACAAGACAAGCCACGTACAGCTGAGACCAGGTCTAAAACACCAGACAAAGAACCACGTTGCAACAGAGACCAGGTCTACAACACAAGACAAGGAACCCAGAAACATCAGAGACCAGGTCTACAACACCAGACAAAGAACCCAAAAACAACAGAGACCAGGTCTACAACACCAGACAAGGAACCCGGATACAACAGAGACAAGGTCTACAACACCAGACAAAGAACCCAGATACAACAGAGACCAGGTCTACAACACCAGACAAAGAACCCAGATACAACAGAGACCAGGTCTACAAAATCAGACAAGCAACCTAGATAAATCAGAGACCATGTTTACAACACCAGACAAGGAACCCAGATACAACACAGAACAGGTCTACAACACCAGACAAAGAATCTAGATACAACAGAGACCAGGTCTAAAATACCAGACAAAGAACCCAGATACAACAGAGACCAGGTCTACAACACTAGACAAAGAACCCAGATACAACAGAGACCAGGTCTACAACACCAGACAAAGAACCCAGATACAACAGAGACCAGGTCTACAACATCAGACAAGCAACCTAGATAAATCAGAGACAAGGTCTAAAAAATCAAACAAGGAACCCATATACAACAGAGACCAGGTCTACAACACCAGACAAGGAACCCAAATACAACAGAGACCATGTGTACAAAACCAGACGAGGAACCCAGATACAACAGAGACCAGGTCTACAACACCAGACAAGGAACCCAGATACAACAGAGACCAGGTCTACAACATCAGACAAGGAACCTAGATAAAACAGAGACCATGTCTACAACACCAGACAAGGAACCCAGATACAACACAGAACAAGTCCACAACACCAGACAAAGAATCTAGATACAACAGAGACCAGGTCTACAATACCAGACAAAGAACCACGATACAACAGAGACCAGGTCTACAACATCAGACAAGGAACCTAGATTCAACTGAGACCAGGTCTACAACATCAAACAAGACCAGCCACGTACAACTGAGACCAGGTCTAAAACACCAGACAAAGAACCACGATACAACAGAGACCAGGTCTACAACATCAAAACAAGGAACCGAGATACAACAGAGACCAGGTCTACAACACCAGACAAGGAACCCTGATACAACATAGACCAGGTCTACAACACCAGAAAAGGAACCCAGATACAATAGAGACCAGGTCTAAAACATCAGACAAGGAACCTAGATTCAAGAGAGACCAGGTCTACAACATCAGACAAGGATCCTAGATTCAACTGAGACCAGGTCTACAACATCAAACAAGACCAGCCACGTACAACTGAGACCAGGTCTACAACACCAGACAAGGAACCCAGATAAAACAGAGACATGGTCTACATCACCAGACAAGGAACCCAGATACAACAGAGAACAGGTCTACAACACCAGACAAGGCCACCAGATATAACAGGGACCAGGTCTAAAACATCAAACAGGGCCAGCCACGTACAACAGAGACCAGGTCTATAACACCAGACAAAGAACCCAGATACAATAGAGACCAGGTGTACAACATCAGACGAGGAACCTAGATTCAACAGAGACCAGATCTACAACATCAGACAAAGAACCTAGATTCAACTGAGACCAGGTCTACAACATCAAAACAAGGAACCCAGATACACCAGAGACCAGGTCTACAACACCAGAAAAGGAACCCAGATACAACAGAGACCAGGTCTACAACATCAGACAAGCAACCTAGATAAATCAGAAACAAGGTCTACAAAATCAAACAAGGAACCCATATACAACAGAGACCAGGTCTACAACACCAGACAAGGAACCCAAATACAACAGAGACCAGGTCTACAAAACCAGACGAGGAACCCAAATACAAAAGAGACCAGGTCTACAAAACCAGACGAGCAACCCAGATACAAAAGAGACCAGGTCAACAACATCTGACAAGCAACCTAGATAAATCAGAGACCAGGTCTAAAACACCAGACAAGGAATCTAGATACAACAGAGACCAGGCCTACAACACCAGACAAGGAACCCGGATACAACAGAGACCAGGTCTACAACACCAGACAAAGAACCCAGATACAAAAGAGACCAGGTCTACAACACCAGACAAGGAACCCAGATACAACAGAGACCAGGTCTACAACATCAGACAAGGAATCCAGATAAATCAGAGACCATGTCTACAACACCAGACAAGGAACCCAGATACAACACAGAACAGGAATAAAACACCAGACAAAGAATCTACATACAACAGAGACCAGGTCTACAATACCAGACAAAGAACCCAGATACAACAGAGACCACGTCTACAACACCAGTCAAAGAACCCAGATACAAAAGACACCAGGTCTACAACATCAAACAAGACAAGCCACGTACAGCTGAGACCAGGTCTAAAACACCAGACAAAGAACCACGATACAACAGAGACCAGGTCTACAACATCAAAACAAGGAACCGAGATACAACAGAGACCAGGTCTACAACACAAGACAAGGAACCCAGATACATCAGAGACCAGGTCTACAACACCAGACAAGGAACCCAAAAACAACAGAGACCAGGTCTACAACACCAGACAAGGAACACAAATACAACAGAGAAAAGGTCTACAACACCAGACAAGGAACCCAGATACAATAGAGACCAGGTCTAAAACATCAGACAAGGAACCTAGATTCAAGAGAGACCAGGTCTACAACATCAGACAAGGAACCTAGATTCAACTGAGACCAGGTCTACAACATCAAACAAGACCAGCCACGTACAACTGAGACCAGGTCTACAACACCAGACAAGGAACCCAGATAAAACAGAGACATGGTCTACAACACCAGACAAGGAACCCAGATACAACAGAGAACAGGTCTACAACACCAGACAAGGCCACCAGATATAACAGGGACCAGGTCTAAAACATCAAAAAGGGCCAGCCACGTACAACAGAGACCAGGTCTATAACACCAGACAAAGAACCCAGATACAATATAGACCAGGTGTACAACATCAGACGAGGAACCTAGATTCAACAGAGACCAGATCTACAACATCAGACAAAGAACCTAGATTCAACTGAGACCAGGTCTACAACATCAAAACAAGGAACCTAGATACACCAGAGACCAGGTCTACAACACCAGACAAGGAACCCAAATACAACAGAGACCAGGTCTACAACATCAGACGAGGAACCCAAATACAAAAGAGACCAGGTCTACAAAACCAGACGAGCAACCCAGATACAAAAGAGACCAGGTCAACAACATCTGACAAGCAACCTAGATAAATCAGAGACCAGGTCTAAAACACCAGACAAGGAATCTAGATACAACAGAGACCAGGCCTACAACACCAGACAAGGAACCCGGATACAACAGAGACCAGGTCTACAACACCAGACCAAGAACCCAGATACAAAAGAGACCAGGTCTACAACACCAGACAAGGAACCAAGATACAACAGAGACCACGTCTACAACACCAGTCAAAGAACCCAGATACAAAAGACACCAGGTCTACAACATCAAACAAGACAAGCCACGTACAGCTGAGACCAGGTCTAAAACACCAGACAAAGAACCACGATACAACAGAGACCAGGTCTACAACATCAAAACAAGGAACCGAGATACAACAGAGACCAGGTCTACAACACAAGACAAGGAACCCAGATACATCAGAGACCAGGTCTACAACACCAGACAAGGAACCCAAAAACAACAGAGACCAGGTCTACAACACCAGACAAGGAACACAAATACAACAGAGAAAAGGTCTACAACACCAGACAAGATATCCAGATACAACAGAGACCAGGTCTACAACATCAAGCAAGGCCAGCCACATACAATAGAGATCAGGTCTACAACATCTGGCAAGCAACCTAGATAAATCAGAGACCAGGTCTACAACATCAGACAAGGAACCTAGATACAACAGAGACCAGGTCTACAACATAAGACAAGGAATCTAGATACAACAGAGACCAGGTCTCCAACACCAGACAAAGAACCCAGATAAAAAAGAAACCAGGTCTACAACATCAAACAAGGAACCTATATACAACTGAGACCAGGTCTACAACATCAGACAAGGAACCTAGATAAATCAGAGACCAGGTCTACAACACCAGACAAGGAACCCAGATACAACAGAGACCAGGTCTACAACACCAGACAAGGAACCAAGATATAACAGAGACCAGGTATACAACATCAGACAAGGAACCCAAATACAACAGAGACCAGGTCTACAACACCAGACAAGGAACACAAATACAACAGAGACCAGGTCTACAACACCAGACAAGGAATCCAGATACAAAAGAGACCAGGTCTACAACATCAAGCAAGGCCAGCCACATACAATAGAGATCAGGTCTACAACATCTGACAAGCAACCTAGATAAATCAGAGACCAGGTCTACAACATCAAACAAGGAACCTAGATACAACAGAGACCAGGTCTACAACACCAGACAAGGAACCCAGATACAAAAGGGAACAGGTCTACAACATAAGACAAGCAACCTAGATATATCAGAGACCAGGTCTACAACACCAGACAAGGAACCCAGATACAACAGAGACCATGTCTCCAACACCAGACAAGGAATCTACATACAACAGAGACCAGGCCTACAACACCAGACAAGGAATCTAGATACAACAGAGACCAGGCCTACAACACCAGACAAGGAACCCAGAAACAACAGAGACTAGGTCTACAACATCTGACAAGCAACCTAGATAAATGAGAGACCAGGTCTACAACATCAAACAAGGAACCTATATACAACTGAGACCAGGTCTACAACATCAGACAAGGAACCTAGATAAATCAGAGACCAGGTCTACAACACCAGACAAGGAACCCAGATACAACAGAGACCAGGTCTACAACACCAGACAAGGAACCCAGATATAACAGAGACCAGGTCTACAACATCAGACAAGGAACCCAAATACAACAGAGACCAGGTTTACAACACCAGACAAGGAACCCAAATACAACAGAGACCAGGTCTACAACACCAGACTTGGAATCCAGATACAACAGAGACCAGGTCTACAACATCAAGCAAGGCCAGCCCCATACAATAGAGATCAGGTCTACAACATCTGACAAGCAACCTAGATAAATCAGAGACCAGGTCTAAAACATCAAACAAGGAACCTAGATACAACAGAGACCAGGTCAAAAACACCAGCCAAGGAAACCAGATACAACAGAGAACAGGTCTACAACATAAGACAAGCAACCTAGATACAACAGAGACCAGGCCTACAACACCAGACAAGGAACCCGGATACAACAGAGACCAGGTCTACAACACCAGACAAAGAACCCAGATACAACAGAGACCAGGTCTACAACATCAGACAAGCAACCTAGATAAATCAGAAACAAGGTCTACAAAATCAAACAAGGAACCCATATACAACAGAGACCAGGTCTACAACACCAGACAAGGAACCCAAATACAACAGAGACCAGGTCTACAAAACCAGACGAGGAACCCAAATACAAAAGAGACCAGGTCTACAAAACCAGACGAGGAACACAGATACAACAGAGGCCAGGTCTACAACATCAGACAAGGAACCTAGATAAATCAGAGACCATGTTTACAACACCAGACAAGGAACCCAGATACAACACAGAACAGGTCTACAACACCAGACAAAGAATCTAGATACAACAGAGACCAGGTCTAAAATACCAGACAAAGAACCCAGATACAACAGAGACCAGGTCTACAACACTAGACAAAGAACCCAGATACAAATGAGAGCAGGTCTACAATACCAGAAAAAGAACCCAGATACAACAGAGACCAGGTCTACAACATCAGAAAAGCAACCTAGATAAATCAGAGACAAGGTCTACAAAATCAAACAAGGAACCCATATACAACAGAGACCAGGTCTACAACACCAGACAAGGAACCCAAATACAACAGAGACCATGTGTACAAAACCAGACGAGGAACCCAGATACAACAGAGACCAGGTCTACAACACCAGACAAGGAACCCAGATACAACAGAGACCAGGTCTACAACATCAGACAAGGAACCTAGATAAAACAGAGACCATGTCTACAACACCAGACAAGGAACCCAGATACAACACAGAACAAGTCTACAACACCAGACAAAGAATCTAGATACAACAGAGACCAGGTCTACAATACCAGACAAAGAACCACGATACAACAGAGACCAGGTCTACAACATCAGACAAGGAACCTAGATTCAACTGAGACCAGGTCTACAACATCAAACAAGACCAGCCACGTACAACTGAGACCAGGTCTAAAACACCAGACAAAGAACCACGATACAACAGAGACCAGGTCTACAACATCAAAACAAGGAACCGAGATACAACAGAGACCAGGTCTACAACACCAGACAAGGAACCCTGATACAACAGAGACCAGGTCTACAACACCAGACAAGGAACACAAATACAACAGAGACCAGGTCTACAACACCAGACAAGGAATCCAGATACAAAAGAGACCAGGTCTACAACATCAAGCAAGGCCAGCCACATACAATAGAGATCAGGTCTACAACATCTGACAAGCAACCTAGATAAATCAGAGACCAGGTCTACAACATCAAACAAGGAACCTAGATACAACAGAGACCAGGTCTACAACACCAGACAAGGAACCCAGATACAAAAGGGAACAGGTCTACAACATAAGACAAGCAACCTAGATATATCAGAGACCAGGTCTACAACACCAGACAAGGAACCCAGATACAACAGAGACCATGTCTCCAACACCAGACAAGGAATCTACATACAACAGCGACCAGGCCTAAAACACCAGACAAGGAATCTAGATACAACAGAGACCAGGCCTACAACACCAGACAAGGAACCCAGAAACAACAGAGACTAGGTCTACAACATCTGACAAGCAACCTAGATAAATAAGAGACCAGGTCTACAACATCAAACAAGGAACCTATATACAACTGAGACCAGGTCTACAACATCAGACAAGGAACCTAGATAAATCAGAGACCAGGTCTACAACACCAGACAAGGAACCCAGATACAACAGAGACCAGGTCTACAACACCAGACAAGGAACCCAGATATAACAGAGACCAGGTCTACAACATCAGACAAGGAACCCAAGTACAACAGAGACCAGGTTTACAACACCAGACAAGGAACCCAAATACAACAGAGACCAGGTCTACAACACCAGACTTGGAATCCAGATACAACAGAGACCAGGTCTACAACATCAAGCAAGGCCAGCCCCATACAATAGAGATCAGGTCTACAACATCTGACAAGCAACCTAGATAAATCAGAGACCAGGTCTAAAACATCAAACAAGGAACCTAGATACAACAGAGACCAGGTCAAAAACACCAGCCAAGGAAACCAGATACAACAGAGAACAGGTCTACAACATAAGACAAGCAACCTAGATACAACAGAGACCAGGCCTACAACACCAGACAAGGAACCCGGATACAACAGAGACCAGGTCTACAACACCAGACAAAGAACCCAGATACAACAGAGACCAGGTCTACAACATCAGACAAGCAACCTAGATAAATCAGAAACAAGGTCTACAAAATCAAACAAGGAACCCATATACAACAGAGACCAGGTCTACAACACCAGACAAGGAACCCAAATACAACAGAGACCAGGTCTACAAAACCAGACGAGGAACCCAAATACAAAAGAGACCAGGTCTACAAAACCAGACGAGGAACACAGATACAACAGAGGCCAGGTCTACAACATCAGACAAGGAACCTAGATAAATCAGAGACCATGTTTACAACACCAGACAAGGAACCCAGATACAACACAGAACAGGTCTACAACACCAGACAAAGAATCTAGATACAACAGAGACCAGGTCTAAAATACCAGACAAAGAACCCAGATACAACAGAGACCAGGTCTACAACACTAGACAAAGAACCCAGATACAAATGAGAGCAGGTCTACAATACCAGAAAAAGAACCCAGATACAACAGAGACCAGGTCTACAACATCAGAAAAGCAACCTAGATAAATCAGAGACAAGGTCTACAAAATCAAACAAGGAACCCATATACAACAGAGACCAGGTCTACAACACCAGACAAGGAACCCAAATACAACAGAGACCATGTGTACAAAACCAGACGAGGAACCCAGATACAACAGAGACCAGGTCTACAACACCAGACAAGGAACCCAGATACAACAGAGACCAGGTCTACAACATCAGACAAGGAACCTAGATAAAACAGAGACCATGTCTACAACACCAGACAAGGAACCCAGATACAACACAGAACAAGTCTACAACACCAGACAAAGAATCTAGATACAACAGAGACCAGGTCTACAATACCAGACAAAGAACCACGATACAACAGAGACCAGGTCTACAACATCAGACAAGGAACCTAGATTCAACTGAGACCAGGTCTACAACATCAAACAAGACCAGCCACGTACAACTGAGACCAGGTCTAAAACACCAGACAAAGAACCACGATACAACAGAGACCAGGTCTACAACATCAAAACAAGGAACCGAGATACAACAGAGACCAGGTCTACAACACCAGACAAGGAACCCTGATACAACAGAGACCAGGTCTACAACACCAGACAAGGAACCCAGATACAATAGAGACCAGGTCTAAAACATCAGACAAGGAACCTAGATTCAAGAGAGACCAGGTCTACAACATCAGACAAGGAACCTAGATTCAACTGAGACCTGGTCTACAACATCAAACAAGACCAGCCACGTACAACTGAGACCAGTTCTACAACACCAGACAAGGAACCCAGATAAAACAGAGACATGGTCTACAACACCAGACAAGGAACCCAGATACAACAGAGAACAGGTCTACAACACCAGACAAGGCCACCAGATATAACAGGGACCAGGTCTAAAACATCAAACAGGGCCAACCACGTACAACAGAGACCAGGTCTACAACACCAGACAAGGAACCCAGATAAAACAGAGACATGGTCTACAACACCAGACAAAGAACCCAGATACAACAGAGACCAGGTCTACAACACCAGACAAAGAACCCAGATACAACAGAGACCAGGTCTACAACATCAGACAAGCAACCTAGATAAATCAGAGACAAGGTCTACAAAATCAAACAAGGAACCCATATACAACAGAGACCAGGTCTATAACACCAGACAAAGAACCCAGATACAACAGAGACCAGGTGTACAACATCAGACGAGGAACCTAGATTCAACAGAGACCAGATCTACAACATCAGACAAAGAACCTAGATTCAACTGAGACCAGGTCTACAACATCAAAACAAGGAACCCAGATACACCAGAGACCAGGTCTACAACACCAGAAAAGGAACCCAGATACAACAGAGACCAGGTCTACAACATCAGACAAGCAACCTAGATAAATCAGAAACAAGGTCTACAAAATCAAACAAGGAACCCATATACAACAGAGACCAGGTCTACAACACCAGACAAGGAACCCAAATACAACAGAGACCAGGTCTACAAAACCAGACGAGGAACCCAAATACAAAAGAGACCAGGTCTACAAAACCAGACGAGCAACCCAGATACAAAAGAGACCAGGTCAACAACATCTGACAAGCAACCTAGATAAATGAGAGACCAGGTCTACAACACCAGACAAGGAACCCAGATACAACAGAGACCAGGTCTACAACATCAAACAAGGAACCTATATACAACTGAGACCAGGTCTACAACATCAGACAAAAAACCTAGATAAATCAGAGACCAGGTCTACAACACCAGACAAGGAACCCAGATACAACAGAGACCAGGTCTAATACACCAGACAAGGAACCCAGATATAACAGAGACCAGGTCTACAACATCAGACAAGGAACCCAAATACAACAGAGACCAGATCTACAACACCAGACAAGGAACACAAATACAACAGAGACCAGGTCTACAACACCAGACAAAGAATCAAGATACAACAGAGACCAGGTCTACAACATCAAGCAAGGCCAGCCACATACAATAGAGATCAGGTCTACAACATCTGACAAGCAACCTAGATACAACAGAGACCAGGTCTACAACATCAAACAAGGAACCTAGATACAACAGAGACCAGGTCTACAACACCAGACAAGGTACCCAGATACAACAGAGAACAGGTCTACAACATCAGACAAGCAACCTAGATATATCAGAGACCAGGTATACAACACCAGACAAGGAACCCAGATACAACAGAGACCATGTCTCCAACACCAGACAAGGAATCTACATACAACAGAGACCAGGCCTACAACACCAGACAAGGAATCTAGATACAACAGAGACCAGATCTAAAACATCAAACAGGGCCAGCAACGTACAACAGAGACCAGGTCTACAACACCAGACAAGGAACCTAGATAAATCAGAGACCAGGTCTACAACACCAGACAAGGAACCCAGATACAACAGAGACCAGGCCTACAACACCAGACAAGGAACCCAGATATAACAGAGACCAGGTCTACAACATCAGACAAGGAACCCAAATACAACAGAGACCAGGTTTACAACACCAGACAAGGAACCCAAATACAACAGAGACCAGGTCTACAACACCAGACAAGGAATCCAGATACAACAGAGACCAGGTCTACAACATCAAGCAAGGCCAGCCCCATACAATAGAGATCAGGTCTACAACATCTGACAAGCAACCTAGATAAATCAGAGACCAGGTCTAAAACACCAGACAAGGAACCCAGATACAACAGAGAACAGGTCTACAACATCAGACAAGCAACCTAGATATATCAGAGACCAGGTCTACAACACCAGACAAGGAACCCAGATACAACAAAGACCATGTCTACAACACCAGACAAGGAATCTAGATACAACAGAGACCAGGCCTACAACACCAGACAAGGAACCCGGATACAACAGAGACCAGGTCTACAACACCAGAAAAAGAACCCAGATACAACAGAGACCAGGTCTACAACACCAGACAAAGAACCCAGATACAACAGAGACCAGGTCTACAACATCAGACAAGCAACCTAGATAAATCAGAGACAAGGTCTACAAAATCAAACAAGGAACCCATATACAACAGAGACCAGGTCTACAACACCAGACAAGGAACCCAAATACAACAGAGACCAGGTCTACAAAACCAGACGAGGAACCCAAATTCAAAAGAGACCAGGTCTACAAAACCAGACGAGGAATCCAGATACAACAGAGACCAGGTCTACAACACCAGACAAGGAACCCAGATACAACAGAGACCAGGTCTACAACATCAGACAAGGAACCTAGATAAATCAGAGACCATGTCTACAACACCAGACAAGGAACCCAGATACAACACAGAACAAGTCTACAACACCAGACAAAGAATCTAGATACAACAGAGACCAGGTCTACAACATCAAGCAAGGCCAGCCCCATACAATAGAGATCAGGTCAACAACATCTGACAAGCAACCTAGATAAATGAGAGACCAGGTCTACAACACCAGACAAGGAACCCAGATACAACAGAGACCAGGTCTACAACATCAAACAAGGAACCTATATACAACTGAGACCAGGTCTACAACATCAGACAAGGAACCTAGATAAATCAGAGATTAGGTCTACAACACCAGACAAGGAACCCAGATACAACAGAGACCAGGTCTAATACACCAGACAAGGAACCCAGATATAACAGAGACCAGGTCTACAACATCAGACAAGGAACCCAAATACAACAGAGACCAGATCTACAACACCAGACAAGGAACACAAATACAACAGAGACCAGGTCTACAACACCAGACAAGGAATCCAGATACAACAGAGACCAGGTCTACAACATCAAGCAATGCCAGCCACATACAATAGAGATCAGGTCTACAACATCTGACAAGCAACCTAGATACAACAGAGACCAGGTCTACAACACCAGACAAGGTACCCAGATACAACAGAGAACAGGTCTACAACATCAGACAAGCAACCTAGATATATCAGAGACCAGGTATACAACACCAGACAAGGAACCCAGATACAACAGAGACCATGTCTCCAACACCAGACAAGGAATCTACATACAACAGAGACCAGGCCTACAACACCAGACAACGAATCTAGATACAACAGAGACCAGATCTAAAACATCAAACAGGGCCAGCAACGTACAACAGAGACCAGGTCTACAACACCAGACAAGGAACCTAGATAAATCAGAGACCAGGTCTACAACACCAGACAAGGAACCCAGATACAACAGAGACCAGGCCTACAACACCAGACAAGGAACCCAGATACAACTGAGACCAGGTCTACAACATCAGACAAGGAACCCAAATACAACAGAGACCAGGTTTACAACACCAGACAAGGAACCCAAATACAACAGAGACAAGGTCTACAACACCAGACAAGGAATCCAGATACAACAGAGACCAGGTCTACAACATCAAGCAAGGCCAGCCCCATACAATAGAGATCAGTAGAGATCAGGTCTACAACATCTGACAAGCAACCTAGATAAATCAGAGACCAGGTCTAAAACACCAGACAAGGAACCCAGATACAACAGAGAACAGGTCTACAACATCAGACAAGCAACCTAGATATATCAGAGACCAGGTCTACAACACCAGACAAGGAACCCAGATACAACAAAGACCATGTCTACAACACCAGACAAGGAATCTAGATACAACAGAGACCAGGCCTACAACACCAGACAAGGAACCCGGATACAACAGAGACCAGGTCTACAACACCAGAAAAAGAACCCAGATACAACAGAGACCAGGTCTAAAACACCAGACAAAGAACCCAGATACAACAGAGACCAGGTCTACAACATCAGACAAGCAACCTAGATAAATCAGAGACAAGGTCTACAAAATCAAACAAGTAACCCATATCCAACAGAGACCAGGTCTACAACACCAGACAAGGAACCCAAATACAACAGAGACCAGGTCTACAAAACCAGACGAGGAACCCAAATACAAAAGAGACCAGGTCTACAAAACCAGACGAGGAATCCAGATACAACAGAGACCAGGTCTACAACACCAGACAAGGAACCCAGATACAACAGAGACCAGGTCTACAACATCAGACAAGGAACCTAGATAAATCAGAGACCATGTCTACAACACCAGACAAGGAACCCAGATACAACACAGAACAAGTCTACAACACCAGACAAAGAATCTAGATACAACAGAGACCAGGTCTACAACATCAAGCAAGGCCAGCCCCATACAATAGAGATCAGTAGAGATCAGGTCTACAACATCTGACAAGCAACCTAGATAAATCAGAGACCAGGTCTAAAACATCAAACAAGGAACCTAGATACAACAGAGACCAGGCCTACAACACCAGACAAGGAACCCGGATACAACAGAGACCAGGTCTACAACACCAGACAAAGAACCCAGATACAACAGAGACCAGGTCTACAACACCAGACAAAGAACCCAGATACAACAGAGACCAGGTCTACAACATCAGACAAGCAACCTAGATAAATCAGAGACAAGGTCTACAAAATCAAACAAGGAACCCATATACAACAGAGACCAGGTCTACAACACCAGACAAGGAACCCAAATACAACAGAGACCAGGTCTACAACATCAGACAAGGAACCTAGATAAATCAGAGACCATGTCTACAACACCAGACAAGGAACCCAGATACAACACAGAACAAGTCTACAACACCAGACAAAGAATCTAGATACAACAGAGACCAGGTCTACAAAACCAGACGAGGAACCCAAATTCAAAAGAGACCAGGTCTACAAAACCAGACGAGGAATCCAGATACAACAGAGACCAGGTCTACAACACCAGACAAGGAACCCAGATACAACAGAGACCAGGTCTACAACATCAGACAAGGAACCTAGATAAATCAGAGACCATGTCTACAACACCAGACAAGGAACCCAGATACAACACAGAACAAGTCTACAACACCAGACAAAGAATCTAGATACAACAGAGACCAGGTCTACAACATCAAGCAAGGCCAGCCCCATACAATAGAGATCAGGTCAACAACATCTGACAAGCAACCTAGATAAATGAGAGACCAGGTCTACAACACCAGACAAGGAACCCAGATACAACAGAGACCAGGTCTACAACATCAAACAAGGAACCTATATACAACTGAGACCAGGTCTACAACATCAGACAAGGAACCTAGATAAATCAGAGATTAGGTCTACAACACCAGACAAGGAACCCAGATACAACAGAGACCAGGTCTAATACACCAGACAAGGAACCCAGATATAACAGAGACCAGGTCTACAACATCAGACAAGGAACCCAAATACAACAGAGACCAGATCTACAACACCAGACAAGGAACACAAATACAACAGAGACCAGGTCTACAACACCAGACAAGGAATCCAGATACAACAGAGACCAGGTCTACAACATCAAGCAATGCCAGCCACATACAATAGAGATCAGGTCTACAACATCTGACAAGCAACCTAGATACAACAGAGACCAGGTCTACAACACCAGACAAGGTACCCAGATACAACAGAGAACAGGTCTACAACATCAGACAAGCAACCTAGATATATCAGAGACCAGGTATACAACACCAGACAAGGAACCCAGATACAACAGAGACCATGTCTCCAACACCAGACAAGGAATCTACATACAACAGAGACCAGGCCTACAACACCAGACAAGGAATCTAGATACAACAGAGACCAGATCTAAAACATCAAACAGGGCCAGCAACGTACAACAGAGACCAGGTCTACAACACCAGACAAGGAACCTAGATAAATCAGAGACCAGGTCTACAACACCAGACAAGGAACCCAGATACAACAGAGACCAGGTCTACAACACCAGACAAGGAACCCAGATATAACAGAGACCAGGTCTACAACATCAGACAAGGAACCCAAATACAACAGAGACCAGGTCTACAACACCAGACAAGGAACCCAAATACAACAGAGACCAGGTCTACAACACCAGACAAGGAATCCAGATACAACAGAGACCAGGTCTACAACATCAAGCAAGGCCAGCCCCATACAATAGAGATCAGTAGAGATCAGGTCTACAACATCTGACAAGCAACCTAGATAAATCAGAGACCAGGTCTAAAACACCAGACAAGGAACCCAGATACAACAGAGAACAGGTCTACAACATCAGACAAGCAACCTAGATATATCAGAGACCAGGTCTACAACACCAGACAAGGAACCCAGATACAACAAAGACCATGTCTACAACACCAGACAAGGAATCTAGATACAACAGAGACCAGGCCTACAACACCAGACAAGGAACCCGGATACAACAGAGACCAGGTCTACAACACCAGACAAAGAACCCAGATACAACAGAGACCAGGTCTACAACACCAGACAAAGAACCCAGATACAACAGAGACCAGGTCTACAACATCAGACAAGCAACCTAGATAAATCAGAGACAAGGTCTACAAAATCAAACAAGGAACCCATATCCAACAGAGACCAGGTCTACAACACCAGACAAGGAACCCAAATACAACAGAGACCAGGTCTACAAAACCAGACGAGGAACCCAAATACAAAAGAGACCAGGTCTACAAAACCAGACGAGGAATCCAGATACAACAGAGACCAGGTCTACAACACCAGACAAGGAACCCAGATACAACAGAGACCAGGTCTACAACATCAGACAAGGAACCTAGATAAATCAGAGACCATGTCTACAACACCAGACAAGGAACCCAGATACAACACAGAACAAGTCTACAACACCAGACAAAGAATCTAGATACAACAGAGACCAGGTCTACAACATCAAGCAAGGCCAGCCCCATACAATAGAGATCAGTAGAGATCAGGTCTACAACATCTGACAAGCAACCTAGATAAATCAGAGACCAGGTCTAAAACATCAAACAAGGAATCTAGATACAACAGAGACCAGGCCTACAACACCAGACAAGGAACCCGGATACAACAGAGACCAGGTCTACAACACCAGACAAAGAACCCAGATACAACAGAGACCAGGTCTACAACACCAGACAAAGAACCCAGATACAACAGAGACCAGGTCTACAACATCAGACAAGCAACCTAGATAAATCAGAGACAAGGTCTACAAAATCAAACAAGGAACCCATATACAACAGAGACCAGGTCTACAACACCAGACAAGGAACCCAAATACAACAGAGACCAGGTCTACAAAACCAGACGAGGAACCCAAATACAACAGAGACCAGGTCTACAAAACCAGACGAGGAATCCAGATACAACAGAGACCAGGTCTACAACAACAGACAAGGAACCTAGATAAATCAGAGACCATGTCTACAACACCAGACAAGGAACCCAGATACAACACAGAACCAGTCTACAACACCAGACAAAGAATCTAGATACAACAGAGACCAGGTCTACAATACCAGACAAAGAACCCAGATACAACAGAGACCAGGTCTACAACACCAGAAAAAAGAACCCAGATACAACAGAGACCAGGTCTACAACATCAAACAAGACAAGCCACATACAACTGAGACCAGGTCTAAAACACCAGACAAAGAACCACGATACAACAGAGACCAGGTCTACAACATCAAAACAAGGAACCCAGATACAACAGAGACCAGGTCTACAACACCAGACAAGGAACCCAGATACAACAGAGACCAGGTCTACAACACCAGACAAGGAACCCAGATACAACAGAGACCAGGTCTACAACATCAGACAAGGAACCTAGATTCAACAGAGACCAGGTCTACAACATCAGACAAGGAACCTAGATTCAACAGAGACCAGGTCTACAACATCAGACAAGGAACCTAGATTCAACTGAGACCAGGTCTACAACATCAAACAAGACCAGCCACGTACAACTGAGAACAGGTCTACAACACCAGACAAGGAACCCAGATACAACTGAGACCAGGTCTACAACACCAGACAAGGAACCCAGATACAACAGAGACATGGTCTACAACACCAGACAAGGAACCCAGATACAACAGAGACATGGTCTACAACACCAGACAAGACCCTTTGGCAATCCAGCACATAGTAGTAGGTTGTAAGATGCTCGCAGAAAATGCATACATGAAACAAGACAAGTAGATAACAGTTATAGTGTATAGAAACATCTGCACTGAGTCTTGGTTGGAGACACAAGCTGGATTGTCTCCAGATCACCATCTTCTACTTCCGGCTGCAGCTGGATACTCCAGTCTTGCAATCTCCATGTTGGATCATTTTTAGACCTTCCAAGTTCACAAAACAAATCTCTGGTTTATCTGCTTGGTTGTTTGTTCACCTGCGCCCAACTCACAGGTTCTAGTGAAACTGTTTCAGGTCCAGCAGCACTTGTTTTGAATGTTGGCATCAGAAATGAATGTCTGGACAGGTTTGATCAGCATAAATGCAAGGCAAGACCGCAGTGGATCAAGAACTTCAGCTCCAACTGGAGGAGCTGGAGGAGTGTTTAACTCCTTTTAAACACTTTTAAACCAGCGTTTAACTATGAAAAGGGTCCAGTTGACATGAGCTTCAGTCCTGGCAGCACAGCAGCGACTGATGTGGGAATTGAACCAGCACCCTGCAGTAAATGTGAGTCAGTGACATCTGCTGCAACAAGATTTATTCAGACACATTTACAGATTCTCAAATAATCAGGAAAATACAATTTTGATAACACACTGACATGAAGCAGAAATGGTTAAAAAAAAAGAGTCACAGTTGATTAAAAACAGCAGGACAAACGGCAGAGAACCCCAAGTAGAACCTGCCCAGAGAACCCACCCAGCGCCTGTCGGAACCACTGGCATTTGTGGGACCTACCCGGCCCTCTCACGTCTCACACCACGGAGGGAGGCCCACTTCACCCATAAATGTCACAGTTACATATTTTATAAATATGAAAAAATGATCTGCATATTGTAGTCACATGTTTTCACTTTGAACATCAAAAAGCGAAAAAAGATCAATTAAAGACCCTCCCCCCTTGTATGTTTAGGTGAGCAGCATCCCCCCGAACTCTACGCTCTGCAACATCAATACAAAAATACTTCAAATTGTTCATATCTACATATTTTATTGTTCCAGCGGTTTACTGTGAATAAGCTGGTGTGGCCACCAGGTGGCGCCAAACCGCCAAACATGCAGTACGAGAGGAGGCAGCATCCTCTGATCAGTTCATCTGGATGAGTTTCCCTCCGAAACCTCTCTTTGTCTCTGTCTCTCTCTCTCTCTGACTCTCACACACACACACACACACACACACACACACACACACACACACACACACACACACACACACACACACACACACACACACAAATAAGACCCAGGTTAAGTACCTGAACCGGAGGAGGATCAGGTCCTTTGTTCTGAACCCGGTTCAGGTTCTAAACCCGGTGTTTTGAACAGGGTTCGGGTTCAGGTTCTGAAACCCCTCTAAGTTCTGATCCTCTTTGAAGGACTGGCCCAACATGACAATGGACTACTAAGTCGTCCTCACACGTACACAAAAACACGTCGCGTCTCAGAGCAGAAGGGGGCGGGGTCTGTAGTGTCATATTTCAGAAGGTTAATCATTTGGCACTGCAGTGGACTGAGGTTGTGATCCAGTTCAGACTGAGGATTCCTTCAGGTCCGGTTTCTTTGTCCATGACACTTTAGTCAAGCATGAGGACCATCTGAGCTTTAACTGATCAGCTGTGAGCTGTGTCAGAGCTGACATGATCTCCAATCTGCCCTGAACTGTCTGGTCCGGCTTAAAGTCTGGTCTGGTCTGGTCTAGGTCAAACGTAGAGCCGGGAGTGTCGGAGAGTCCACCTCCTGGATCGAACTCTGAAGAAGAAGAAGAGGAGCATGAGGAAGAGGCAGGAGAAGACGTACAGAACCACGCAGAGACTCATGTCCACGCTGGTAAAACCCAGACCCAAAATCCACACTCCCCCCGCTCCTCCTCCTCTTCCTCCTCTTCCTCCTCCTCCTCCTCCTCCTCCACCTGAACCCAACACCTCCTCCTTCCCCTCCCCTCTCTGAGCGTGGCGTCCTCCTCGAGGGTCTGGCTCCTCCCTCCCCCTTCCTGCTGCTGCTCCTAGGTGTGCCACTGGAGCCTTGCTGGTGGTGGCAGGAGCAGTGGGAGAGGTTGGGAGGCGTGGAGGAGTCATGGAGTATTTGGGGGACAGGTTGGAGGCACCGTAGTGATGTCGGAGGAAATGAAGGACGTTGTCCTGGTTCCACACATGTACGCCGTTTTTCTCCTCATGGCAGGAGGGGCAGAGGGAGGGGCTTGGCCATGGAGCTTTTGGAAAGAGGGGGTCATCGCTCAGCGAGCCTGGGGAGGAAGAAGAGGAAGAGACGTTCATCAGCTGCAGAAACGCCTGCGTGATAGAGGCGTTAATCAAAAACACCTCGTAAAAATAAAAACAAATACGCATTTAGTTCCAAGTACAGACCGGAAAGTTAGATGCGGATTACTAAATATACGATCTTTAAGCTCCAAGTCTCTATTAGTAAACGATCTAATTACTGAGACCCGGAGTGAGATTTTCTGCTTAACAGAAACGTGGCTCCAAGAGGAAGAGTTTGTTAGTTTACTTTAATTGTCATATTCCTGGAATCACAGGTCCAGGTGGAGGAGTAGTGGCGATCTACAACTCCAGTCTTACAATAAAATCCAAACCTAAATGTGATTATAATACGTTTGAAAGCCTCACGCTTAGTTTAAAACTGCCGAGCTGGAAATCAGAGAAGCCAGTTTTGTTAGTGGTAGTTTACCGGCCTCCTGCTGGAGCTTATCTGGAGTTTCTGGTTGCTCCTTTGAGAAAGAGGGTCTCTGACCGTAGGAGCTGAACTCCCTGGTTTAACTCACATATTCGTATGTTAAAACAGAAAGTGCGTAAAATGGAAAGGTCGTTGCAGCAGCTGTGTGACTATTTGTATAGAAATGATCTATTTGAAGTTTTTCAGTCGGGGTTCAGATGCATCATAGCACAGAACCAGCACTGGTTCAAGACTGAAATGACCTTCGTATGGCCTCGGATAATGGGTTAGTGTCCATACTGGTTCTGCTGGACCTCAGATGATGGATTAGTGTCCATACTGGTTCTGCTGGACCTCAGTCCTGTTTTGATACCATAGATCACAGCATTTTACTGCAGAGACTAGAGTATGTTGTTGGGATTAAAGGGACAGCTCTAGATTGGTTTAAATTTGTCTGATAGATTCCAGTTTGTTCATGTTCATGAGGTTTCTTCCGTACAGACAAGGGTCTGCTATGGTGTCCCGCAGGGTTCAGTTCTAGGGCCAATCTTGTTCAGTTTATATATGCAGCCCTTGGGAAGTATTATCCGGAATCACAGCATTAATGTTCATTCTTATGCTGATGATACGCAGCTGTATCTGTCTATGAAGCCAGATGAAACAGAACCATCAGAAAAACTTCAGATGTGTCTTAAGGACATCAAGGACTGGATGTCCAGAAATGTTTTTGCTACTAAATTCTGATAAAACAGAAGTTGTAGTTTGTGTTCCCAAACAGCTTAGGAAGGGATTAGATGGTCTTGCGATGGCCTCCAGTAAAACTGTGTGAAACCATGGCGTTATATTCGATCAGGATTTGTCATTCAAACAGCAGATTAATCAGGTTTGTAAAACCGTGATTTTCCATCTCCGTAATATCACAAAGATTAGGAGCATCCTCTCCCAGAGTGATGCTGGAAAACTAATTCACAGGTTCGTATCTTCTAGACTAGATTACTGTAACGTGTTGTTGGCTGGATGTCCAAGTAATTCTCTGAAGATCCTCCAGATGATCCAAAATGCAGCAGCGCGAGTGCTGACAGGAACCAACAAGAGAGACCACGTCTCTCCATTTTTAGTTTCCCTCCATTGGCTCCCTGTAAAATTTAGAATCCAATTCAAAATTTTATTACTTGTGTATAAAGTCCTAAACATCCAAACTCCTGGTTTTCTCCAAGACCTGATGGTTCCTCATGTTCCTAACAGAGTTCTCGGTTCTCAGAATTCAGGTTTACTCGTAGTTCCTAGAAGATCCAAATGTAGATCTGGAGGACGGGTCTTCTGCTACCAGGAACCATCACTATGGAAACAACTTCCAGTTTGGGTGAAGGAAGCTGACACCACCTCCACCTTTAAAACCAAACTTCAAACATTTGTGTTCAGTAAAACATCTAGTTGGTGTAAACTTTAGTGTGTCAGGACCAGTAGTCAGAGCTGCAGCTGCAGGACCAGACCGGAGCAGCTGGTCTTCAACACAGCTTCATCCTGGATCTGCTGCTGTAGACCTGCTGCTGGGGGACACCACCAGGATCCACTGACCTGCAGTCCCACCTCAGTGTCTGCTGTCTAGACCTGTTTAGATAGTGGTCTCTGTAGTCCACCAACTAACCAGGTACCAGCCAAATGGACAGAAAACTTTCAGTTCTCCAGTTAACAGATAATCATACTGATGGATCTGGTCTTTGGTACCTTTGACGGTGTGTCTGTGTCTCTTCTCTCTACTTCCTGTTCTACCCGGCTGGTCTTCAGGAGGAGGGTCCCCCCCTTATGATCCAGGTCCTGGTCCAGGTTTCTTCCCCTTTAAAAGGGGAGTTTTTACCTGCTGTTGTTTATGTAATAATTGCTCGGGGGTCATGTTCTGGTCTCTGGAAAGATCCTGGAGCCAACTTGTGTTGTAATAGATGCTGTATAAATAAAATTGAATTGAATTGAAATTGTGCATGTTTGTAGAGATTAAAACAGATGCACAGTTCCTGTTGCAGCCACCAGGGGGCTCCAAACCCAACCTCCCCCACTAGAGGAGACAGAGAGAAGTCCCCTAATTGCTGCATAAGTGAGGACGCCTCAAACTGGACTGAACAACTGACATGACTCGGATATGACCATCTGGGAACTGTTGGAAGACCTGGCTTAAACATCTGCAGCTTTATAAAGTCTGAATGGTTTCGTCTTCATCTCTTTCATTTTGTAAAGTTATAAACTTATAAACTTCCAAATTTACTAACAGTTTTTTCAGTCAGAATGTTGGAGCCTTCTTCCGGTGTAAATTTGAAAAAATCTGAATTTCTGATGTCACAATATCCAGATTGTTTTTCATTTGTGAATTATTAAAAATGTGACTTTTTTGCGAGTTTTCCCTTGAACATTTGAACATTTGAAGTTTACAAATGTGTGTGTGTGTTGTGTTTACCGGCCAGCCTGGCATTGACCCGATTGTGCTGGTTCCACAGCCACAGAATCTGTTCCTCCCGAGTTGTCACGGCGTCCAAGCTGGCGGCGGCCGCTGCTTCAAAGTGCCGGCCGCACACCTCGCAGCCGAAGAACATCCGTATGTAACGACGCATGACCTGCAGCACCGGAGCAACCTCGCCCTCCAGACCTGTGCCACGTTCACGTACAAAACTCACCATTAGAAACCTGCGCGCAGCGACGCGCCCGCAGTGAAATTATGCAGGTGGGCCTCCATAATTTGGTCTCCGTAATTGGATTTCACATTAAGACTAAATGAGGACATTTATGTACCTCAAATGGTAAAATTATATAAAATCACACACTTGTGGTCATTTGATTGACAGCTGCCATGACTTTTGCTTATCCATTGTCCCGACTGCCTTGTGTCGACATTTTCTCAACGTTTTCTCGACTGTCTGTTCACGACTGTCTTGTGTCGACGTTGTCTCGACTGTCTTGTCTCCACTGTCATCTCTCGACATTTTCTCAAATGTCTTGCCTCAACGTTTTCTTGACTGTCTTGTCTCGACGTTGTCTCGACGTTGTCTCGACTGCCTTGTCTCAACGTTTTCTGGACTGTCTTGTCTCGACTCTCTTGTCTGGACTGCCTTCTTGTCTCAACGTTCTCTTGACTGTCTTTTCTGGACTGTCTTGCCTCAACGTTTTCTTGACTGTCTTGTCTCGACGTTGTCTGGACTGTCTTGTCTGGACTGCCTTCTTGTCTCGACATTTTCTGGACTGCCTTGTCTCAACGTTGTCTCAACGTTTTCTGGACTGTCTTGTCTCAACGTTGTCTCAACGTTTTCTGGACTGTCTTGTCTCGACTCTCTTGTCTCGACATTTTCTGGACTGCCTTGTCTCAACGTTGTCTCAATGTTTTCTGGACTGTCTTGTCTTGACTGGCTTTTCTTGAGTATCTTCTCTCGACGTTGTCTCGACTGACTTGTCTCAATGTTTACCGGACTGTCGTGTATCAACATTTTCAAGACTGTCTTGTCTCAACGTTCTCTCGACTGTCTTGTCTCAACGTTGTCTGGACTGTCTTGTCTGGACTGCCTTCTTGTCTCGACATTTTCTGGACTGCCTTGTCTCAACGTTGTCTCAACGTTTTCTGGACTGTTTTGTCTTGACTGCCTTTTCTTGAGTGTCTTCTCTCAACGTTGTCTCGACTGACTTGTCTCAATGTTTACCGGACTGTCGTGTCTCGACGTTTTCAAGACTGTGTTGTCTCGACGTTTTCTCGACTGCCTAGTCTCGATATTTTCTCGAAGTTGTCTCAACTGTCTTGTCTCGACTGCCTTATCTCAACATCTTCTTAACGTTTTCTCGACTGTCTTATCTCGTTTTCTCGACTGCTTTGTTTCGACTGTCTTGTCCCGTCATGTTCTCGACTCCCTTGTTGCGATACAAAAAATAATAATAAAAAAAATTTAAAAAATCAGTTGAACACGGTGGATCAGGGCTTCTTCCGCAGCGCTGACCGGACCTCCACTGCTGCGATTAGTCGATGATGAAGGACGATGATGAAGGACGCCAGGTCTCGTCACCTCTCAGGGACAAATCCACCACAGGAAGTTCAGGGGCTGAAAAAACAGCTCCAGTAAAACTTGGAGTTTAAATGAAGACGGGCGGAACTGCGCTGGAGAAGAACCGCCACAGAGGCAAACCTCAAAGGCAGCAGCCGTGCAGTCTCCTTCTCAGCTCACTCTTGATACTCCAGCTGAGTGGTTCTCCATGCGGGCCCCCCCCGCCGTTGGTTCTGCTGATAGATTTGTCACTGACATCAGCTTACCTGAGCAGGTTTTCTGCTGTAAGACTAGCTGGCCCAGATGCTGGTGGTCCACAGCCACGTCAGCCAAGTTCTCTCCATGTTCTTGTAGTGAACTACAAAGCTGTCAATCACTTCACTGACCTTCTGACAGCCAGACTCATCTGCTAGAGATGTTTCTCTTTAGAACCACATACGTTTCACACAGCTTTTGGGCCACCTGCAATGATCTCACACCTGTTCACCGTTCATTCACCTGTCCTAAAGCACCTTCCCCTTTGTAGAGCCCTGAAAACCGAGTCAAACTAAAACTGAGCGCTCCAGTTCTACATTAGTCAGGTGCAGTCTCAGGTGTGAGGGCAGCAGATTCTACCTGTGTTCTCCAGTGCTGTGGGCGTGGCATTGTGTTGGACAGTCAGAACGTGGAACAATGTCCAGAGGGAGCATGGGTAACCTCGCAGCCCTGGCCTGCTGCCCTGGCAACCAACCCAGCGAAGCTCTGCCCCCAGGAACACGCCTGCGATCTGCAGAGGAAATGGGTCAACTGATATTCACACATGTGCATAGGTGTGTTTGTGTCTCACCCTCATCTTGTTGTCCACCAGGTCCAATACCGCTTGGTACGGGATTCGCTGTAGTGGCAGACTGAGCAGCCAATCAGAGAGCGTCTCCATCAGCTTCACCACCGAGCCTCCACCTGGATACAGCTGCACAGGTGAGAGGTAAGTGTGACTGGTGAGACACGTGTTCTAGGTGTTCTGGGGTGATCAAGGCATGTTCTAGGTGTTCTGGCTGATCATGGCATGATGTAGGTGTTCTGAGGAATCTACACGTGTAGTAGGTGTTCTGGGGATCGGCACGTGTTGTAGGTGTTCTGGGGGATCGGCGCGTGTTCTAGGTGTTCTGGGGGATCGGCGCGTGTTCTAGGTGTTCTGGGGGATCGGCGCGTGTTCTAGGTGTTCTGGGGGATCGGCGCGTGTTCTAGGTGTTCTGGGGGATCGGCGCGTGTTCTAGGTGTTCTGGGGGATCGGCGCGTGTTCTAGGTGTTCTGGGGGATCGGCGCGTGTTCTAGGTGTTCTGGGGGATCGGCGCGTGTTCTAGGTGTTCTGGGGGATCGGCGCGTGTTCTAGGTGTTCTGGGGGATCGGCGCGTGTTCTAGGTGTTCTGGGGGATCGGCGCGTGTTCTAGGTGTTCTGGGGGATCGGCGCGTGTTCTAGGTGTTCTGGGGGATCGGCGCGTGTTCTAGGTGTTCTGGGGATCGGCGCGTGTTCTAGGTGTTCTGGGGGATCGGCGCGTGTTCTAGGTGTTCTGGGGATCGGCGCGTGTTCTAGGTGTTCTGGGGGATCGGCGCGTGTTCTAGGTGTTCTGGGGGATCGGCGCGTGTTCTAGGTGTTCTGGGGGATCGGCGCGTGTTCTAGGTGTTCTGGGGGATCGGCGCGTGTTCTAGGTGTTCTGGGGATTGGCGCGTGTTCTAGGTGTTCTGGGGGATCGGCGCGTGTTCTAGGTGTTCTGGGGGATCGGCGCGTGTTCTAGGTGTTCTGGGGGATCGGCGCGTGTTCTAGGTGTTCTGGGGGCTCGGGGCGTGTTCTAGGTGTTCTGGGTGATCGGGGCTAGTTCTAGGTGTTCTGGGGGATCGGCGCATGTTGTAGGTGTTCTGGGGGATCGGCGCATGTTCTAGGTGTTCTGGGGGCTCGGCGTGTATGGTATGTGGTCTCGGTATGTCAGACATTTACATGTGTTAATAAACTCTTTACTAGCAACTTGACCAGGCTACACACTTTTCCATAGAAATGGCAAGAAACGCCTTAGACACGCCTTTCTTCTCACTTTCCTGCTTATTAAAGTGTCAACCAATCGACACCCTGCTGTTACCTTGGCGACCAGTGTGACCAGGTCCTTGAAGACTTTAAGCTCCTCCCCTTCCAGGGCATCGTGGGTCGCAAGCTCCACTCGCAGGAGGTAATGAAGTGCAGATTCCAGGTCGGCCGTGTACACCTTTGACCTGCAGAGACACACGGGTCACCTCACCTGTCATCCCCCCAGGCCAGCAGACCCCACCCCCACTCACCTGTCGAAGTCTCTCCAGGGCTCTGAGCTCTGTTTGGCCGGGGCTCCCAATTGGGCTGCCGTGGAACTGCTGCGCCGCTGAACGCCTGGCAACGCCCTCAACAGGGAGGAGAAGAAGAAACGAAGCCTCTTCTCACTGCGGGGAAGGGGAAGGTCAAAGAGTTGGACAAGGAAAAACTGGTGAAAAGAAGCAGAGGAGAAAAGAGGAAGAGGGGACGCAGAGAAGACACAGCAAAGGGAGAAATAAAGAAATGAGGAGGAGGACAGGAAAATGGTAGACAAGAAAAAAAGGGGTGGGAGAGGAGGAAGAGATGAGAACGACAAGAGAAATGGTGGAAGTGGAAAGTTGAGCAAGAGAAGGACAAAAGGAGGAGAAAAAGATCGAAGGAGAGGAAAACAGACTGAAAAAATTTAACAAAAAAAGGGAGGGAGGAGCAGAGGAAGCAGGAGGAGCAGGGCGAGAATAAGGAGGGCCTGTTCAGCTTGAATCCGATTGGACACACCCTCACTCCTTCCCCTCCACTCACCTGTGCAGGTGTGAGTGCGTCCCATTGGACTGCAGTAGGTAGAGGGAGGGGAAGGTTGTCATCTTCAGGGCGTCCAGCAGGGGGCGGTCCGAGGTCAGCGCTCGCTTCACCTGCACACCTGAGAAGGGCAGCAGGTCCAGGATCACCTGACACACACACACACACACACACACACACACACACACACACACACACACACGTCTCTGTGGGAGGACTTAATGGAGGTTGATGATGATTTTCTGCACCGTCAGGCTGGTTCTGGTCTAGGCTGCTCTGGACAGAGCAGCCTTTGAAGGTAGCTGTTTCAGGACGCTTTGCATCGCCTCCGAACCCCTCCAGACCAAACAAGAACCTTCCAGACCAAAACCAGAACCTTCCAGACCAAAACAAGAACCTTCCAGACCAAAACAAGAACCTTCCAGACCAAACAAGAACCTTCTAGACCAAAACCAGAACCTTCCAGACCAAAACAAGAACCTTCCAGACCAAAACCAGAACCTTCCAGACCAAAACAAGAACCTTCTAGACCAAAACCAGAACCTTCCAGACCAAACAAGAACCTTCTAGACCAAAACCAGAACCTTCCAGACCAAACAAGAACCTTCCAGACCAAACAAGAACCTTCTACACCACGCAAAAAACCTGTCTCGGTAGTCTTTTATTGCAAACGCTCAGGCCACAAGAGTAAATCCAGAACTCAGGGTCTGACCAGCTGAAGACCAACTCTGAAAGAAATGTCTTGCCTAAGAACATGCTCTCCAGCAGCACAGTCCCATGATACGATTCTGAAACCTCATCAGATCTCTGATAAGAGATCCTGTTCCCTCTCACATGAGGTATTTAACAACATGTAGTCTCTTCTTCATTCTGAAGGTAGCACCACAGATCTGAGAAGAGAGGATCAAATTTTAGACTGATAATCAAAAATGTTATTGTACATTTTCCCCAAATCACTGAGCAACATTCTTGACTACCAGATTAGTTTTTGGATTGCTTGTTTTGTTCTGGACCATCTTTTGCCAGTTCTGAACTATCAGATCAGTCTGGACTGCTGGCTCAGATCTGGACTCCAGAGATCCAGGTTGCCAGGTTGGTTCTGGATCCTCAGGTTCTGTTTTGGACACGCTGTGTAGTTCAGGACGCTCTGTTAAGCTTTAGCATCTGTATTCCAGCAGGGCTTTATGTCGTGTTTGGGTCTCACCTCCCGTCCTACGTATGAGTCCGGTTCCTCCACGACAATGGCAGTGTGGTGATCCGACCGCTGACCCAGCAGGGGGAGCAGGTCAGCAGAGCTGCACAAAGGCACACACAAATGAGGATGGCTAGGAGTATTCTGATGGGCTTGTGGTTCCAGTTCTGGACCTGAAGCGGGTACCTGGATGGTTCTAATGCAGGACAGTGCAGGGGGCGATCATGTTCGGTGTGGTTCTGCAGGATGTTCACCATGAGCTGACGGATGGACTGGATCTCCCTGTCTGCACCTGGAGAAAGCCAAAAACGCACATTTGTACTCTGACCTTCGTGTTGTAAAGCCTAACTCAACACTTACCCAACCTCACCCCCACTCGTACACGTCCCCGCTAGTTCATGCCTCCACCAAATCACACCCCCACCAGTTTATGTCCCCACCAGTTCACGCCCCCAAATCCCGCTTTAACCAAATCACACCTTCACCAGCTCACACACCCACTAGTTCACGTCCCCACCACTTCACATCCCTACCAGTTCATGACTCCACCAAATCACACCCCCACCAGTTTATGTCCCCACCAGTTCACGCTGCAACCCAATCACACCTTCACCAGTTCACACCCCCACCAGTTCACGTCCCTACCAATTCATGACTCCACCAGTTCATATGCTATCACACCCTCTGACCACCTCAGTGTCTGCTGTCTACACCTGTTTAGATAGTGGTCTCTGTAGTCCACCAACTAACCAGGTACCAGTCTGATGGACAGAAAACTCTCAGTTCTCCAGTTAACAGATAATTATACTGATGGATCTGGTCTTTGGTACCTTTGACGGTGTGTCTACGTCTCTTCTCTACTCTACTTCTACCCAGCTGGCCTTCGGCAGGAAGGTCCCCCCCTTATGATCCAGGTCCTGAACCAGGTTTCTTCCCTCCATAAGGGGAGTTTTTACCTGCTGTTGTTTATGTAATAATTACTTGGGGGTCATGTTCTGGGAAGCACGGTGGCTTAGTGGTTAGCACTGTTGCCTCATAGCATGAAGGTTCTTTGTTCGATTCCCAGCCTCTATGTGGAGTTTGCATGTGCTCCCCGTGCTTCCATGGGTTCCCTCTGGGTACTCCGGCTTCCTCCCACAGTCCAAAAACATGCATCCTTGGTTGATTGATCGTGACGTGAATGTGATTGGGTGTCTGTCTTTCTATGTGGCCCTGCGATGGACTGGCGACCTGTCCAGGTGGACCCCTGCCTTTCGCCTACTATGCGTCAGGATAGGCTCTGAAAGACCCCCCCGTGACCCGGAGATGGAGTAAGCAGGGATAGATGATGGATTGATGGATGGGTCATGTTCTGGTCTCTGGAAAGATCCCAGTGGCAACTTCTATTGTAATAGATGCTACATAAGTAAAATTGAATTGAATTAAATAAAGAAAATGTTATTATTAAAAAAAACTCTAAAGAGCAAAAGAGCAACACTGTATGAACGTAAATAACTTCAAAGTAAATCAACACGTGTAAAGGAAAATTAGATTTAAATGCAGAGAGAGCCTGTGAGTCACCTCTGTAGATCATCCCTCTGTCTGTCGGAGACCCGTGAGCCCGGAAGTGCTGCAAACACAAACACCTGTTAGTACCTGTTAGAGCTCCGACAGGGGGCGACGTAGAGCAGCAGCCACACAGCAGGTACTTTTACCTTGAACGTCGGGTAGAACTTGATGCCGTACTCTTTACAGACGTCAAAGTTTTCCTCCTGAGCGCAGTCCAACACGGCAACGGCGATGGCCTCCTCCCAGTCTGACACACACACACACACACACACACACACATATTGGTTTCTCTACTATGTGAGGTCAACAACTCTATGACACTTTTTTTTTCCAAAAACAACACTCTCAGAAATATTTGCCTTGACGCTTGTGATCCTTGAAGATACACAACAAAATAAAAGAGCAAAAAGTCCAGACACTGTGTGTGTCTGTGCATGTGTGTGTGTGTGTAGTACTGATCTTCTGGGGACTTCCTCTCATGCTCAGCAGAGGTAGGTCTGTTGCTCAGTCACTGTGTTGTGACGGGGATGCTGAACATTACTGATCATCTTCTTCATTTGCACATTTGCAGATGTGATTCAAGTCTCCACAACAAACCTACAGTAGATATACAGCATCCAACTGCAAACGCTGAAGGACCTAAGCTTCCTCTGGAAGTAAAGTCTGCTCTGTCCTGTTTTATAAACAGACACGACTGACTGACAAAACGACTGTTCATACACGTGTGAATTGTAGAATTGGTTAACATGACTAAAAATGGCAGACAAGATTTCGTCACACCCAGCGGGAACAAAGAAAATCAGAGGCCATTTAGCCGTGAACTTTTCTCTATTACTATGAATATTTTTGCTGACTATGTCAATTATCCGGTGCAGTCCTAACCTCTACGCCTAAATGACCTTCACACCGGATCGTTTCAGGAACCACATAAGAATACATTCACGACAGCGCAGTCCGGGAGACTTGTGTCACCAGTTCCCCTGAAGGAGAACTGAATGGACAAATAAAAATGTGAAGAACAGGAAACGGGGCTCATGGACTGGCGGGACTGAAAACGGAAACCCACCCGCTTCATCCAGCTTCTTCAGCATCACAACAAACAGAGCAACATCAAGTCTATGCAGTCTTGATGTTCATGTTTTTACCTTGGTGTTAAAACTGTTGTTTCACAAGAAGCTGGCCAGAATGAGAGTCCCCCCCCCCGTCCCACCACACCTCCTGCCTTTACTTTGAGTTTACCCCGTAAGTGACCAGCTGCAGAGTTCACGTCGCCATGCTTACTAGTTCAGTCCACACCAGAGCTCAGAAGAGCTTTCACGCCTGCCTAAATGCACCGCAGTATCTGAGGAAATTAACTTGGAAATGAACTTCATTTCCCAGCATTCCTTGCCATGCCGTGTGACTGTGCACCATGCTGATGCTATTTTTAGGCTGTCTCACCTGTAACTGGAGTCAGCAGGTGCTCGTGAGCCAGCTGTGCGTTCCTGGTTTGTAGACTGGCGGGCGCCACACCAGCGCACGCCTTTGCTAATACTTTCTTACTGCACTGTTTATAATACGTCTGGTTTTACGTCAGTAGTTGTCGCAGATGTCATTGTTTGTCCCGACATGTTCCAGCCTTTCCTGTGTCCACCGCGCCGCTGACCGCTTCGTTGCTGTGACACAGTGAACATCAGGTAGCTGATGTTAATCACAGCCGTAGACCATCTGCTTACTTGTACCTGCAGAGGGGATTCGCGTCTTAGTGCGCCCTCTAGTGGCGTTTGGAGGACACATGAGTCCCCTCTTGGAGCACCAGCGCAGCTCATTTGTATGGTGCTCTAGCACTGTGATTGGACGATAATACGGCGTGTCAGAGGTTCCGCTGACTGCTCGTTTGTATTTACACGGCCGCTCCAACGGCCCAACCTCTGTGACAGCACTGCTGGGGGGTCAATCTGCTGAAGAAATCTTGAAACAACTTCATCTCTGGATGCAAGTCTCCTTCTGACTCCTCCTTGCAGTAGCCCACTCCAGCAGTTACTGGGAGGGCATCATTCCTAACAAATCCATTCACGGATCCATCCTCGCTGACTACCGGGACCACGAGCTGCCCAAAACCTGCCAGTACAAGTTTAATTTCTCGCTCTACCAGAACTTAAAACCTTTAGCCTGAAAAAATGGTCTTTCTGTTGACATGTAAAAAAGGAATGTATTACTATCACCATTATCACCAGTCACGTTCAAGGTTTGGGCTGTACCATCGTACTGGAGCTTTAAAACTCCGGGCCCCAAATAAAGCTCACACAAAAAGTAAGGAAATTAGTGTTTGGTAGGTTATTTCTTTGTTGTAACGATGCTTCTTGGCAATAAATCTCATACTGTTTATTCCCTTTTTAATGGTGCCACATCTGTCAGGAATGTGCAATTGCAGGTATGTGGGACTTGGGAATTTACTGGGTCCAGCCCACAGCTCTGTTGCTCCTCCCACAGCAAATTCTACCAAGCACTCATTAATTCAATTTTTGCGCCAGGTTTTTAATCTTTTGTACCAAAAATCTCCAGCATTAGGAAATGTCCTGAGTTACACAGTTCACAAGAAGGTGATTAAGAGGATGTCTGTCTGTCTGTCTGTCTGTCTGTCTGAGTGTCTGTCTGTCTGTCTGTCTGTCTGTCTGTCTGAGTGTCTGTCTGTCTGTCTGAGTGTCTGTCTGTCTGTCTGAGTGTCTTCTGTCTGAGTGTCTGTCTGTCTGAGTGTCTTCTGTCTGTCTTTCTGTCTGCGTGTCTGTCTGTCTGTCTGAGTGTCTGTCTGTCTGTCTGAGTGTCTTCTGTCTGAGTGTCTGTCTGTCTGAGTGTCTTCTGTCTGTCTGCGTGTCTGTCTGAGTGTCTGTCTGTCTGTCTGCGTGTCTGTCTGTCTGAGTGTCTGTCTGTCTGAGTGTCTGTCTGTCTGTCTGAGTGTCTGTCTGTCTGTCTGAGTGTCTTCTGTCTGAGTGTCTGTCTGTCTGAGTGTCTGTCTGTCTGTCTGCGTGTCTGTCTGAGTGTCTGTCTGTCTGTCTGCGTGTCTGTCTGTCTGAGTGTCTGTCTGTCTGTCGGTCTGTCTGTGTTTCTGTCTGTCTGTCTGAGTGTCTGTCTGTCGGTCTGTCTGAGTGTGTGTGTGTGAGTGTGTGTGTCTGTCTGTCTGTCTGAGTGTCAGTCTGTCTGAGTGTCGGTCTGTCTGAGTGTCGGTCTGTCTGAGTGTCGGTCTGTCTGTCTGTCTGTCTGAGTGTGTGTGTGTCTCACTGTCTGTCTGGGTGTCTGTCTGTCTGAGTGTCTGTCTGTCTGAGTGTGTGTGTCTGACTGTCTGTCTGGGTGTCTGTCTGTCTGTCTGAGTGTGTGTCTGTCTGTCTGTCTGAGTGTGTGTGTGAGTGTGTGTGTCTGTCTGTCTGTCTGAGTGTCTGTCCGTCTGTCTGTCTGAGTGTGTGTGTGTCTGACTGTCTGTCTGAGTGTCTGTCTGAGTGTCTGTCTGAGTGTCTGTCTGAGTGTCTGTCTGAGTGTGTGTCTGTCTAATTCAATTTTTGCGCCAAGTTTTTAATCTTTTGTACCAAAAATCTCCAGCATTAGGAAATGTCCTGAGTTACACAGTTCACAAGAAGGTGATTAAGAGGATGTCTGTCTGTCTGTCTGTCTGAGTGTCTGTCTGAGTGTCTGTCTGAGTGTCAGTCTGTCTGAGTGTCGGTCTGTCTGTCTGTCTGAGTGTGTGTGTCTAACTGTCTGTATGTCTGTCTGTCTGTCTGAGTGTGTGTCTGTATGTCTGTCTGTCTGTCTGTCTGTCTGAGTGTGTGTGTGAGTGTGTGTGTCTGTCTGTCTGTCTGAGTGTCAGTCTGTCTGTCTGTCTGAGTGTGTGTGTCTGACTGTCTGTCTGGGTGTCTGTCTGTCTGAGTGTCTGTCTGTCTGTCTGAGTGTGTGTGTCTGACTGTCTGTCTGGGTGTCTGTCTGTCTGAGTGTCTGTCTGAGTGTCTGTCTGTCTGAGTGTCTGTCCGTCTGTCTGTCTGAGTGTGTGTGTGTCTGACTGTCTGTCTGAGTGTCTGTCTGAGTGTCTGTCTGAGTGTCTGTCTGAGTGTCTGTCTGAGTGTGTGTGTGTCTGACTGTCTGTCTGAGTGTCTGTCTGAGTGTCTGTCTGAGTGTCTGTCTGAGTGTCTGTCTGAGTGTCTGTCTGAGTGTGTGTCTGTCTAATTCAATTTTTGCGCCAAGTTTTTAATCTTTTGTACCAAAAATCTCCAGCATTAGGAAATGTCCTGAGTTACACAGTTCACAAGAAGGTGATTAAGAGGATGTCTGTCTGTCTGTCTGTCTGAGTGTCTGTCTGAGTGTCTGTCTGAGTGTCAGTCTGTCTGAGTGTCGGTCTGTCTGTCTGTCTGAGTGTGTGTGTCTAACTGTCTGTATGTCTGTCTGTCTGTCTGTCTGTCTGAGTGTGTGTCTGTATGTCTGTCTGTCTGTCTGTCTGAGTGTGTGTGTGAGTGTGTGTGTCTGTCTGTCTGTCTGAGTGTCAGTCTGTCTGTCTGTCTGAGTGTGTGTGTCTGACTGTCTGTCTGGGTGTCTGTCTGTCTGAGTGTCTGTCTGAGTGTCTGTCTGTCTGAGTGTCTGAGTGTGTGTGTGTCTGAGTGTCTGTCTGAGTGTCTGTCTGAGTGTCTGTCTGTCTGTCTGTCTGAGTGTCTGTCCGTCTGTCTGTCTGAGTGTGTGTGTGTCTGAGTGTCTGTCTGAGTGTCTGTCTGAGTGTCTGTCTGAGTGTCTGTCTGTCTAATTCAATTTTTGTGCCAAGTTTTTAATCTTTTGTACCAAAAAACTCCAGCATTAGGAAATGTCCTGAGTTACACAGTTCACAAGAAGGCGATTAAGAGGATGTCTGTCTGTCTGTCTGTCTGTCTGTCTGAGTGTCTGTCTGTCTGTCTGAGTGTGTGTCTTTCTGTCTGTCTGAGTGTGTGTCCGTCTGAGTGTGTGTCTGTCTGAGTGTGTGTCTGAATCTGTCTGTGTGTGTGTTTGTGTGTGTTTCTTTGCGTTTCTGTGTGTGTGTGTTTCTGTGCCTGTGTGTGTATGTGTTTCTGCGTGTTTGTGTGTGTGTGTTTCTGCGTGTGTGTTTCTGCGTGTGTGTTTCTGCGTGTCTGTCTGAGTGTTTGTTTGTGTGTGTGTGTTTGTGTGTGTGTGTGTCTATGTGTATGTTTCTGTGTGTGTGTGTGTGTGTTTCTTTGTGTGTATGTTTCTGTGTGTGTGTGTGTGTGTTTCTTTGTTTATGTGTGTGTTTATGTGTGTGTTTCTGTGTGTGTTTCTGTGTGTGTGTGTGTTTCTGTGTGTGTGTGTGTTTCTTTGTGTTTCTGTGTGTGTTAGTGTGTGTGTGTGTTTCTTTGTGTTTGTGTGTGTGTGTGTGTGTGTGTGTGTGTTTCTTTGTGTTTCTGTGTGTGTGTGTGTGTTTCTTTGTGTGTGTGTGTTTCTTTGCGTTTCTCTGTGTGTGTGTGTGTGTGTGTGCGTTTCTTTGCGTTTCTTTGTGTTTCTTTGTGTTTCTCTGTGTGTGTGTGTGTGCGTTTCTTTGTGTTTCTGTGTGTGAGTCAGCTGGTGTCTGGAGGAATGATTCCCCAGAGACTCAAAACGGAACAGATGGACCGTAGTTCAGTTCCCACGACTGCACCTGTACGTGACCGCCGTACCGCGGCGTGATGGCAGCTGCTGGACTGCTCCTTTCTCATCCTTCACTGAAGTGATTCGGACTTGATTGCGGGTGGAACCTACAGCATAATAAGTCCGAATCTCGTAGACAAACGCAAGATTAAGACTACTTCCTATTACTAAATGATAATAACTCAAAACGTAAAGCCCACGTATTAAAGCTGTGACTTTACTAAAGTTTCTTTCTCTAATTTACTTTGTCATAATGCCGAATTTACAACGTAGTCCAACTACTTCATAAAACTCAGCAGCTGATGACATAAGACTTAATTTTCCATCTCCCGTCAACAGGACTTCTATAAACAACAGCATCTTGAAGGGAGCCTGGTGTTACTGTTTACGGAGAAAAACTTGAGGGCAGAAGGACGGACGTGAAGTGAACCGAGCGTGGGTGTATCGGTACCTTTCACGTCATGGGCCAACGCCTTCCATGTGTTGGAGTAGTGGATGCAGTGTCCACACCAGGACGAGTAAAACTGGACCAGCCACGCCGAGGACGAGTTGGTCACGGTGGGCTTTAGGTTGCTGCGGCTCAGGATCACCAGCGGGTCCTCCTCCGTGTACAGCCGCGCCGCGCCGCCCGGGGACCCAGGGGCGAGCAGAAGCACGGCCGCAGCTTGCAGCCAGAATCGGAGCATCCCTGCAGTTCGTGGAGGGACACGCCGAAGCAGATGGTCAGAAAACTCGAGAGTTTCTACCGAGGAAGAGGCAGCGGAGTCGGGGACTCATGAGCCTACCACCCTGCCGTTTCGGAGATTCAGACTTGACAACAGACGTCTCACTCTGAGCCACTTTCCCGGAAACAAAACGAGCCAGCTGCAGTGAGAGAAAAGCAAGCGCCAATGACCCGACCTCAAAAACAATCCGGCCGCTACTGCCCACTAGAGTCTGGATCCGGTCCTGCAGTCCCTGTATTGCACACTAGATTCTGGATCCGGACCTGCAGTCTCTGTTCTGCACACTAGATTCTGGATCCGGTCCTGCAGTCCCTGTATTGCACACTAGATTCTGGATCCGGACCTGCAGTCTCTGTTCTGCACACTAGATTCTGGATCCGGTCCTGCAGTCCCTGTACTGACCACTAGAATCTAGACCTGGACCCGCAGTCCCTGCACTGACCCCTAGAGTCTGGATCCAGTCCTGCAGTCCCTGTACTGCACACTAGATTCTGGATCCGGACCTGCAGTCTCTGTTCTGCACACTAGATTCTGGATCCGGTCCTGCAGTCCCTGTACTGACCACTAGAATCTAGACCTTGACCCGCAGTCCCTGTACTGACCACTAGAGTCTGGATCTGGACCCACAGTCCCTGTACTGACCACTAGAGTCTGGATCTGGACCCGCAGTCCCTGCACTGACCACTATAGTCTGGATCTGGACCCGCAGTCCCTGTACTGACCACTAGATTCTGGATCTGGTCCTGCAGTTCCTGTACTGAACACTAGATTCTGGATCCGGTCCTCCAGTCCCTGTACTGACCACTAGAATCCAGATCTGGACCCGCAGTCCCTGTACTGACCACTACAGTCTGGATCTGGACCCGCAGTCCCTGTACTGCACACTAGAATCTGGATCTGGTCCTGCAGTCCCTGTACTGACCACTAGATTCTGGATCTGGTCCTGCAGTCCCTGTATTGCACACTAGATTTTGGATCCGGACCTGCAGTCTCTGTTCTGCGCACTAGATTCTGGATCCGGTCCTGCAGTCCCTGTACTGACCACTAGATTCTAGACCTGGACCCGCAGTCCCTGTACTGACCACTAGAGTCTGGATCTGGACCCGCAGTCCCTGCACTGACCACTAGAGTCTGGATCCGGCCCTGCAGTCCCTGTACTGCACACTAGATTCTGGATCCGGACCTGCAGTCTCTGTTCTGCACACTAGATTCTGGATCCGGTCCTGCAGTCCCTGTACTGACCACTAGAATCTAGACCTGGACCCGCAGTCCCTGTACTGACCACTAGAGTCTGGATCTGGACCCACAGTCCCTGCACTGACCACTAGAGTCTGGATCTGGACCCGCAGTCCCTGCACTGACCACTAGAGTCTGGATCTGGACCCACAGTCCCTGCACTGACCACTAGAGTCTGGATCTGGACCCGCAGTCCCTGCACTGACCACTAGAGTCTGGATCTGGACCCGTAGTCCCTGTACTGACCACTAGAGTCTGGATCTGGACCCGTAGTCCCTGTACTGACCACTAGAGTCTGGATCTGGACCCGCCGTCCCTGTACTGACCACTAGATTACGTTACTCTCAAACCCTCGGTGCTGCACAATTAATAAATTACTGTAAACACAAAGTGCAAATCTAAAAAGAAACAAGTAATAAAATGAGGTTGGGTTTAAGAGCCAAGGGCAATAAAATTACAGTAAAAACAATAAAATGTTAGTTTGATTAACTGGATTTTAATAATGATGGTGACATATACAACAGTTTTTAAAGTGTGTGATGGTCCTGCAGGTGTTCAGCTTATCGGTCTGGTTAAAGTGACCTGGTGCAAAGAATGCGATCCGGTTCTGCTATGTTCCACCTTTTTGCCCATTTCTGGATGAACTGCAGTTGGTTGGAGGCTGCAAGAGACTTCAGAGTCACTTTTATTTTGAGGTTGTAGTTATTCATTTTAGTACAATAAACGATCTTTAAATAAACCCACTCTAACGACTCGAACGCGTAGTCTGACGTAACAACGGTGCTGCGTTTAAGGAACCCGGAGCTCTGAAGTTGACAAAAGAAAGTTGAGCTGATAACAGAAGCAAGCTGATCATAGCTCACAGTCTGTTTCTCCCAGGAAACCAATATAAAAGCAACGACAAAATCAATAACTATTCGTCAGCAATGCGTTAAATTATGAGCTGCTTTAGTTCAGATGGGAAACGGAACCAGAAACGGGTTAAAACTTGGCAACACCTGTACTTTTTACAGAGTTCTCCACAGTCCCTGAACGTTGCAGTGGCTTGTGTCGGCACGTAGACGAGTCTGTGAGATCACGCACTGAGTCGCGAGGCTTCCTGATTGTGGTAAACCAAAAATAACTAGTTATATCATCAACACGGAAACTGGTAACTGTAAAAGTATTTTGGTCGAATAAAAACAGATCTCTCTGATGGTGTTTTGTCTGTTGAGTTTTTGTTGCGTTCAGGTGATTCGTGAATTCTTAGTGGGGGGTTTTCGCGCCTTTTGTGGACACAGCAGGCTTCCGTACGGGTCGCGTTGGTTTCCAACCGCGTGCAGCTTTCTGTTACCATGGCAACCGAACGGCGACGCACTGGAGGACCAGAAACTCGCAGCTTCACTTTCACCTGTCGCACCTGCTGGAGCTTCGTGACGTCATATCCCAGACTGACATACAGGTGAGCACCTGTCACAGGTGTAACGGGCGTTTCGTCTTCGGCGGATGTTTGTCCTCCGTCACAAACTCTGTAAATGTCAAAAACCGCTGGTCCGTGTTCAATAAACCTCCAAATCTGTTCAACTAATCTAACGTTCAGATTCACGCTGCCGGACACGTGAACATCTCGTTGACGTCGATTTTACCGACGCCTTAGTGGCGACGGCAGCGTTGAACACATACGTCAGTCCCGCGGCTCGTTTCATTCCTCCACTGGGTGTGCATGTTCAGGCTGAGTTTGCAGCCCGGAGCCCCCTAGCGACTGCAGGAGTCTATACTTTACTCCACAGACCTGCGACCATCTCAGCCCAGGTGTGTTCCGGTGGTCGTTGTGGTTCTGAGCGTCGTTCTTCCTATTTTGTCCATCAGATCAACCAGCAGCGCTGCAACGTCCTGTCACCTCAAACACACCTGAAGTATCAGAACAGCCTGCTGCCACTAACCAGCCTCAGCTCTTCATCATCACTCCTCTTCATCAGCCCAACAAGGAGCATGGCGTTGCCGGGGATGGGAATGCTCAGAGAGGCTATGCGGACCGACCCGGTGCTCACCCAGGTAAGCAGAACAAGACCCAAGATACAACAGAGACCAGCTCTACCGCACCAGACAAAACCCAAGATACAACAGAGACCAGGTCTACCACACCAGACAAGACCCCAACTACAACATAGACCAGTTCTACCGATCCAGACTAGACCCCAGATGTAACAGAGACCATGTATACCGCACCACACTAGACTATAGATGTAACAGAGACCAGGCCACCACACCAGACTAGAACCAGATACAACGGAGACCGGGTCCACCACACCAGACTAGACCCAGATACAACGGAGACCAGGTCTACCACACCAGACAAGGCATAATGACAATAATGATGATGATGATAATTATGACAAACATGATGATAATGGTGATGATGATAATGACGATAATGTTGATGTGATGAATATGATGATGTCTAGGGGCCCCTGGGTAAGGGTCATTTCAGCCATGTGGCTCTCCCTAGTCCAGACTTCACCTATGGAGCCCGCAGCAACTGGAACGCAGATGGAGGTGTGGCCGAAGGTGAGCTTCACCCCAGTCAACCCTTTTTAAACACAGTTCTCGTGTCAGCATGCAGAAGCATCAGCACAGCTGCAGAGCAGAGGTGTGAGGTTCTGGAAGAACCAGCATTTCTGTCCAAACTGAAGCGTCAGCGTTCAGTCTTTCAGTGAGGACCCTTATATGTGGATGGGCAGGAGCAAAATCTACTGGGCCTCTGATTGTTGGAAAACCAGGTGACCCCATGAGCCATTTAGAGCTACATGTGAGCTGTAGAGCTGGATTGACCTCCTGCAGCCTCCAGGGGCCCCCAAGTCACCAGCTCAGCCTTGATGTCTGTTGTTTATGATATTATGTTATATATATTATGTTGTTTATAATTATGTTATAATTGATCAGGGTCATGTTCTGGGTCTCTGGAAACATCCTGGTGACACCTTGTGTTGTAATAGATGCTGTATAAATAACATTTAATTCACTTTAAAATGAGTGGAGAAAAAAAATGAGCTGTCGTTACCTCAGCCAGCCTCAGTGAAATTTTTCCAAAAAAACTAAATTGAGCTAATAGCTCTTATAGCTCGATTTAGAACCGCCTTATCTGGCTCTAAAAGCTTGATCTAGAACTGCGTAATCTGGCTCTAGTAGCTTGATTTAGATCCGTGTTATCTGGCTGTAATAGCTTGATTTAGAACCACGTTATCTGGCACTAGTAGTTCAATTTAGAACTGGGTTATCTGGCTCTAATAGCTCGATTTTGTTCCGCATCATCTGACTCTAATAGCTCGATTTAGAACTGCGTTATCTGGCTCTAATAGCTCGATTTAGAACCACGTTATCTGGCTGTAATAGCTTGATTTAGAACCGCGTTATCTGGCACTAGTAGCTTGATTTAGATCCGCGTTATCTGGCTGTAATAGCTTGATTTAGAACCGCGTTATCTGGCTCTAGTAGCTTGATTTAGATCAGCGTTATCTGGCTGTAATAGCTTGATTTAGAACCGCGTTATCTGGCACTAGTAGTTCAATTTAGAACTCGGTTATTTGGCTCTAATAGCTCGATTTAGAACCGCGTTATCTGGCTCTAGTAGCTCGATTTAGAACAGCTTTATCTAGCTGTAATAGCTTGATTTAGAACCGCCTTATCTGGCTCTAATAGTTTGATTTAGAACTTGGTTATTTGGCTGTAATAGCTCAATTTAGAACCACCTTGTCTGGCTCTAATAGCTCGATTTATAACTGCGTTATCTGACTCTAAAAGGTCGATCTAGAACAGCGTCATCTGGCTCTTAATAGCCTCGATTTAGAACCGCGTTATCTGTCTCTAAAAGCTCGATCTAGAACAGCGTTATCTGACTCTAATAGTTTAATTTAGAACTGCGTTATCTGTCTCTAAAAGCTCAATCTAGAACAGCATTATCTGGCTCTAATAGTTTGATTTAGAACTGTGTTATTTGGCTGTAATAGCTCAATTTAGAACTGCGTTATCTGGCTCTAGTAACTCAATTTAGAACTGGGTTATCTGACTCTAATAGCTTTTTTTAGAACTGCGTTATCTGACTCAAAATGCTCGATCTAGAACCGTGTCCTCTGGCTCTATAATCTCAATTTACAACCGCGTTATCTGGTTTTAAAAGCTCCATCTTGAACAGCGTTATCTGGCTGTAATAGCTTGATTTAGAACCGCGTTATCTGGCACTAGTGGCTCGATTTAGAACAGCTTTATCTGGCTCTAGTAGCTCGATTTAGAACCACGTTATCTGGCTCTAATAGCTCGATTTATAACTGCATTATCTGACTCTAAAAGGTCGATCTAGAACAGCGTCATCTGGCTCTTAATAGCCTCGATTTAGAACCGCGTTATCTGTCTCTAAAAGCTCGATCTAGAACAGCGTTATCTGACTCTAATAGTTTAATTTAGGACTGCGTTATCTGTCTCTAAAAGCTCAATCTAGAACAGCGTTATCTGGCTCTAATAGTTTGATTTAGAACTGTGTTATTTGGCCGTAATAGCTCAATTTAGAACTTCGTTATCTGGCTCTAGTAACTCAATTTAGAACTGGGTTATCTGACTCTAATAGCTTTTTTTAGAACTGCGTTATCTGACTCAAAATGCTCGATCTAGAACTGTGTCCTCTGGCTCTAATAGCTCAATTTACAACCGCGTTAACTGGTTTTAAAAGCTCTATCTTGAACAGTGTTATCTGGCTCTAATAGCTCGATTTAGAACTGCGTAATCTGGCTATAGTAGCTCGATTTAGAACTCGGTAATCTGGCTCTAGTAGTTCGATCTAGAACCGCGTTATCTGGCTCTAGTAGCCCGATCTAGAACCGCGTTTTCTGCCTCTAAAAGCTCGATCTAGAACTGCGTTATCTGGCTCTAACAGTTAACGGTTATTTGCCTGTTATTTGCCTGTAATAGCTCAATTTAGAACCACATTGTCTGGCTCTAATAGCTCGATTTACAACTGCGTTATCTGACTCTAAAAGCTGGATCTAGAACCGTGTCTTCTAGCTCTAATAGATCGATCTACAACTGCGTTATCTGACTCTAAAAGCTCAATCTAGAACCGTGTCCTCTGGCTCTAACAGCTCATATTAGAACCGCGTCATCTGGCTCTAATAGTTTGATCTAGAACCACGTTATCTGGCTCTAATAGCTCGATTTAGAACTGCATTATCTGACTCTAATAGTTTAATTTAGAACTGCGTTATCTGGCTCTAACAGCTCAAATTAGAACCGCATTATCTGGTTCTAAAAGCTCTATCTAGAACAGCATTATCTGGCTCTAATAGTTTGATCTAGAACTGTGTCCTCTGGCTCTAATAACTCAATTTAGAATGATGTTATCTTGCTCTAAAAGCTCAATCCAGAACCGCAGTATCTGGCTCTAATAGCTTGATTTAGAACTTCGTTTTCTGACTCTAAAAGCTTGATCTAGAAGCGTGTCTTCTGGCTTTAATAACTCCATTTAGAGCCACCTTGTCTGGCTCTAAATGCTTGAACTAGAACTGCGTTATCTGGCTCTAATAGCTTAATTTACAACCGCGTTATCTGGTTTTAAAATCTCTATCTTCAACAGCATTATCTGGCTCTAATAGCTCGATTTAGAACTGCGTAATCTGGCTCTAATAGCTCGATTTAGAACTGCGTAATCTGGCTATAATAGCTCGGTTTAGAACTGCGTTATCTGGCTCTAGAAGCTTGATCTAGAACTGCGTTATCTGGCTCTAATAGTTTGATTTAGAACTTGGTTATTTGGCTGTAATAGCTCGATTTAGAACCACCTTGTCTGGCTCTAATAGCTCGATTTATAACTGCGTTATCTGACTCTAATAGCTCGATTTAGAACTGCGTAATCTGGCTATAATAGCTCGGTTTAGAACTGCGTTATCTGGCTCTAGAAGCTTGATCTAGAACTGCGTTATCTGGCTCTAATAGTTTGATTTAGAACTTGGTTATTTGGCTGTAATAGCTCGATTTAGAACCACCTTGTCCGGCTCTAATAGCTCGATTTATAACTGCGTTATCTGACTCTAAAAGCTCGATCTAGAACGGCGTCATCTGGCTCTTAATAGCTCGATTTAGAACCGCGTTATCTGGCTCTAAAAGCTCGATCTAGAACAGCGTTATCTGACTCTAATAGTTTAATTTAGAATCGCCATATCTGGTTCTAGTAGCTCAATCAAGAACCGCGTTATCTGGCTCTAGTAGCTCGATCTAGAACCGCGTTATCTTGCTCTAAAAGCTCCATCTAGAACGACATTATCTGGCTCTAATAGTTTGGTTTATAACTGGGTTATTTGCCTGTAATAGCTCAATTTAGAACCACATTGTCTGGCTCTAATAGCTCGATTTACAACTGCATTATCTGACTCTAAAAGCTGGATCTAGAACCGTGTCTTCTAGCTCTAATAGATCGATCTACAACTGTGTTATCTTGCTCTAAAAGCTCAATCCAGAACCGCGTTATCTGGCTCTAATAGCTTGATTTAGAACTTCGTTTTCTGACTCTAAAAGTTTGATCTAGAAGCGTGTCTTCTGGCTTTAAAAACTCCATTTAGAGCCACCTTGTCTGGCTCTAAATGCTTGATCTAGAACTGCGTTATCTGGCTCTAATAGCTTAATTTACAACCGCGTTATCTGGTTTTAAAATCTCTATCTTCAACTGCGTAATCTGGCTATAATAGCTCGATTTAGAACTGCGTAATTTGGCTATAATAGCTCGATTTAGAACCGCGTTATCTGGCTCTAGAAGCTCGATCTAGAACTGCGTTATCTGGCTCTAATAGTTTGATTTAGAACTTGGTTATTTGGCTGTAATAGCTCGATTTAGAACCACCTTGTCCGGCTCTAATAGCCCGATTTAGAACCGCGTAATCTGGCTATAATAGCTCGATTTAGAACTGCATAATCTGGCTATAATAGCTCGATTTAGAACCGCGTTATCTGGCTCTAGAAGCTCGATCTAGAACTGCGTTATCTGGCTCTAATAGTTCAATTTAGAACTGCGTTATCTGGCTCTAGTAGCTCGATTTAGAATCGCCTTATCTGGTTTTAGTAGCTCGATTTAGAACCGCGTTATCTGGCTCTAGTAGCTCGATATAGTTCTGAATCATCTGACTTTAATAGCTCGATTTAGAACTTCGTTATCTGACTCTAATAGCTCGATTTAGAACCGCGTTATCTGGCTCTAAAAGCTTGATCTAGAACTGCTTTATCTGATTCTAATAGTTTAATTTAGAACTGCTTTATCTGGCTAGTTGGATATAGTTGGATAATAGTTGGATTTAGAACTGCGTTATCTGGCTCTAAAAGCTTGATCTAGAACAGTGTTATCTGGCTCTAATAGCTCAATTTAGAACCGTGTCCTCTGGCTCTAACAGCTCAAATTAGAACCGCATTATCTGGTTCTAAAAGCTCTATCTAGTACAGCATTATCTGGCTCTAATAGTTCGATTTAGAACTGTGTTATCTGACTCTAATAGCTTGATTTAGAACAGCGTCATCTGGTTCTTAATAGCTTGATTTAGAACTGCGTTATCTGTCTCTAAAAGCTTGATCTAGAACAGCGTTATCTGACTCTAATAGTTTAATTTAGAACTGCGTTATCTGGCTCTAATAGCTTGATTTAGTTCTGCATCATCTGACTGTAATAGCTCGATTTAGAACTGCGTTATCTGGCTCTAATAGCTCGATCTAGAACCGCGTTATCTGGCTTTAATAGTTTTATTTAGAACTTTGTTATTTGGCTGTAATAGCTCAATTTAGAACTGCGTTATCTGGTTCTAGTAACTCAATTTAGAACTGGGTTATCTGACTCTAATAGCTTTTTTTAGAACTGCTATATCTGACTCTAAATGCTCGATCTAGAACCGTGTCCTCTGGCTGTAATAGCTCAATTTACAACCGCGTTATCTGGTTTTAAAAGCTCTATCTTGAACAGTGTTATCTGGCTCTAATAGCTCGATTTAGAACTGCGTAATCTGGCTATAATAGCTTGATCTAGAACCGCGTTATCTGGCTCTAGTAGTTCGATCTAGAACCGTGTTATCTGGCTCTAGTAGCCCGATCTAGAACGGCATTTTCTGCCTGTAAAAGCTTGATCTTGAACTGCGTTATCTGGCTCTTACAGTTTGATTTTGAACTGGGTTATTTGGCTGTAATAGCTCAATTAGGACCACCTTGTCTGGCTCTAATAGCTCGATTTAGAACTGCGTTATCTGACTCTTAAAGCTTGATCTAGAACAGCGTCATCTGGCTTTTAATAGCTCGATTTAGAACCGCGTTATCTGACTCTAATAGCTCGATTTAGAACCGCGTTATCTGGCTCTAAAACCTCGATCTCGAACTGCGTTATCTGATTCTAATAGTTTAATTTAGAACTGCTTTATCTGGCTCTAATAGTTGGATTTAGAACTGCGTTATCTAGCTCTAATAGCTCGATTTAGATCTGCGTTATCTGGCTGTAATAGCTTGATTTAGAACCGCGTTATCTGACTCTAGTAGCTCGATTTAGAATCGCCTTATCTGGCTCTAGTAGCTCGATTTAGAACCGCGTTATCTGGCTCTAGTAGCTCGATTTAGTTCCGAATCATCTGACTCTAATAGCTTGATTTAGAACTGCATTATCTGACTCTAAAAGCTCGATCTAGAACGGCGTCATCTGGCTCTTAATAGCTCGATTTAGAACCGCGTTATCTGGCTCTAAAAGCTCGATCTAGAACAGCGTTATCTGACTCTAATAGTTTAATTTAGAATCGCCATATCTGGTTCTAGTAGCTCAATCAAGAACCGCGTTATCTGGCTCTAGTAGCTCGATCTAGAACCGCGTTATCTTGCTCTAAAAGCTCCATCTAGAACGACATTATCTGGCTCTAATAGTTTGGTTTATAACTGGGTTATTTGCCTGTAATAGCTCAATTTAGAACCACATTGTCTGGCTCTAATAGCTCGATTTACAACTGCATTATCTGACTCTAAAAGCTGGATCTAGAACCGTGTCTTCTAGCTCTAATAGATCGATCTACAACTGTGTTATCTTGCTCTAAAAGCTCAATCCAGAACCGCGTTATCTGGCTCTAATAGCTTGATTTAGAACTTCGTTTTCTGACTCTAAAAGTTTGATCTAGAAGCGTGTCTTCTGGCTTTAATAACTCCATTTAGAGCCACCTTGTCTGGCTCTAAATGCTTGATCTAGAACTGCGTTATCTGGCTCTAATAGCTTAATTTACAACCGCGTTATCTGGTTTTAAAATCTCTATCTTCAACAGCGTTATCTGGCTCTAATAGCTCGATTTAGAACTGCGTAATCTGGCTATAATAGCTCGATTTAGAACTGCGTAATTTGGCTATAATAGCTCGATTTAGAACCGCGTTATCTGGCTCTAGAAGCTCGATCTAGAACTGCGTTATCTGGCTCTAATAGTTTGATTTAGAACTTGGTTATTTGGCTGTAATAGCTCGATTTAGAACCACCTTGTCCGGCTCTAATAGCCCGATTTAGAACTGCGTAATCTGGCTATAATAGCTCGATTTAGAACTGCATAATCTGGCTATAATAGCTCGATTTAGAACCGCGTTATCTGGCTCTAGAAGCTCGATCTAGAACTGCGTTATCTGGCTCTAATAGTTCAATTTAGAACTGCGTTATCTGGCTCTAGTAGCTCGATTTAGAATCGCCTTATCTGGTTTTAGTAGCTCGATTTAGAACCGCGTTATCTGGCTCTAGTAGCTCGATATAGTTCTGAATCATCTGACTTTAATAGCTCGATTTAGAACTTCGTTATCTGACTCTAATAGCTCGATTTAGAACCGCGTTATCTGGCTCTAAAAGCTTGATCTAGAACTGCTTTATCTGATTCTAATAGTTTAATTTAGAACTGCTTTATCTGGCTAGTTGGATATAGTTGGATAATAGTTGGATTTAGAACTGCGTTATCTGGCTCTAAAAGCTTGATCTAGAACAGTGTTATCTGGCTCTAATAGCTCAATTTAGAACCGTGTCCTCTGGCTCTAACAGCTCAAATTAGAACCGCATTATCTGGTTCTAAAAGCTCTATCTAGTACAGCATTATCTGGCTCTAATAGTTCGATTTAGAACTGTGTTATCTGACTCTAATAGCTTGATTTAGAACAGCGTCATCTGGTTCTTAATAGCTTGATTTAGAACTGCGTTATCTGTCTCTAAAAGCTTGATCTAGAACAGCGTTATCTGACTCTAATAGTTTAATTTAGAACTGCGTTATCTGGCTCTAATAGCTTGATTTAGTTCTGCATCATCTGACTGTAATAGCTCGATTTAGAACTGCGTTATCTGGCTCTAATAGCTCGATCTAGAACCGCGTTATCTGGCTCTAATAGTTTTATTTAGAACTTTGTTATTTGGCTGTAATAGCTCAATTTAGAACTGCGTTATCTGGTTCTAGTAACTCAATTTAGAACTGGGTTATCTGACTCTAATAGCTTTTTTAGAACTGCTATATCTGACTCTAAATGCTCGATCTAGAACCGTGTCCTCTGGCTGTAATAGCTCAATTTACAACCGCGTTATCTGGTTTTAAAAGCTCTATCTTGAACAGTGTTATCTGGCTCTAATAGCTCGATTTAGAACTGCGTAATCTGGCTATAATAGCTTGATCTAGAACCGCGTTATCTGGCTCTAGTAGTTCGATCTAGAACCGTGTTATCTGGCTCTAGTAGCCCGATCTAGAACGGCATTTTCTGCCTGTAAAAGCTTGATCTTGAACTGCGTTATCTGGCTCTAATAGTTTGATTTTGAACTGGGTTATTTGGCTGTAATAGCTCAATTTAGAACCACCTTGTCTGGCTCTAATAGCTCGATTTAGAACTGCGTTATCTGACTCTTAAAGCTTGATCTAGAACAGCGTCATCTGGCTTTTAATAGCTCGATTTAGAACCGCGTTATCTGACTCTAATAGCTCGATTTAGAACCGCGTTATCTGGCTCTAAAACCTCGATCTCGAACTGCGTTATCTGATTCTAATAGTTTAATTTAGAACTGCTTTATCTGGCTCTAATAGTTGGATTTAGAACTGCGTTATCTAGCTCTAATAGCTCGATTTAGATCTGCGTTATCTGGCTGTAATAGCTTGATTTAGAACCGCGTTATCTGACTCTAGTAGCTCGATTTAGAATCGCCTTATCTGGCTCTAGTAGCTCGATTTAGAACCGCGTTATCTGGCTCTAGTAGCTCGATTTAGTTCCGAATCATCTGACTCTAATAGCTTGATTTAGAACTGCATTATCTGACTTTCAAAAGTTCGATCTAGAACCGTGTCCTCTGGCTCTAATAGCTCAATTTACAACCGCGTTATCTGGTTTTCAAAGCTTCATCTTCAACAGCGTTATCTGGCTCTAATAGCTCGATTTAGAACTGCGTAATCTGGCTATAATAGCTCGATTTAGAACTGCGTAATCTGGCTATAATAGCTCGATCTAGAACCGCGTTATCTGGCTCTAGAAGCTCAATCTAGAACTGCGTTATCTGGCTCTAATAGTTTGATTTAGAACTTGGTTATTTGGCTGTAATAGCTCGATTTAGAACCACCTTGTCCGGCTCTAATAGCTCGATTTATAACTGTGTTATCTGACTCTAAAAGCTCGATCTAGAACAGCGTCATCTGGCTCTTAATAGCTCGATTTAGAACCGCGTTATTTGTCTCTAAAAGCTCGATCTAGAACAGCGTTATCTGACTCTAATAGTTTAATTTAGAACTGTGTTATATGGCTCTAATAGCCTGATTTAGAACCGCGTTATCTGACTCTAGTAGCTCGATTTAGAATCGCCATATCTGGCTCTAGTAGCTCGATTTAGAACCACGTTATCTGGCTCTAGTAGCTCGATCTAGAGCCGCGTTATCTGGCTCTAATAGTTTGATTTATAACTGGGTTATTTGGCTCTAATAGCTCGATTTACAACTGCGTTATCTGACTCTAAAAGCTGGATCTAGAACCGTCTCTTCTAGCTCTAATAGCTCGATTTACAACTGCGTTATCTGACTCTAAAAGCTCGATCTAGAACCACGTCATCTGGTTCTAAAAGCTCTATGTACAACAGCGTTATCTGGCTCTATTAGATCGATTTAGAACCACGTTATCTGGCTCTAAAAGCTTGATCTAGAACCGCGTTATCTGGCTCTAATAGCTCGATTTAGAACCGTGTCCTCTGGCTCCAACAGCTCAAATTAGAACCGCATTATCTGGTTCTAAAAGCTCTATCTAGAACAGCATTATCTGGCTCTAATTGTTTGATCTAGAACTGTGTTCTCTGGCCCTAATAGCTCGATTTAGAACCGCGTTATCTGGCTGTAATAACTTGATCTAGAACAGCGTCATCTTGATCTTAATAGCTCGATTTAGAACTGCGTTATCTGGCTCTAAAATCTTAATCTAGAACCACGTTGTCTGGCTCTAAATGCTTGATCTAGAACCGCGTTATCTGGCTCTAGTAGTTTGATTTAGAACCGCGTTATCTGGCTGTAATAACTCAATCTAGAACAGCGTCATCTTGATCTTAATAGCTCGATTTAGAACTGCGTTATCTGGCTCTAAAATCTTAATCTAGAACAGTGTTATCTGACTCTAATAGTTTAATTTAGAAATGTGTTATCTGGCTCTAATAACCTGATTTAGAACCATGTTATCTGACTCTAGTAGCTCGATTTAGAATCGCCATATCTGGCTCTAGTAGCTTGATTTAGAACTGTGTTAGCTTGCGCTATAAGCTCGATCTAGAACCACATTTTCTGGCTCTAATAGTTTTATTTATAACTGGGTTATTTAGCTGTAAAAGCTCAATTTAGAACCACATTGTCTGGCTCTAATAGCTCAATTTACAACTGCGTTATCTGACTCTAAAAGCTTGATCTAGAACCATGTCCTCTGGCTCTAATAACTCGATTTAGAACCATGTTATCTTGCTCTAAAAGCTCGATCTAGAACCGCGCTATCTGGCTCTAATAGCTCGATTTAGAACTGCGTTATCTGACTTTAATAGTTTAATTTAGAACTGTGTTATCTGACTCTAATAGCTCGATCTAGAAGCATGTCTTCTGGCTCTAATAGCTTGATTTGGAACTGCCTTATCTGGCTCTAACAGCACGATGTCGAACCGCGTTATCTGGCTTTAGTAGCTCGATTTAGAACCGTGTTATCTGACTATAATAGCTCGATTTAGAACCACGTTCACTGACTCTAATAGTTCCATTTAGGACTGGGTTATCTGGCTCTAATACCTTAATTTGGTTCTGCATCATCTGACTCTAATAGCTCGATTTAGAACTTCGTTTTCTGACTCTAAAAGCTTGATCTAGAAGCCTCTCTTCTGGCTCTAATAACTCGATTTAGAGCCCCCTTGTCTGGCTCTAAATGCTTGATCTAGAATTGGTTATCTGGCTCTAGTAGTTCGATTTAGAACTGGGTTATTTGGCTCTAATAGCTCGATCTAGAACTGCATTATCTGGCTCTAATAGCTCAATTTAGAAACGCATTATCTGTCTCTACTAGCTCGATTTAGAATCGTGTTTTCTGGCTCCAATAGCTCGATTTAGAACAGCATCATCTTGCTCTAATATCTTGATTTAGAAAAGCGTTATCTGTCTATATTAGCTCAATTTTGAACCACGCTATCTGGTTCTAATAGTTCCATTTATAACCACAATATGTGGCTTTCATAGCTTTATTTAGAACTGCATTTTTCTGGGTCTAATAACTCAATTTCAAGAACTGCAGTTCAGTTTGGCTACAGCCTGACTGAGGTGTATACATGGCTTTTAACATTTCGATATCAGTCGGAATAAGGCAATAATTGGACTCTCTCTTAGTGCATAAAAAAATATTGACTGGAACGCCCTCCCACAAGCTCCTGTGGGGACCCACGGGTTAAGAACTTCAGGGGTAAACTGAGTCTTCACATAATCAGTCACTGTAATGTCCTTTTAGGAGTAGAAGCACGTGTGTCTGTAAGGTCATTTTGTTCAGTCCAGTTCAGGATTTACTACTAGATCTGGTCAGACGTCAGAACCACAGTTAGGGTCCTGGGTTTATGTTCTGTCACTGAATGTCCGTAAAAGGACAGGCAAACCAGTATGAGTGTGTAAGCAGCATCCATCAGCTGTCAGAGTGTGTTTGAGTGAAGGAAACATGCCTTCAGGGGACCATCATTGCTGTCTCACACACACACGTGTATGCTGGTCTGCTGGCCAACCAGGTCTGACATGTCACTCCTCTCATCTGTCAGTCACCCATCGCTGGTCAGCCGTGGAGTCAGGAAGCAGCTTCATGTGGGATTGATTCTGCTCGTATTGATGTGATATTGATGAGCTTGCAGATGTGCTGATGATGACAAGGATGACGGATGCTGCTTCATCACAAAAAAAAAAAAAAACACAGTCTTTAAGTCAGACGTGTTCTTACTGCTGGAACAACCATCAGACTTTAATCATCACAGTCAGTAATCATCTGTTAGGAGGATATTTATTGACCTCTGCAGTTCATCTTTCCTCATCTGTGTTTTACTTTGATTCACCACAGACAAAAAAGGTATTCCTGAACTGGGTACTTCAAGACTACATTTTAATCCTACCATTTTTATCAGATTATAGCAGGTTTTAGTAATAAGCAAATTCTGAGGGGTTTACGGTCCGCTCATTGACTGCAAATGACCAGGTACAGGTAGAACCTTCAGTTCTCAGGTTCCTCTCAGTTTGTGTTAGGGAGGCAAAGGCCCTCTCTCCCTTCGGGTCTGGATCCAGCCTCAGTGCTCAGTAGAAGAGCGGTAACTGGACTGCGTGCATGTTTTCAGCTCTGTCCAGCTGGAGGGTTCAGTCCAGACATGAAAAATCTGCTCCACGTCCAGACTTTGTGTCTCTGAACCGGGATGCAGTGAAATCTGGTCTGGTGACGTCCAAAGAGCTGAGTCAGTACCGGGCTCAGAGGATCGGGGCCACAGTCCAGAGCCATCTTCCAAAACAACATGAGGGCGGGGCTTCACGACGCCTGCCGCCACCGCCACCGCCTGACATCATATTTGGAGTCACCAACAGGTGGAAGAGGCCAGAAACCATCATTTATCACCAATTATTGATCAATAATAACTGATTAATGACTGATGGATGTGTCTTTAGGTTCTCCGCGCCGATGGCGGACATCCTCTCTCACGAGTACGCTCGGCGCTGGGTGGACGAGCAGCTGAACCAAACCAGCAGCCACAAAAGCAGGGTAAGAGAGACAGAGCGTGAAGCTCGAACGCCCAAAGCCTCTTCACCGTGTGTGTGTTTTCTTAACTACCACTTTATGGACCCTGTTTTACCTTTTGTGTGGGTTCAGCAGCAGGTGCAGCCTGGTGGTGAAAATAATATAAACAGTAACTTAAAATTTCAAGAACAGAACTGTGTCAAATTTAGAGAGAAACTACTGTAAAACTCAAAACTTTGATTTAAAATGTTTATGTGTATATACAACCTTAACAGCTTCTTGTTATCATATATAGTAAAAATATTTAGTAAGTATTTATTTTAAATTAGCTAAAACAAACAGACAGACTGTACATACTGGTTTAAAAAGACTTTTGGGTTATTTAATGGTAATTTTAGGTTTGCTTTGACCTTACTTGGAGTGCAGAACGGGTAAATGTCTGACTCTGACTATGTGAATTAAATTGTAATTAACAAAATGCAAAGTCTTGATGATGCATCCACAGAGTAATGACTGTTATTTGTCTGGACTGTCTACTATAGTTGAAGACAATGTTCACTTATGTCCCCTAAGAATGTGCTGGTTGAAACGCATGTTGGGGTGACATTTCTGAATAACTGCAGGTGATATGAGTGTGGCCAGTGTGAGAGGAGTCAGTACGATGGAAACGTGTCTTTATATGTTCAGATGAAAACAGGCCGTGCTGCAGAAACCAGAACCAGCCTGCTGAGGAAGAGCACATCTCTTCCCGTTGCACACAAACCATTCCGGCTGCCTCAATTTACACAGGTAAAATATACCTGCGCAAAAACACACACTTGTAGATTATCACACACCTGTACATAAGCACACACCTGTACATGAACACACACCTGTAGATAATAACACACCTGTAAAGAAAAACACACATCTGTACAGAAAAACACACATCTGTACATAAACACACACCTTTACATAGACACACACCTATACATAAACACACATCTGTAAATAAACTTACATCTTTATATAAACAAAAACCTGTACAAAATCACACATCTGTATATAAAAACACACCGGTACAGAAATACACACCTGTACGTAAAAACACACCTGTACGTAAACACACACCCGTACATAAACACACCTGTACGTAATCACACACCTGTAAGTGAACATACACCTGTACATAAAAACACATCTTTACATAAACACACCTGTACATGAACACACCTCTACATAAACACACCTCTACATAAACACACCTCTACATAAACACGCACCTCTACATGAACACACCTCTACATAAACACACACCTGTACATAAACACGCACCTCTACATGAACACACACCTCTACATAAACACACCTCTACATAAACACACCTCTACATAAACACACACCTCTACATAAACACACCTCTACATAAACACACCTCTACATAAACACGCACCTCTACATGAACACACACCTCTACATAAACACACCTCTACATAAACACACCTCTACATAAACACACACCTCTACATAAACACGCACCTGTACATAAACACGCACCTCTACATGAACACACACCTCTACATAAACACACCTCTACATAAACACACACCTCTACATAAACACACCTCTACATAAACACACCTCTACATAAACACACCTCTACATAAACACACCTCTACATAAACACACCTCTACATGAACACACACCTCTACATGAACACACACCTCTACATGAACACACACCTCTACATGAACACACACCTCTACATAAACACGCACCTCTACATAAACACGCACCTCTACATAAACACGTACCTCTACATAAGCACGCACCTGTACATAAAAACACATCTTTACATAAACACACACCTGTAGATAATAACACACCTGTAGACAATAACACACCTGTACATAAACACACACCTGTACATAAAAACACATCTTTACATAAACACACACCTGTAGATAATAACACACCTGTAGATAATAACACACCTGTACATAAAAACACATCTTTACATAAACACACACCTGTAGATAATAACACACCTGTAGATAATAACACACCTGTACATAAAAACACATCTTTACATAAACACACCTGTACATGAACACACACCTCTACATAAACACACACCTCTACATAAACACACACCTGTAGATAATAACACACCTGTACATAAACACACACCTGTACATAAACACACACCTGTACATGAACACACACCTGTACAGTTAATTAAATCATGTTTCCTTAGCCTCCAGTGCTACTGTTTGGAATCTTTTTAGTTTGATATAAAATAAGTCATAATTTATTTTTTAATATTAGTAATTTTTTTTTTTTTAACATTCAAGAGGATGCACAAAAAAGAACCCATGCTTTTGTTATGGGATTTAGTTTTACCAGTTATCCTAAACAACATGGTTGTGGAGTGGAAGGATGCCGGAGTACACGGAAAAAGCCCACACAGACACAGGGAGAACATGCAAAGTCCACAGAAAGACACAGCTGAACCAAGATCCACTTGAACCTTCTATCTGCGAGTGCTAACCACTGCACTACTGTGCTGCCACCATGAAGAATCTAGGAGAAGAATTGGACCTGCACGAACCAGCATCACCATGGCAGGACCTTCAGAAGAAGATGAGACAGAGACTACAGAAAAAGATTATGTTCATGCTGTTAAATGATACAGGACAATCTCAAACTGAGATAAGAGCGATAGAGTGAAGATACCTGTGTACCATGGCAGTCCCCCCAGCACCCTCGGCCTGTAACAGCAGAACTGAGACATGTTCTTAGAGACTACACAGTTAAAAGCTTTATTAAAAAGGAAGGTCTTCAGCCCAAACTTAAACGTAGATGGGGTCTGCCTCCTGGACCAAGGTTGGGAGTTGATTCTGGTATAGAGGCATCTGATAGCTGAAGGCTGTGCAGCCCTTTCTAGATCTCCAGACTCCAGTCAATGTAATGATGCTAGAACTGCTGAGATGGTCTCTATTCCCGGTTCTAATTAGCAAGTCTTGCTGCTGCTAGTTTTTAACATGTAGAGCAAGAATAATAAACCAGGCTCTACCGACCTACCAGGGATTGGATCCAGACCTGTGGTTCCTCTACCGACCTACCAGGGATTGGATCCAGACCTGTGGTTCCTCTACCGACCTACCAGGGATTGGATCCAGACCTGTGGTTCCTCTACCGACACACCAGGGATTGGATCCAGACCTGTGGTTCCTCTACCGACCTACCAGGGATTGGATCCAGACCTGCTGTTCCTCTACCGACCTACCAGGGATTGGATCCAGACCTGTGGTTCCTCTACCAACCTACCAGGGATTGGCTCCAGACCTACTGTTCCTCTACCGACACACCAGGGATTGGATCCAGACCTGCTGTTCCTCTACCGACCCACCAGGGTCTGGATCCAGACGTGCTGTTCCTCTACTGACCTACCAGGGATTGGATCCAGACCTGTGGTTCCTCTACCGACCTACCAGGGATTGGATCCAGACCTGCTGTTCCTCTACCGACCCACCAGGGTCTGGATCCAGACGTGCTGTTCCCCTACCGACCTACCAGGGATTGGATCCAGACCTGTGGTTCCTCTACCGACCTACCAGGGATTGGAACCAGACCTTTGATAGCGGTTCCTCCCCCACCCACTAGGGTCTGGATCTAGACTGCAAAGTTCCTCTACCGAGGAACAGTGCAGTGAATGAAGAACTAACAGAGTATAATCATTTTATTTTGAAGAGAATAGGTGTCAGAGATGTTGGGCTCCTCTTCTTCCTCCAACTCCTTTTTCTCCTCATCATCTTCCTTCTCGGCAGCACGGTGGCTTAGTGGTTAGCACTGTTGCCTCACAGCAAGAAGGTTCCCGGTTCAATTCCCGGCCCGGTGGGTCTTTCTGTGTGGAGTTTGCATGTTCTCCCCGTGCTTGCGTGGGTTTCCTCCGGGTACTCCGGCTTCCTCCCACAGTCCAAAAACATGCAGTGTAGGTTAATTTTCTAAATTCTCCCTAGGTGTGCATGTGAGTGTGATTGGTTGTTTGTATGTGGCCCTGGATAGACTGGCGACCTGTCCAGGGTGTACCCCTGCCTTTCGCCTGATATGCGTCGGGATAGGCTCCGACAGACCCCCGTGACCCGGAAACGGATAAAGCGGGTATAGATAATGGATGGATCTTCCTTCTCCATTTCCTCCTCTTTTTCTGCCTCCTCCTGTTGCTCCTTCTATTGGTATTCCTCTTCCTTCTCTTCCTACTCTTCCTCCTCCTCCGGAGTAGCAGGTGACCTCCTCTCTACTCCATCTGCAGGTGGCTCCAGCGCTGGACACCTTCAGGGACCCAAAGGCTCGTCAGCAGGCTTTCAGGGCTCATCAGTCCACCTCGGTGTCCTAGAGAGAACAACAGGGTCTTGGGACAAACAGTCAGGACTGACCTGAAGACAGACCGAGGCACACGGATAAAAACAATAAAACATAAATGTATACCGTCTGTGCCGCAGCCTGTTTCTTCCATGGCTGAATTTGAAGCTTTTCCTCTTCATGAGAACACAGTGTTCAGCATTAGGTCCTTCACACTCGTCCACTGTAATGTGTTGATGGTTTAAGCTTCTGAAACCTGAGCAGGTTTGAAGCGTCCAGGTAAGATTTAACCTTAAGACTGGTATGTCTAAGATTTTTAAACATCGGGCATCTACATCCAAGGCAATCTGCTTACCATGTGCATCATTCTACCAAAAATGAAATCTGTTATTTTGTGCAACAAATTAAAGGTCATCTTGGCGTTGATGCATTTTTGGGTTCTACAGAAACCTTCAGCACGTTAACTATGACATCTTACCGTCAGAGATTTTAAGATTTAACTTTTCTGTTGAGGCTCTACGTTGAATGGAGTCCTATTTGAATAAGAGAAAATGCTGCTCAGCAAACATGGACTGTCCGGCTGGGATCCCTCAAGGCTCTTTACAAGGACCAGTCCTGTTTAGCACAAACAACCTTCCACGAGCGGGTCCAGGTGTAAATATTCAAATGTATGCTGACGACACGGTTACTTTCACATATGCAAGGTCAAAAGAGAAGTGAACTAACAGTTACCTGGCTCACAAACTCATGTTTACTTCAACGTAAGCAAAACGACATCAACGACGCCTGATCCAAATATTTTATTAAGCGGTGAAGCTGTCAACACGGTGACCTGGTTAAATACGGCGGCGCCATACTGACAGGCATTTAACGTTTATCAGACATGTCAGCAAGGTCACCAGTCATCTTAAGAGCATCAAGGATCAAACGTCTTCATGGGCTGCAGACCTTTCTTTTTTTCATGCTGTGATTTTACCACACATACTGTTTCACAGCTTGGTCCCAAGCAGGTGTGACCGCCCTCAAGCCCCTAAATGTCCCTAATTCCTCAGGTAACCAGAATTTGAATGTATTAAATAAGAGACCGAGAGAATATTCTCAGTCATTTCCCTTTTCAGGATTATTGATGGACTACAGATGGGAATGACCTCTGGTCCAGTTGTAAGAAATGTGTGCCGTCCCTGTCGGATAAATCAAATCAAAGGTTGGACCGTGCTCATGAAATGTTTTATTATTATGTGACTTTGAAACAAAATGATAACAATGATATACATACATAAACGTCCTCAGACTAGCAGACTCCGCCCAGTCCTTGGCCCTTCCTAGAACCGCCAAACGACCAAACCTGGAGGCTGCCTGGCTCAGGTTCGAGTCAGCTGTTCCTGGTTAATTGTCAGGTCTGACGTCACAACTGAAACAAAGTGCTGCTGGAGCTCTGATGGAACACCAGTGGGACCGTGATCCAGCTGATCAAAGCCTTGATGTACCTGGGAGTCTGTCGGAACTCGGTTCTGGTGGAAGTTTGGGAAAAGGCAGCTGATCTGCAGGGGTGTCGGTCAACCTGGAGGGTGGAGGACCCAAGTTCAAGCCCAGCAACAATGGTAAATCACTGGGGGCCCCTGAGCAAGGTCCTTAACTCCCAATTGCTCCCTGGGCGCTGGTTCTAGCAGCCCACTGCTCACTAGTGAAACTAGTTGATGGGTTAAAAGCAGAGGTCCGATTTCAGTGTGCATCGTACATACGTGGTGTGCACTGACAAGAAAGAAAAATATGAATGATTATGTTCTGTTAGGTCAGAAGTCAAAACAGTCAATCAAAAGACTCCTATGGACCCCTGTGGTACATAAAGATCAGTGGGATGAACTCACTGTTGGTCTAGACCCTGGTGGTCCGTAGAGGAACTGCAGGTCTGGATCCAGACCCCGGTGGGACGTAGGAGAACTGAAGGTCTGGATCCAGACCCCGGTGGGACGTAGGAGAACTGCAGGTCTGGATCCAGACCCCGGTGGGACGTAGGAGAACTGCAGGTCTGGATCCAAACCCCGGTGGGACGTAGGAGAACTGCAGATGGATGAATATGGCTACAAAAACAACAATATTCCAATAATCAATCTGAAGTGGATCTTTAGCTGGAAAAATGTATCCTGTTTTATCTTAAAGTTGAACAGATCAATACATCAACAGTCATCTCAGAGGGCCTGAACTCATCAAGTTACTATACCAGGCTCCCCAGAAACCACAGATCAGTCCTGAATCTGTCTAGTGAGCAGAAATCAGCTGTTCATTTCCTGAGAGTTTTCATTCTGAAATTCTTAAAGGTAAGGCGAGCTTTAAATGGTTAAAATGACGTCACAACCAAACTAACCGGTCATGTTGACGTCACACTTTCTGAAGTTTCTGCTCGGCTTCTGTCTGAAGATCTCAGAGTCCCGGCGGAGATGGAGCCTCCTTCCTCCGGCGGCTCTGGCTTCCTCATCGACTCTCTGCTGGCTCTCAGGCCGCCCGACGCGCTCCCCTACCGGGCACAGCCGGAGCTAAATCCGGGCAGCAGCCGCGGCAGCTCGGCGCCTCCCTCGCCGCAGGGAGAGCCTGCTGCCGGACCACGGTCCTTCTGCTCCTCATTCCTGATCCGGGACATCTTAGAGGATACAGAGTCCTGTTCAGACCCGGGACGTGTCTACTCTGACCCGGGACAACCCGAGTTGCGAGCCCAGCCGTTCCGAACCGGAGTGGATGAAGCTTTTCACAATAAAAGTCTGGACAGGACGTCTGTAGAGCTGAGCAGAGGTAAAACAGAAAAGTGATTTTTACCAGTGTTCAGGATTTATCAGGTATTATCGATTCAACTGACGAAAACTTTCACGCAAAACCCACCCGAACCTGCTTTTGGTTTATGAAAGTAATAATGAGAATGCAGGTGATAAAGTGTAAATATCTGGACCTCTGTTGTTTTCTTCTATTGTTATTATATATATATATATATATATATATATATATATATGAGAACATGAGATGCAGCAGAAGTGCAGTGAACAAATCCTGTCAGATCAGAGTGAAACAGTAATAAACAATAAACAGCTGCATCGTGACCAAGAGCAGTTTTAGGTCTCATATCTGTTTGGATTCAAAAACCTGGAACCTCTGGAAAGCTGTTCGAGAACATCTCACTATCTATTGGACCACAATGGACGTCCCCGTTATTGAAGACGATTGTGTAGACGGTCCTTTGTTACTTTTAGTCGTACCTGTGTCAGGGAGCCTTTTCGGGAACCAAACCAGAAACGTACTTTTATTGTCATGTAAATGTCAGTTGTGTGAGTCCGTGGATTTAGCAGTTTTCCACCGAGTCTGATCTCTGAGGGTAGAACGCGAGGCTGAATTCAGAGTTGGACTGCTGCTTGTTTTCCAGGTTTTGGGTGCGAGTAGTCGTCTTTACACGGCTACAGCCGGCGGCGGCACCAGCACCAGCCCACCAGCACCAGCCCACCAGCACCAGCCCACCAGCACCAGCCCACCAGCACCAGCCCACCAGCGGGCTGGTGCTGGTGGGCTGCAGCAGCTGCTGGCTGGTCTTGCTTTGCTCACCACATCTGTCCACCTGCCCGGAGTTGGAACTGAGCTTTGCTTCCCTCAGCCGGTCCTAGTAAACCGTGGTGCTGGCTCAGCGTGTCTCAGAAACATGTGTGTTTGATAAGCTGTGACTGGGGTACAACTTGAATGTATCCCTGGTATCCAAAGCTGAGTTCAGCTCCACGTTTTACTGATGAGCAGAACCCCTTTAAATGAGCCAGAGGATGCAGTCTCCCCCAGTCCCAGTGTTGCTCCACTAGTCCCTGTTTCAGCTCCAGATGAGTCAAATGTTTTTTATTTTATTTATTTATGTATTTTTTCCCCTTGTTTGCACATATATTAATGGTTGATACCAAGTTTGTAGGACCCAGAAGGAGAGAGAGAGAGAGAGAGAGAGAGAGAGAGAGAGAGAGAGAGAGAGAGAGAGAGAGAGAGAGAGAGAGAGAGAGAGAGAGAGAGAGAGAGAGAGAGAGAGAGAGAGAGAGAGAGAGAGAGAGAGAGAGAGAGAGAGAGAGAGAGAGAGAGAGAGAAGAGAGAGAGAGAGAGAGAGAGAGAGAGAGAGAGAGAGATAGAGAGAGAGAGAGAGAGAGAGAGAGAGAGATAGAGAGAGAGAGAGAGAGGGGAGATGATGAGAGAGAGAATGAGAGATAGAGAGAGAGAGATAAGAGAGAGATAGAGAGATATGAGAGTAGATCAGATATAGATAGAGAGAGAGAGAGAGAGATAGAGATATATATAGTATAGAGATATAGAGAGATAGATATATATATAGATATAGATATTAATATATATATATATATATAATATATATATATATATATATATATATATATATATATATATATATATATATATGTATCTCACATGTGGTAGAATTGACAATAAACTTGACTCTGACTCTGATATATATATATATATATATATATATATATATATATATATATATATATATATATATATATATATATATATATACATATATATATATATATATATATATACACATTTTAATCTGTAATTGAGGGTTTTTGGTTTTTTTATGTGTGTAGGTGTGTGCAAGTGTGTTCCCTACACCAGCCCTCATAACAGTTTAAATATTTTTTATTGATCCCTGAGTAAGAAAGAAAAAAGAAAAAAACAAAGAAAGGAAGAGTAAGAAAGAGTAAGAGAAAGAGGCGTGTAAATATTCTGCCAAAGAGGGTTAAAATCACCGGGTGTGGAATGTGAAAAGATTAGAAATAGAAAGAGAAAGAAAGAAAGAGGAGACGGTGGTGGTGCAGTCTGGTGTCTGTGTTGTCATGAGTGTTAAAAAGAGTTTATAATGTTCTTGTTTAAAGGGTAAAGCTGGACACAGGACAATCAGCTGTTAATTAAAAAGAAGACAGAGGAAAGGGGGAGGAGCTTTCTATTTACTATTGCATACCTGAGTTTCTGAGGGTGTGGGGGCAGGATTTAAAAAGTTATCTATGTAATAATATGCATCGAAGTATTTAAGTACTCATGCATGAGACATATATGCAGTTATCTAATACATAGAGAAGAGATGTGAGAAGAGAGAGCAACAAAATAGATAAATAAATAATATATACATCCACACACACACACACACAGACACACACACACACACACACACACACATATATACACTTATTTGTACATATAAATACGTACATATACAAAATATAATATTAAACATATTACTATTATTACTATTATTATTATTATTAGTAGTAGTAGTAGTAGTAATAATAATAATAATAATAAATCATTTACATACCTCATTCCTTTGAATAATTATTCTAAACTATATTAAAATAATTATTCTTACAATTCCATTGTTGGTTCCCATCGTCACCGATCATCGCCCCCATGCTCTCCCGCCCCTAGGCCAACCATGCCCCCCCGGAGTGCGGCCGCAGCCAATTCAACCAGCAGAGGGGGGCAAGAGGAACAGGTGGCTGCCGGCCCCACCTCCCCTTCCAGTTCAAACCATTACCAGAGACTCGACAGGCCCGAGGAGACATGGGTGCGGGATGCCCCCGGATCCCCAGGAACCCAACGCATCTCACCCCCGCCAAGCAAGAATGGTGCCGCTGATGGTCTGCCAATATGTTGGTGCTACGCCACACGTCAAATGTTTATTTTTATGTTCTGGAACTAAGGAGCCTGAAACTGAAAGACCACATGGAGGATGCAAGCGAGTGAGAAGAGTTTCTTCTGTAAGGTGGCTGAACTCTCCCTTAGAGATAAGAGGAGATGCTCAGTCATCCAGGAGAGACTCGGAGTAGAGTCACTGCCCCTCCACATCCAGAGGAACCATTTGAGATGGTTATCTGGTTAGGATGTCTCCTGGACGCCTCCCTGAGGAGCTGTCCAAGACATGTTCAACCAGGAGGATACCCCGAGGAAGGCCCGAGACACTGAATGGATGAAATCTCACAGCTGCTCTGGGAACGCCTTGGCATCCTGGAAGATCTGGAGGATGTGTAAAGGGAGGAGAAGGTGTGGACCTCTAAATAGACAGCTGTCTTCATGACCTAAACCTGGTTGAGATGGATGGATGGATGGATGGATGGATGGATGGATGGATGGATGGATGGATGGATGGATGGATGGATGGTTTGATGGATGGATGGATGGATGGATGGATGGATGGATGGATGGATGGATGGTTTGATGGATGGATGGATGGATGGATGGATGCATGGATGGTTTGATGGATTGGTGTACGGATGGAAGGACAAATATGGATTATGATGGATGGATGATGGATGACAGACGGCCGGCCAGATGAAAGACAACACAATCCTTGCTTTTAGGAGGCTTCTTGGCTCATTCCGCTCAACATCATGGTGCTGTGCAATAAAAAAGAGGCTTCAAAAACCTTCTTCAGAAACGTACAGAGTTCCTCTCATACAGTTCGTGGAAAATAAAATTCTGACTTCATAAACTTGGACGTTGTTTTAAAAAAGACGCTCAGATCCCAACCATATGCTGCAGATCTGAGTGAGAGGTAAGTTCCTCACGTCATGTTCCTCATGTTCTTGTTTACGGCTGCAGCATCCGTTTAGTCCTCCAGAAGTAGAATCGTGGCGTCGTCGCGTCACAGCTCCAAGGTTCCTGGTTTGAATCCTGCTCAGGGCCTCTCTTCCTCCTCCAGTAAAAGGCTGCGGCAGGTTCATGATTCCCCGCTACCTGTGTTTGGGTTCATCTGTGAGTGGTCCGGTGACCTGTCCCGGTCTAGACCTGCCTTCAGCCAAGACCTGGGACAGGCACCAGCGTGAGTCGATATAAGCAGGTGTAGATGATGGATGACACAGAAATACGCAGCTCTCAGGTCCACAATCCTTCATAATGAAAATGAAAACGACCCGTAAACCTGAACACTGACTGTGGTGCAGATTTCATTTACAACCAGGAACCAAACGAGTTTTCAGTCAGCTGACGGGACTCACGTGATGTCACTTCTCCCTCAGTGCACAGTGGGACCTCGGACCCGGCGGCAGGTCGTCTGAAGAAACCCCGTAAGGCTCGGACGGCGTTCAGCGACCAGCAGCTGTCGAGGCTGGAGAGAAGCTTCCAGAAGCAAAAGTACCTGAGCGTCCAGGACCGCATGGAGCTGGCCACCGCGCTGCAGCTCAGCGACACGCAGGTCAAGACCTGGTACCAGAACCGCAGGTGAGTTCTGCAGGCGGAAGCCTGCCAGCTAGTACCGCTCAACTGTGTTCCTGTCCACATGGTGTCGCTGCAGGGGCAGTTTTAAACTGCATGTTTTCATCTTGTGAAGCCATCTCCAGGCGCCCCGGTGTCCTGCAAACATCTAAACATTAAACTTCAGCATCGTGACCTCAGTGTTCGCTGAAGTCGTTCCCCTGCTTCATTTAAGCTTTTACCAAGAGAGAATATGTTTTAGATGAAACGGCGGACAGCAGAGAAGAAGAGTTTCAGCTGGTAAAAATGTCCTATTTGTCCTGCTAATATGTGTTAAGGCGTCTTCATCGGATCCAGACCTGACGCTCCTAGACTGACCACTATGGTCCGAATCCAGACCTGCAGTTCCTCTACTGACCACTAGGGTCTGGATCCAGACCTGCAGCTCCTAGACTGACCACTATGGTCCGAATCCAGACCTGCAGTTCCTCTACTGACCCCTAGGGTCTGGATCCAGACCTGCAGCTCCTAGACTGACCACTAGGGTCTGGATCCAGACCTGCAGTTCCTCTACTGACCACTAGGGTCTGGATCCAGACCTGCAGCTCCTAGACTGACCACTAGGGTCTGGATCCAGACCTGCAGCTCCTAGACTGACCACTATGGTCCGGATCCAGACCTGCAGTTCCTCTACTGACCACTAGGGTTTGGATCCAGATCTGCGGCTCCTAGACCGACCACTATGGTCCGGATCCAGACCTGCAGTTCCTCGACTGACCACTAGGGTCTGGATCCAGACCTGCGGCTCCTAGACTGACCACTATGGTCCGGATCCAGACCTGCAGGTCCTAGACTGACCACTATGGTCCGGATCCAGACCTAACGCTCCTCGACTGACCACTATGGTCCGGATCCAGACCTGCGGCTCCTAGACTGACCACTATGGTCCGGATCCAGACCTGACGCTCCTAGACTGACCACTATCGTCCGGATCCAGACCTGCGGCTCCTAGACTGACCACTATGGTCTGGATCCAGACCTGCAGGTCCTAGACTGACCACTATGGTCCGGATCCAGACCTGCAGGTCCTAGACTGACCACTATGGTCCGGATCCAGACCTGCAGTTCCTCTACTGACCACTAGGGTCCGGATCCAGACCTGCAGGTCCTAGACTGACCACTAGGGTCTGGATCCAGACCTGCGGCTCCTAGACCGACCACTATGGTCCGGATCCAGACCTGCGGCTCCTAGACTGACCACTATGGTCTGGATCCAGACCTGCAGGTCCTAGACTGACCACTATGGTCCGGATCCAGACCTGACGCTCCTAGACTGACCACTATGGTCCGGATCCAGACCTGCGGCTCCTAGACTGACCACCATGGTCCGGATCCAGGCCTGACGCTCCTAGACATACCACTATCGTCCGGATCCAGACCTGACGCTCCTAGACTGACCACTATGGTCTGGATCCAGACCTGCAGGTCCTAGACTGACCACTATGGTCCGGATCCAGACCTGCAGTTCCTCTACTGACCACTAGGGTCCGGATCCAGACCTGCAGGTCCTAGACTGACCACTAGGGTCTGGATCCAGACCTGCGGCTCCTAGACCGACCACTATGGTCCGGATCCAGACCTGCAGTTCCTCTACTGACCACTAGGGTCTGGATCCAGATCTGCAGCTCCTACACTGACCACTATGGTCCGGATCCAGACCTGATGCTCCTAGACCGACCACAATGGTCCGGATCCAGACCTGCAGTTCCTCTACTGACCACTATGGTCCGGATCCAGGCCTGCAGCTCCTACACTGACCACTATGGTCCGGATCCAGACCTGACGCTCCTAGACTGACCACTATGGTCCGGATCCAGACCTGCAGTTCCTAGACTGACCACTATGGTCCGGATCCAGACCTGCAGTTCCTAGACTGACCACTATGGTCCGGATCCAGACCTGACGCTCCTACACTGACCACTATGGTCCGGATCCAGACCTGACGCTCCTAGACTGACCACTATGGTCCGGATCCAGACCTGCAGCTCCTAGACTGACCACTATGGTCCGGATCCAGATCTGCAGTTCCTCTACTGACCACTAGGGTCTGCATCCACATCTGATGCTCCTAGACCGACCACAATGGTCCGGATCCAGACCTGCAGTTCCTCTACTGACCACTATGGTCCGGATCCAGGCCTGCAGCTCCTCGACTGACCACTAGGGTCCGGATCCAGACCTGCAGCTCCTAAACTGACCACTATGGTCCGGATCCAGACCTGCAGTTCCTCTACTGACCACTAGGGTCTGGATCCAGATCTGATGCTCCTAGACCGACCTCAATGGTCCGGATCCAGACCTGCAGTTCCTCTACTGACCACTATGGTCCGGATCCAGAAGCCAAGATCATGTCGCTCAGCACCAAAAGAGTCGTTTTACGTCAAATCCAAACGTAATATATTCTGAATCTGGTAAATCCTGCAGCCTAAATCTTGTATTTCCTGTGTGCCTCTGCTCCCCGCTCACTCTGCTGTCATTACTGATCAGAGGTGCGAGGACCACTGAAGCTCCTCGAGTTACTGCTCCAGTTCTGCTTTGTCAGCAGTGAACTTCTTAAACTAACAGGTAGACGCCTGAAAACGGTGTTGACGACCGTTTAAGACCAATTTGATCCTTTGGAGGTCTGGAAATGCAGAACATGTTCTCTTGTAACACCTGAAGATGTTTTTAAACTAGTCAAACACTGATGAAAGCAGGTCCTTCTGTAACAGCCGTTTCAGTGTGTCGTCTCAGTTTGGCTCCACCGGAGATGCATTTTACTGATTAATAATAAACACAATGATCAAAAATTCAGCATGTGCGCTGTAATCAATGATCTATAATTCATAAAGAAACAAATCTGGAGCTTTTAGGGCAGACGAAGGAGACAAGAAGAGTCCAATATTTTTATTTAGTGATTTTTTTTCATCATTTGTCGCATCTGCGTCGTGATTGGCCAGAAGATAGGTGGTCAGTAAGGTTCAGAGATCCATTCAGATATGTGGGTTCTGTAAAGAACGTGGGTGGTGGTTGTCTGTGGTGCGTTCACTGACTTGTGTAACTTTGTGTTTCCTCTCAGGACCAAGTGGAAACGTCAATCAGCAGGTCTGCAGCTTCTGGCTGCAGCCGGTAGGATGTACCTGCACACACACTTCCTGCAGCCTCTAGGCCCGCACACCCAGGACCCCTATCTTTACCCAGGCCCCTCCCACCACCACCCTGTAGCTCTGCCCTTATTGCACCACGTCCTTCCCCACTGAGAACGACTGGAAGGACTGGCTCCCAAGGCATTCTTGGTCTTTAATTGCCATCAGAAGGAGGTTTCCTGACTTTCTAAAGGGGGCCACTGCTTTGGGATTGGATCCTTGAATGAGGGGCTTGAAAAACTCATAAACAGAACTGTAACAACCACTGTGTCCAGGCTGAACGTGGGAACATCAGAGAGAAAAACTGTGGGCGAGCGTTAGGAGAACTGAATAAAAACCAGCTCTGGACAGCTTGGACACAAACCTGCAAATACAGGGCCGTTCCTAGCTTTCTGGGGGCCAGAGTTCAGGCATGGTCGCTGGTTGCCGGCGGGGTGTGGTCGGCTGCCGACGGGGCGTGGTCGGCTGGCGGCGGGATGTGGTCCACTGCCGGCGGGGCGTGGTCGGCAGCTGGTAGGGTGTGGTCGGCTGCTGGCGGGCCGTAGTCGCTGGTTGCTGGTGGGGCGTGGCCAGCAGCTGGCGGGGCGTGGTCGGCTGCCGACGGGGCGTGGTCGGCTGGCGGCGGGATGTGGTCGCAGCTGGCGGGGCGTGGTCGCTGGTTGCTGGCGGGGTGTGGCCAGCAGCTGGCTGGGCGTGGTCGGCTGCTGGCAGGGTGTGTGTTCGGCTGCCGGCGGGGCGCGGTCACAGCCAACAGCTGGCTGTCATCACTTTAGCTGCTCAGCACTGACTTAGCTGGACCTCTGAGCTGTGAATACAGACCTGAGAGAACACAATCACTCTTATTTTAAAGATAATATGTCTCGTTGGACGTTGAACGTGACATCACAGGCCCACATATAAACAACCTCTCACACTCACTTCTGTGGACAATTTATAATCCTTAATCAACCAAACATACAGGTTTCTGGACTGTAGGAGGAAGTAGCACCCAGAAAGACCCCTGCTGGGCGTTGAACCAGGAACCCTCTTGCTGTGAAGCAACCGCTGGGACCACCAAGCCCGGGACTGATGTTAAAGCTTGTTGCCCACTAGTGGCCATGAAGGCCTGATGCATCTAGTCTGTAGGTGGACTCAAAGCGCTAACTCCTTGTTCCTACACCTTTTGAGATTTCCATTTTTAAGGAGAAATGCAACAATGTCTTTGGGACTGTCCCCATTTCAGATGTTTCTACAGTGGCATCAGAAATGGAGGTGGACGGCCAGATTCAAAATGAATATACGGTAAGACTAGGAAGTTGAGGTGGGTGTGTTCCAACCAGCTGTCCGTTTTGCATGGCGTTGGGCGTTGGCTGGAGTCGGCTCCTGCTAGAACGGTGTCATCCAAAAAACTGATCCCCTTCAGACTCTTAATGAGACCTCTGGGTGACGTCACAGAGGGTTTGTCCAAGTCTTTCTCTGGTCCTACACTTGTTCTATAGGATCTTTTCATTGTGTAGTTAAAGGGAAAAAATTCAGACCACTGACCTGAAGGTAAACAAGTGCAGGTCATTCGAGTTCAGGAGGTCAGGAGGTCTGACTACTGAGAAGCAAACAATGGTGCCACGTAGACCGGACTCCATGCAGTGGATTACCACCTTAAGTGAATTACCAACTTGGTCAGACCAGTAACTGGCTTCAGTGAGGAGATGGCTTCCAGAGGACTGGACTTTGTATCACATGGTTGCAGGTCTTTGGATATCTTGGCTTCTTGAGGGTTCTGGCTCAGACCAAAAACCGAAGTCTGAGAAAAATCCACAACCGACAGTGACTGGGGGCCCTGGCGTAAAAAAAAACAAACTTGCATACACCATTTTCCACGCTCACAGTCGGATGTTCAGAAAATAAAATAAACGTGGAAAATTGCAGGTCCTCACACACATGTCGAGGCTGGCGTAAGTACGACACTCAGCGGCGATGCAGTGAAATCCAAAACATGAGGAAACGACAACAATAAGTTCAACGCCGCACAACCCGTTTCCCTACACGTACGCCCCACGCTTGGTTTCCTGACAACCAGGTCCTTCCAAAGGGACTTGGCAGACCGGACAGGAATCAGTCTGTCTCCACTGAGCCGTGCAATGCCGGCTGTACGGGACGGGATCATCGGCATGTCCGCCAGGTACCTCAGTTCCCATAGCACGCAGATGACCACGCAAACATGAAAAAGAACTATTTGTAGCGATTGCTGGTTTTCATAATGTAATCGGAGGGATCGACTGCACAGAAATGAGTATCCTGGTCTTGTCGGGATCCTGGGAGTATCCTGGTCTTGTCGGGATCCTGGGAGTATCCTGGTCTTGTCGGGATCCTGGGAGGCCCCCGGTCTTGTCGGGATCCCGGGAGGCCTCCCGGTCTTGTCGGGATCCCGGGAGGCCTCCCGGTCTTGTCGGGATCCCGGGAGGCCTCCCGGTCTTGTCGGGATCCCGGGAGGCCCCCCGGTCTTGTCGGGATCCCGGGAGGCCCCCGGTCTTGTCGGGATCCTGGGAGGCTTATCAGGGATTATACAGACCTGCCTCTGGCTTTGATCTTAGACCACGTTCGCAGGTGATCTGAGCCTTGTTGGTCTGAGCTTATCACAGACCTGGTTTACATCACGGTGTTGGACATCTGAACCCAGACCGGTTGGACTTGTTATCCTGTTTTCATTTTGAACTGAGCTGAACTGGTGGTTTTGACTTGTTTTTGTGGTGGTTTGAATCAGCTGCAGAGAGAGTGCACAGCCTTTGATCAATTAATCATTTATCAATCTGTTCACGGTTTACCATCCGCCCATCCAATCAGAACCTGGACATCAGGGTCAGACGTTTATGAAGCCATTAGTTTATGAAATATTGAGCAGAAGGTGAAATATTGATGCTGTTAAAAGGCGGCAGTTACACAACAGAGCCGGCAAAACCTTTTCTAATAAAACGGCTGTTTTGGATCTACTGGTGAGTGAACATGGTGGAGGCCGTGGACGCTGCAGCTCCGACGAACATCAGTTTCCACATAGATGCCACTCGGTTGTTGGACTACTGGGCGTGGAGCACCACGGTCCGGTCGCTCCGGCCTCGGACCTCAGCTCACACTGGAGCGTTCCAGAGGAAGAGCACGCCTGAAGTTCACCCACAGTTTTCTCATTTTAAGATGATTGTTTTGCCACCTCTTGGCCTTTCTGGAATTAAACACATAAAATAAAATGCACTTTGACTTTGAACTTTGCTCAGCTGCTGTCAAGCACCCAAACAGACAGAAACGCCACCATCTGCACCTGGACTTCTGTTGCAATTCTCAAGTCTGCTTCTCAACAAGCCCGGTCCAAATCCCAGATGTGTTCTAGCTTGGCCCGTTTGAGGAAGCATCCAGTGGAATCCTATGAAGACCAAGCACAACCATCTAACTGTTGAGGCTGCTGTGCTGCTACGATTGGTTGCAGTTCCTCGACTGGCCGCCAGAGGCCGCAAAAGTGAGTTAATGTCCATCCACCTGCACGTTAAACTGTCCATCTTTAGAGGAAAAAATAAACATTTGCAGCCCAATTCAAAAAACCTGTTTTTGTCTGTTTTTTTATTTCACATCCATGACACCTTTGAAGGGGGTGAATGTTTTTGTACTACGTCAGGTGAATTTATGTAAAGCATTACATTGATTTTAATGATTGACGCTCAGCTCAGCCGACGACATCACTTCATCGCAGTAGTCCTGCTGCCAAGCTCATTTTTTTATTAACCCAGTGACCCAGTGTAAACGCAACAATGAAAGGATTACTTATATTTCTGTTTTGTCTTCATTTAACTTTTAATTTAAGAAAATTGATAGATTTGTGTGTCATCTGCATAGTTTTGATAACACATTTTGGCACATTTGGCTCCGATTTGTAGTTACCTTATAACACAAAACATTCCCTGTCTTTTAGATAGCTGGTGCTGTACCAAAAGGTGCCACCCAGTTCTTCAACCTGTCTCCAAGATGTTCTGGTGGACCGTGTCGAATGCAGCACTGAGATCCAGTCAGACCAAGACTGAAATGTTGCCACCATCCGTATCGGAGTGGATGTCATTACGGACCTTTACTAGAGCCGTCTCAGTGCTGTGATGGGGCTGGAAACCAGCCTGGAAGACGTCAAAACAGTCATTTAGTGTCAGAGGTCATACAGGTATTTCACTAAGAAATGGGAGTATTAATACGATCCTGAACCTTCTAGTCCAACCCTGAACCCCCCACACCGACCCTGAACCTTCTAGTCCAACCCTGAACCCCCCGCTGAAGTTGAATTGTGTTTTTGAGTAGAAACAGACTTCAGACACCCAAATAAAAAATCCCAAGTGATAAAATTGGTATTTAATGGCACGTCACCTTTAAATGTGCAACTCTTACGTACATGACGAAAGGTTTACATAAAAAAATGTGTACGTCTGACTTTTGAACCTTGTTTTCTGTAACAACAGTATGTGGAGCCACTTCAACCACCGTTTCTTCACAGACCTGAACCAGACGGTACAAAATCTTCGTTGTTTCTGTTACGCTGACCCAAAAAGGGAACTTCCTCCACAAGTTCTCAGAACTACAGAAAGGTTCCTGCAGTCTGAAAGTCCTCAACAAAAGTTTGAACAATGAAAGCAGAATTTTCTAGATCTTCATGAGGACTAGCACACCCTGATAGTATGGGGTCCTCCAGTCCAGGGCTGTTTGACATGTCTCCTGGTACTTGCTGTTCCTGGTCTCCGTCATTCCCTTCTAGGAAGACAACGCACAGAAATAAAAATATATTTTAAAAAACGGTGAACTTAGAGTAACCCTTGACATGTGTGTGTTGTGGTAGGTGGATGCTGACTGAAACTTGTCTCACTGTTCATTTGTTTAGTCGTCCTCAGAATGAATAAACGTCTTCTTCCTCTTGGCAGTGCCGGGTCCCTCCAACCCGCTGGAGAACTCTGAGTGGAACAGTCGGGCCTCCCTCTGACCGGGCTGAAACCTGGCGGAGGTGAAACCCACCAGCAGAGATGATTTATGAGCCCACAGACAGAAAACCATTTACTTTTCTTCTTTTAGCTTCTGGCACATGAAAACTTTAGACAACGTTACCATGGTAACCTTCTGGGCAGCTACTGCGTCTCATTTAACATGTGTTGTTAAAACAAAACAGACCTTAAAAGGACAAAGAAACTGACGTGATGATAGAAAACTGGCCCTACAAACAAGAACGTGGAAGGATCTCTAACCCGCCCTTCTACCATCCTTATATATGGAACAATTCAATGATAACAACAGTACCACTATAGAACAGTAAAAGTAAACTTTTTATTTTTAGCTTTTAAAATATAGGTCTTATTTCCATTTAATTTCCAATGTTATTAGTTCGTATTATTTCAGTTAACATTTAATTTCAGATTCTTGAGTGGGCAGATTTTCTGATTTGGTCATCTGAGTATGAACTCGTCGACATCTCCCTCTCCGTCGAACACATCGCCGGCTTGAATCAGGATGGAGTTGCTGATGAAGGCAGGTGTAAGTGCACTGATGTCTACAACCTTCTACAAGCTTCTACAAGCTTCTACAAGCTTCTACAAGCTTCTACAACCTCGGATGTGGTCTATTAGGGTAGCGCCGTGTGATTCTTGGAGCTCTTGTGACCTTTGCAACGAGGTTCTGTTTATCGTTGCTTCTGTAGCTTTCACATCATGAGGTCAACGGTAAAGTCTCCACGAAGGAAAATGTCTTCCGAGCAGTGTTTGTGTGCATCCTGTGCGTACCGTCCTAAATGTTTCCATACGTGTTCCTGGTGCTCCATTTCCAGTTCTGCTGGGTTCAGGCTACAGAACCAACAGATCTGCGGAAGCTCACTCACCTCTTCTTACCAGACATCTTGTTCTGGTTATGGTTCTTGAGCCGACTCCCGGCCCGTTCCTTGCTCTTGTGGCCCTCTGCGACTCCGCCCCCCGTGGCAGAGCTAAGGCCCCGCGGAGCGTCTCTGAGGCCGAAGCTCTTGGCGGCGTGGCCCAGGTGGAGGGAGCGAATGTGGAAGATGTGTTTGAGCTGGGCGGGGTAGGCGGTGTACGCCCGCAGGTATGACTGCAGTGCTGTGACAACACAGGGACAGGTGAGCCAATGACCTGACAGCCATTTCTCTGACCATGGTCACATGATCAGCATACCTTTCCTTGCAGCCTGCAGCGACTGAGCGTCTGAGTGGACGAAGTTTTCGAACTGGGTTTGGAGGACGGTGGCGCGCTCACGGACGTCCTGTTCCAGAGCTTTGGACGAGCTCTGGCGAGACACAGACATGCCCCTTGGTCATTGATCACACAGATCCTCAACACATCATCTGAAAACCCTGATCCTGGGGCAGAGTTAACTGGGAATAATTGCGAGAGCAGAACAGACGCCAGTCGTTTCTGCAAAGACGAGATGTTAATCTTTGGACGCTGACATTTATTGCAGCGTTGGTTTGTAACATCATCAAAACCTCCGACTGTCGTGGCTCTCAGTATCAGACCAACATCGGACTGTTTCTCATTTATTCTTGCATATGTCCTCACATGTCACTCCAGAAGACTCTGGTCTACAGAGGAGCTCATGGTCCACTTAATTACCGACAGGTGTCCAGGTCCAGAGCATCATCCCTCTTCTCCAGACATGGTTCTGGACATGAAGACCAAACATCACCATGTTGGTATAATGTGTCCAGAGGACGTTGTTCTAGAAGTCTGCTGCTTTGTTCAGATTTGGGCGATCGGCTCGTCAATGACGGCGCCGATCGGCTCGTCAATGACGGCGCCGATCGGCTCGTCAATGACGGCGCCGATCGGCTCGTCAATGACGGCGCCGATCGGCTCGTCAATGGTGATCGGCTCGTCAATGGTGATCGGCTCGTCAATGGTGATCGGCTCGTCAATGACCTCGATCGGCAGTCAGAAGTCCCACTTTAGTTCTTTGTAAATCGCCCGCCATCACGAGCACCGTGGTGTCATAGAATCCGGGTGTCTGCGCCGTTCCTGCTTCAATGACAAATCGGCTGCCCAGACTGTGCCGGGGCCCGGCCTGGCCCCAACCCAGACTGTGCCCGGCCCGGCCTGGCCCCAACCCAGACTGTGCCCGGCCCGGCCTGGCCCCAACCCAGACTGTGCCCGGCCCGGCCTGGCCCCAACCCAGACTGTGCCCGGCCCGGCCTGGCCCCAACCCAGACTGTGCCCGGCCCGGCCTGGCCCCAACCCAGACTGTGCCCGGCCCGGCCTGGCCCCAACCCAGACTGTGCCCGGCCCGGCCTGGCCCCAACCCAGACTGTGCCCGGCCCGGCCTGGCCCCAACCCAGACTGTGCCCGGCCCGGCCTGGCCCCAACCCAGACTGTGCCCGGCCCGGCCTGGCCCCAACCCAGACTGTGCCCGGCCCGGCCTGGCCCCAACCCAGACTGTGCCCGGCCCGGCCTGGCCCCAACCCAGACTGTGCCCGGCCCGGCCTGGCCCCAACCCAGACTGTGCCCGGCCCGGCCTGGCCCCAACCCAGACTGTGCCCGGCCCGGTCTGGCCCCAGACCAGAGCCTCACTATGACTAAAAAGCTTCAGCTCTGAAGGCTTTTGAACCATCAGTCAACAGTCCTGAGACCCTTGAAGCATCTCCTAGAGAGCAAAGTCTTGAAGAACCCCAAAGTACAGATGACCTACCTTGCTGTGGTACTTGCCCCGTCCTTTGTAGACATCATCCATCATCAGACAGGACAGAATGTCCTGCAACTTCACCTCCGACAGGCTACAACACAACAAGAACCAGGCAAGAACCATTACGCTCAGTTACACTCAGCTGAAACCCCTCCAGTGGTCCAGCACAGGTTCAAAGACTCTAGGACTCTAGGTTCTAAATGGTACTGCAGCAGTACTACGTAGATGTGACAGTTCTGGTACAGAGGTCCAGAAGTCAGGCAACAAACCTGATGTTATGATTTGCCAGCTCGCTGATGAAGGCGGTCTCGGCAGGGATGAGGAAGAGGAGGCTGCTTCCTCGTGCTCCTATACGGGCCGTCCGGCCGACACGGTGGACATACTCAGCGGCTGATGTCGGAGGAGTGTACTGTGAAGACAACGGTAGCCGTAGTTCGTCGGAGAACGTGGAACATGGACACTCGCTTGCTGCAGTTTTTGCTCACCTGAATAATCCAGGTGACCTGAGGGAGGTCCAAACCTCGAGCTGCCACATCCTGAAACAAACAAAAGAAGAAATATGATGTTGACGAAAGGAATGCGAAATGGGAGCAACAGCGATGCCTGCCCCCACAGACTGAACTGGTCTCAGTCGAGTAAACTAAACCAGATTAGCAAAGCAGCTCCTGTGTAGTCCCAGGAATCTGAGGAGCCCAAGGTACACCATCAAGCCTCAGTATCCAGGACTGGTGGAGACACAAAACCTCCCCATCTTAGTTGAGGCCAAGGAATTTTGAGTCCTGGTTCAACCTTCCACCCTGACTGAATCCACCACAGGAGGAGGACATGGTGTTCTTAAGACCACCAAGATCCAGACCTGGAGTTCCTTTAACAACCACCAGGGTCTAGATCCAGACGTGCAGTTCCGCTACTAACCACCAGGGTCTAGATCCAGACGTGCAGTTCCGCTACTGACCACCAGGGTCTAGATCCAGACGTGCGGTTCCGCTACTGACCACCAGGGTCTAGATCCAGACGTGCGGTTCCGCTACTGACCACCAGGGTCTAGATCCAGACGTGCGGTTCCGCTACTGACCACCAGGGTCTAGATCCAGACGTGCGGTTCCGCTACTGACCACCAGGGTCTAGATCCAGACGTGCGGTTCCGCTACTGACCACCAGGGTCTAGATCCAGACGTGCGGTTCCGCTACTGACCACCAGGGTCTAGATCCAGACCTGCAGTTCCTCTAGTAACAACCATGGTCTGGATCTGGTTAAAGCTCATCTCCTGAAGTAAACTCTCTGAGTCATACTGTATCATTTCTTCGTGGTGGAACATCTCTTCAGGCAATGACGTTACGAACCGTACACAGCAGAACTCCAGACTGAGACGCTGAAAACTGCTGAAAGACCTCCGATCGCTCCTGTTGGGCAAAGAACAAGAACGTGTTGATACACAGCTATGAAGCAGTGAGGAGATGGAAAAAGTTACTGGGAGATGTTACCTCCTGCTTCATGTTGCCATGGAGACGCAGGAACCCGACTGTACAAGTGGCAGGTGCTCCAGAGAGAACGGAGATGAAGAGGGAGTGGAGGAAATCCACAGCCTCACAGCTGGAGACGAAGACGACGACCTTGTTGTTTTTGGAGAACTGAAACAGCAGTCAGGTTTACCCGCGTTGGACCGCTCACTCATGTAGGGGCGGGAATGTTTGTGGTCACGCTGCTCACCTTGCACTTGTCCAGTATGAAGGCAGCCAGACACACCAGTCGGATCTTACTGGGAACCACCACCACGAACTGCTTCAGGGCCTCTGGAACAGCAAAGCTCTCCGACTGGGCGGCTGGTTTGTCTGCGGTTTCGGGGGTGGTGATGTCAGAGGAGGCGGGGCCAGAAACATGAACGCTGACTGGGTCTTTTAAACAGACATCCACCAAGCGGGTGACACCTGAAACACATGGTGGAGGCCACGGGTGGACTTGAGTTTCCCTTCAAGGATTTATAAAAGTTCTTTTGAATGTACTGATCTTCACACTAAATCTGCTACATGTAACATGGTTCACCTGCGGCGTAAACACCAAATGAAAGTCCACGTAGGACAAATGAAAATGATTCTGTTCAGCTGGTTTTTAGCCAATTCAACCGTGAGACAAACCAGACAACCTGGGCTCGAAGGGACATGTAGTTACCATGTTTCACCTCTGGGGGCAGCACTGAGTGTGGCTGGTGTTACCTCGTGTGAGAGTGGCAGACAGCAGGACGGTCTGTCGGGCCGGTCCTGCAGCGTTCAGACTGTTCAGAATGACCGTCAGATCCTTCTCAAAGCCCAGGTCCAGCGTCCTGCAGGTAGGAGGACACCTGAAGTCAAACTTCACAAGAGCTGCTATGATCCTGCTGCAGCCCATAGATAGATGGATGGATGGATAGATGGATAGATGAATGGATGGATGGATAGTTGGATAGATGGGTGGATGGATGGATGGATGGATAGTTAGATGGGTGGTTAGGTGGATGAATGTTTAAATTGATGGGTGATGATTAAACGGATGGTGGACGGACAGATGGACCAGCATGCATCTGCAGATGGAAACGCGGGTCACCTGTCAGCCTCGTCCAGGATCAGCCAGCGGACGGCGCTGAAGGCGATGCTCAGAGTGTTCTTGATGTGGTCGAGCAGACGTCCAGGAGTTGAGACCAGGATGTTGATTCCTTTGCGGATCCTGGAAAGACCAAGCACCCATCAACGTCCTCAAAGACCCTGACATGGTTCCCTCAGTTTCTACAGGCTGCTCTTCAGTTAATCGTCAGAGAAGCAGGACCACCTGAAGGCACATTTCTTCATCTCACCTTTTTCACTTTCCAAGGTCCAAACACAGCTAAGAGTTGCACCGATAATTTTACAAAGCCCCTTTCAGCTCATCTACTCAGACTCCCCCTCTGCAGGTTGGTGGAGGTTCTTTGATGAGATACAGATCAAAATGAAACCTGCTGCAATTTGTGTCTGTCGCCGTGACAACATGACTGCTGCAACGTGCAGAAGGCCCAGGGGAACCAGCAGGTTCAGACCCTCCAGACGGTTTCGGAGCTGTGATCACAGTAAAACGACAGCTGCGGTTTCACTCTTCTTGTTGAGGTTTTCTCCTGGAAACTCCTCCAAACAAACCGTAGTGGCTCTGACTTCTTCCAACTCTGCCGCCATGGACTTCAACATCTGAAATGACCAGTGGGCCCTGCAGGCTGAGATGGAGCTCTTGGGTGTTTACATTTTTCTGATCATTGCACAGTATGATCCTGCTGGGACGGCCACTCCTGGAAGACTGACAAATGTCTTGAATGTTGTCCCTGTAAAACGAATCTTCCTCACTCCTGATCACTGAGCTCTAGATAGTTTCTCTCTCCAGACTGATGTGCAGCAGTTGCTTCTCTAAGACCACTGCTGATGTCTGTCCCTCTTGGTATTGTGTTAACGGACACCTCCAGATCTGCAAACGTCTGCACCGCAGCAGGTGATCCAAACTGGACCGGTTCTTGTCGTGTTTTGCTCAGTTTGTTGTTCGGAACGACACACGTTTTTTCCTTTAACAAGTAACAGTTTTACACAAGTGAATCGTGAGTGAAGCCGCGGTGGGCGCTTACCTGGCCTTCTCCGCTTTCCTCTTCTCTCCTCCCATCAGCACACCTGGGACGATCCAGGTAAACGGCTGCAGACACACAATCACCTGTTTGACGGATGCTTAGACAGGAAGTGACCCACGGCTTCCCAGATCTCCAGTCCTGAACACGACGGCGTTGGTCTGCAGCTGGACCGCCAACCCTCACGTGAGCCCTGCTCTGCTTCACTTCAACATTCCAACTCACTATATTTGTTTATGGAAATATGTCCATTACTTTTTAAAGGGTTTGATTTTATTCAAAAGAATCAAAAAAGTGTTTTGTTGTCCAAGTAAATTCAAGTGAGTTATTGTAATTAATTATTAAAATCAAAATTAGCGCGGCTCGTCTACGCGCGCCGGGGTTCTGCAGGTGCGCGAGGGTTCTACGCGCGCCGGGGTTCTGCGGGTGCGCGAGGGTTCTACGCGCGCCGGGGTTCTGCGGGTGCGCGAGGGTTCTACGCGCGCCGGGGTTCTGCGGGTGCGCGAGGGTTCTACGCGCGCCGGGGTTCTGCGGGTGCAGTATTTATACAGAAATAGTCATCAGAAGAGTTCATAAAAGGTTGGATTTCTGAGTTTCTCTGACAAACATTGAAATATATCAGTGAAATTATGAAGTAATTTTTTAAATATTATAATACCTTCAGAAGTTTCTGGAAAGTCTGGAACGTCTGTTGAGCAAGCTGAAAAAGAAGGAGAATAAATGAGTTGAGCAGGTGAAGCTCCGAACTCGCCAACAGTTTTATAAGAGCTAAATGGACCGAACCTCTCTGGTAGGGACGATGATGACAGCCAGAGGACCATCAGACCTTTTCACCTTTGGCTGGATGGACTGAAGGTTCTGAACCACCGGGACAGCGTAGGACAGGGTCTTACCTGCAGACACCGTCCACCGTCACTGACTAATCTGCTGTTTGATCAACTCGGTCCGACGCCGACAGTATCATTTTACCTCTGTAACTTTGTTCACCTAGTTCCCGTCAAAAGAACAACCCCTCAACTTTCAGAACAAAAGTCAGAGGTCCATTATCTCCCAGACAACAGAGCCCCCTCTACCAAGGACTGAACAGACATGCAGACATGGTTTGAGTTGAAACAAGTATTGATGCGTCTCACCTGATCCAGTCTGGGACCGAACCACAGCGTCTCGGCCCGAGAGAAGAGCAGGGATGGTCTGTTTCTGAACACTAAACACACACACAGTACCCTGTAAACAGACAGTTATCAGACGGATTTGTGTGTGTGCGTGTGTGTGTGTGTGTGAACTGACCTGGTCAATGTGGAAACATTCAGGACTTTGTTCAGTGTTGCCACCTGTAAGACGGAAACTGTCATTACAGCAGAACTGATTTCAAATGATTCATAGACGCCAGAGGTGAGGAGTGAGTTGGCGTGGCTGGTCGGCAACGCGTGGCCAGGTGGAGGTTGAATGTCTGCACATCGAGGGGACCGGATGAGCTCCATCACTCCCACTGGTCTTTGGCTCTTGCAGCTCTGGCAGCGTTTGTTTCACGTTTCAATAGTAACAAACAAAGTTAGAATGGGCTAGACCAAGCTAAAACACCTAATGTGTGGGCGTGTTCCCGGAAGAAACCGGGCTCGTTTGCTCCACCCACTTGCCCATTTTTTAGTTAACTCGGGGGTTGGGCGGAGTCAGTCATGTTAAGATAGCAACGTGCACCAACGGGAATCACAGGCTTCAAACTTTTCAGAAACCAGCGAGTGACATCAATCAAACACAAAAACTGCATAAGTCCGTACGTGTACACGTGTGTGTGCGTGTGTTACCAGGTGGGGGTGGAGGTCGACTTCCGAAAACAAGTCGGAGGTAAAAATCTTCTCCTTTAACTGTAAAACGACAGGTCTGAACGAAGGAAGGAGGGAGGGAACAAGGAAAGGAAAATGGAAGGAAGGAGGGTAGAAGAACAAAATAAAAGGTGGAAAGGAGGAGTGAAGGATAGAATGGAAGGAGAGATGGGAAGGATGGGGTAGGAAAGGAGGAAGGAATGAAGGAGAAAGAAGACACAAAGGACAGGAAGCCAGAAACGAATGAGGAAAGATGGCAGGAGGAACAGAAGGAAACACGGAAGTTATTGAACTGTTGACTGGACTTGCACGGATCAATGGAGTCATCATGAACGTCTGCTGGATGAACCAGTCGGAGCGTCACCTGTGGAGTTCTGGGATATCTGGGTTGTGCTTGAACAGAGAGGATGTCTTGATGCTGCCGGGACCCGTTTCCTTCAGCACCTCTTTCCCCTCCTTCCTCTTTTTCTTCTTCTGTTGCATTTGGTCTTTCGCAGCAGGGGGCGGAGCCTCCAGAAACACCTGTGTTCTTGTCTGTTGCTTTTCACATACAAGTCCAGATGTTTGATGAGCAGGACAGTTCACCTGCAGCTGCTCAGGAGCCTCCTCGTCCTCTTCGGCTGGCTCGGGAAGTCTCCTCTGTTTGGAGGACCTCCCCACCACCTCTGAGGAGGACATCAATCTCCTCTTCTCCGCTTCCTGCTTCTTCTGGAAAAACGCAAAATGCCGAAGCCAAGAACAAACAAGTGAAATGTGTGTGTGGTCGTCTGCATATTCAAATACATGTTCCCCTCGCAGCCACTAGGGGTGCTCTGCAGCTACACTCAGAGTCTTGAACCAGAATTTGTGTGTGTTAGGTTTATTATGCATTTTTAAAGGAACTCTATGTAATAAGACGACTTGTGGTTCACGAGGGCTCATGGATGTGCAGCGCTGACAAGAGTCCCGGATCGCCGGGAGCTACCGAGAGGGGACGGGCCAGCACGCCCTGTGATACCACTTCATCCTACTAGAGGGCTACGTCGCCGGAACGCCAGCGTTCTGACACCAAATCCTGTTTGAAAATACGCTGCCCCCACCTGGCCAGGAGGGGTTCTAACGTGGTAACGTGTGTGCACGTGCTTACGGAAGCCCATCTCTCCTGAGTCGTCAGACGTTTCTTCTTGGTGGACGCCGATGTGGACGAACACACGCTGTTGCAGATGTTTAGGCACAGCTGCTCATCTGCTGATGACATCCTCGGACAGCTGCTGCACACAGGTGAGTTCACCTCACGCTGAACTTCACTGAAGAACCATTACGTCACTGAGCTCAGATCCAAACGGCTCCTGGGAGGGAACAAGAGGAGCATCCTTACAGCGCAGGACGACAGCAGCTTTAAAAGTACATCACGTGTCAACAGGTGAGCTCCTTGCGAGACAAAAACATGGAAAACCGGCTCACGACGGCGTGTACGGACCCACGTGTCGCGGACTCGCTAAATCCCGACGTTAATGTGCTGTCCTGCTGCGGGAGAGGAAGCACGACGGTACAGTTGAGCAGGAAACCGAGCAGCGTGGGGTCTCAGCACGACCGTTCACAGCGAACACGTGTAAACATGAGTACAAACTCACCGTAAAACCACCAGGACACGCAGCGACGCGCGTGGAGCTCTTCCTTTTACGTCACTCGCGCCCCGCCTCCGCGGGCACGCGCACTAATGTGACGTATTATTTCCAAGGTTTTGTTTTGGTTTTTATTAGGAATGAAAACGTAACTCTTTAAGTTTTATAAATCTTTTTTTTTGTAACAATCAATAAAAAATGTAATTGTTTTCATTTGCATGTTAAACTTTTCTTTTCTTAAAGAAAAATTACCAATAAATGACGTCACAGTTTGTTGTGGGGTGCGTGACCAAAACGTCTTTATACAGGGATTCATGCTGATATCCAAGTCACTGTCTCCCAGAAAAGTTAAATAATAATCAATAACTGAGTTTTGGTATGAAAAAGAACTAAACGGTGGAAAAATCAAACGACTTCTACAACTAAACACAACAAATCTCTCCTTTCTCATGACCTCCTTAATTAGGGAAAACCCTATAAATACTGGAAGTGGTCAGCATTTCCTCCTTTTTATCCAGGAACACAAGGTAAGTATGGTGAGTAATCTGATTGCACAGATCTAACAGTTTGACCAAATGTGTTAATACTGGTCTTTGTCTTGATTGCAGCAGATGGTCAGAGTCTGTTACCGCCTACATCGCCAAATGCATCGATGATGTAACAGACTCCAAAACCATCAAAGTCAGAGCCAACCAGAAGCCGTGGATGACAAAGGAAGTCCACAGACTCCTGAGGGCTCGGAACGCTGCCTTCAGAGCTGGAGACAAAGTGGGACTAAAGACAGCTTCGACCAACCTGTCCCATGGCATCAGGGAGGCTAAGAGACGGTACTCCAGGAGGATAGCCCGCCGTTTCAGCAACAGCAGGGACACACGGAGCCTGTGGCGAGGGATTCAGACCATTACGGACTACAAGCCCCCACCACAGACCTGTGAGAGCAGCACATCCCTGCTGAATGAGCTGAACACTTTCTTCGCCCGCTTCGAGGCACACAACACCATCGCCGCACAGAAAGCACCACCCCCTCCCGGCGACCAGGTGCTGACGCTGTCACCGGACACTGTGAGGAGATCCCTCAGCAGGATCAACGCCCGCAAAGCTCCGGGTCCTGACAACATACCTGGTCGTGTACTGAGAGACTGTGCAGGAGAACTCACGGATGTCTTCACAGACATCTTTAACATGTCACTGAGTCAGGCGGTGGTTCCCACGTGCTTCAAAGCCACCAACATCCGTCCGGTCCCAAAACGGTCATCTCCCTCCTGCTCCAACGACTACCGTCCAGTCGCACTGACTCCCATCATCATGAAGTGCTTTGAACGGCTAGTCATGCATCACATCAAGCCTGCCCACCCCCCTCGACTTCAGTTCAGCATTCAACACCATCATCCCCCAGCAGCTCATTCACAAACTGGACCAGCTGGGGATCAGCACCTCAATGTGCAACTGGCTGTTGGACTTCCTGATTGGGAGACCACAGGCAGTACGGGTCGGCAGCAACACATCCAGCACCATCATACTGAACACAGGGACCCCCCAGGGATGTGTGCTGAGCCCCCTCCTCTTCACCCTGCTGACCCACGACTGCACACCGATTCACAGCTCCAACCTCTTCATAAAGTTTGCGGACGACACGACTGTGGTGGGTCTCATCAACAACAACGATGAGTCAAACTACAGGAGCGAAGTGAGCCGCCTGGCTGAGTGGTGCAGACAACAATCTCTCCCTGAACGTGGAGAAGACCAAGGAGATTGTTGCTGACTTCAGGAGACAACACACCCAGCATGCTCCTCTGACCATCAACGGTGCTGCTGTGGAGAGGGTGAGCAGCACCAAGTTCCTGGGTGTCCACATCTCAGAGGACCTCTCCCGGACTGTTAACACCGCATCACTCGCCAAGAAGGCACAGCAGCGTCTCTACTTCCTCCGCAAACTGCGAAGAGCCAGAGCCCCGGCCCCCATCAGGTACACCTTCTACAGAGGCACCATCGAGAGCATCCTGACCAGCTGCATCACCGTGTGGTACGGAGCTGCACCGCAACCTGCCGCAAGTCTCTCCATCGCGTCGTGAGAGCAGCTGAGAAGATCGTTGGTGTCTCTCTCCCCTCACTTCAGGACATCTACAGCAGCCGTCTGACTCCAAAGCCCTCAGCATTGTGAGAGACCCCACCCACCCGACACACAGCCTCTTCAGTCTGCTGCCATCAGGAAGGAGGCTGCGAACCCTCCGGGCCAGAACCAGTCGACTGAAGGACAGTCAGGACGCTGAACTCTCTCCCTGCTCTTCCACCGTTTTTCTCCCTGTAAACGTGACTTTAACTTATGTAGGTTAACTTTACTCGAACCCGGGACAGTCTGTATCTGCCGACCGCTGAGCAAAGACAACAATGACCTCACACTTGACTCCAAATGTGATGAGGAGTAGAGACAAGTCACTGACTTAGTCACATCGGTTATGTTGAAACTCTGAGTTTGTTGAACCCGAGCTCCTACTTAACTTTGACCACGAGGGTTCAGCTGGGCGGACTCAGAACGCGAGGTAACTGACTGTGAGCCAGGTCCAGAGCAGGTTTACTTCAACAAACCCCGTTACTTTGTCTCCTCCCCTTCACGAAGCTGAAACGCCTTCAGCTTAATCAGACAATCGATCTTATGTGGTCAGAAAAATGCCCCCCCGGTTCCTCCGGGATCACTTTCTGTTTTACCTCAAAGTAAAACTGTTGATTGTGAAAATGTCCAGCAGTTTCACGTCCATCACTCGTCCCACATCCCTCCCGCTTCCTGCTGTCAGCAGAGGACTTAAAATAGAGCTGTCAATCACAAGGCGAGCGCAGCCCCTCTGGGACTCAAAGCGCCACTGCAGAGGATTAATTATAGTCGTTTATCAAAACAGTCTCTTTGAAATGTTGGTAAGAGGCTGAGCAAAGTTTCAATCACTAAACATGTTTAAACATGAAAGCCTCATATAAACTGAGGACACTGGGAGCTGCTGTCAGTCATCGGCTCGTTGCTCCACCCCCAGGTCTGTAGCCCTGCCCCCTAAGCTGCAGAACCGTTTTCAAAACTGTGACAGTGTTTAATGTTCAGTACTTGAGGTAAATGTACTAAGAATCTGTAATACAACAAGTCAGACAAAAGGACACCATCAAACTAGACCAGACCTGGTAAATCTGGTCCCAGATAGACCAGTTTCCAGTTTAACTCTGGTCCCAGATAGACCCGTTTTCCAGTTATATGGATCTAGCCCCATCTACACCTGGATCAGTACCAGGTCCTTGGACTGGGAATCCTTTGACCTGGTCCAGATTGGAACGTTAATGTCCAGGACTTTGGAGATGGTGAGACCAGCTGAGTCATGTCAGAAACGGAACCATCAGAACTGGAATCAACAATGCGCTTCGGAGCTGATCCCACACCTGAGCAATGTGACTTCCTGGTTGTTTCCAGGGCAACAGTGATGCTGACGTCTTGGGTCTTTACGTCTCCGCTGCTGCCGAGTCCTGAACTGCTGCTCCACAGCGCCCCCTGAAGACGAGCCAAACCCCCACCACACACACTTCCCATCGATCTTCATGGAAACAGTCCAACCAACCAGACACACCCACTGTGACATCACAAACAGGTACTTCGGAACCCTTTATGGTCCTTCTGTGGAGGCCACCTTGTCGCCCAGCCTTTGATGGAAACTAGCAGGCCAGGGGGTCAGTGGAACGCTCCCATCTTAGTCCAGTTACCAAGTCATCTGTTTGAGCTTGGCTGGCTCAGCTTATGAGCAAACGTCCTCGTTTCAGGTCACTTCAGAAATCACATCCAGTCCCCCCAGAGCTTCGCTGGGATCTGATCGGTCACCAGGCTGACCGTGGCAGGGGCCTGTGATCTAGTAGCTTTGCGATTGCTGGTGGTTGACCAAACCCAGCGGCCGAGAAAACCGAGCTCCACTCGGCTACCTGCTGGCTCGTGGTCTGGTCAGTCAGTGACAGCCAACCGCCGGTCATCAGGTGTGCTGCAGGAAAAGATGCCAGCTCACTGTAGCCGTCAAAAACGGAGTCATTTCAGTTCGGTGTGGTGGAGCTCAGCAGCGAGCTGAGTAATGAAACATTGTTCTGTCAGGGGTGTGTGTGTCCCGTCATTTCCTTCCAGAATATCAGCTTTGTGTGCATGTAAACGGGGCGGCAGACACCGAATGACCTACGCCGTATACTCTAGTACTCAGTCCTGACGTGTTTTCGTATCAAATGTTTGGGTCAGGGCGTGTAAAAATGTGACAAACACCTTAGTTGACGTGGAAGTTCCTAAAATGATGTGGGTGAAGGTCCCTGGAGGACCTGGCTGCTGCTGACGAGTTTTAGACTAAAAACATTAACTTCAGAACCAGAGTGATCACGTTCTGCCAGGTTTTTAGGAAGTTCACAGTGACAAGTACCCAGAACCGTTGGTCGACTCAGACAGTCAACTGCCAATGCTGCGCAAACTCCTTTCTTCAAGAAAATACAGCAGCGCCTCTACTTCCTCCGCAAACTGAAGAGCCAGAGCCCCGCCCCCATCAGGTACACCTTCTACAGATGTAACATCGAGAGCATCCTGACCAGCTGCATCGCCGTGGGGCACGGAGCTGCACCGCATCCTGCTGCAAGTCTCTCCTATGCCCTTGGCGCTTAAACCCAACGTCATGCTATAACTTGTTTCTTTTCAATTTGCACTTTGTGTTTAAAATGTATTTATTGTGCAGCACCGAGGGTTTGAGAGTAACGTAATTTTGATTCTCTGTATGAACCTCACATGTAGTAGAATTGACAATAAACTTGACTTTATCTCCTTTTATTTGGTAACATGCATAAAAGAGCTCCAGAATAACTGAACCAGGTTAAAGGTCAAGAGATGAAAACTACAATCAACTACTCGGCATCAAAACACAGGCGAGCCCCGGTGAATCCTGGTGAATCCTGGCGAATCCCGGCGAATCCTGGCATCAGTCAGCGGTCAGTCGGCTCTCTAGAGCCACACAGACAGAGAGTGGATCCTGCTCGGTATCGACGTCAAACCCATCTGGAAACACAGACTGAACACAAACACACTTGGTTGTCTTTGTTTGTTTGTGATTTCCAGCCTTGAACAGCGTACTGTGGGCGTGTACCTTCAGGACAGCCACGTTGGTCCGGTACTGATGCAGTCTTTGAGCGACAGTGTCAGTTCTGTCCTCGGGTCGGGTCTGCAGTCTGTCCTGGACCTTGGAACTTGAAGCTGGTTGGCTGACTGTGTGGAACCTGCAGGAAACATGCACATTTTTGTGTACATGGGTTCACTTCCTGAGTGGACAGTTGTTGTACTGGGTCGACTGGTTTACTGACCTCTGACCAGTGACGGGGTCTGTTGCCCTGAGAGTGACTCTCTCCAGACAAATGTCATCTGTCGCATCCAGGAAGAAAACTCTGGAAAACATTCAACGGACATCTACAGCAGAGCTCTGAGAAACCAGACCTGCAGTTCCACTACCGACCTCTAAGGTCTGGATCCAGAGCTGCTGTTCCACTACTAACCAGTGATGGGCCAGCAAAGCCCTTGTACCTGTTGGGCCGGTACGGCGACTCCTGCAGGCTTCGAGCCAGCTGCAGATCGCAGGGGAACGCATGCAGAACCCAGCCTCTGCAGCTGCAGTCCAGGTGGCTCAGGCGCTCTTCCAGAACCTGCAGCACCAGCACGTCTGGAACTGAAGTAGGATCAATCAGAACTGCCACCAAGCACACCTATTCACTGTTCAGGACAAAAACTGAGAAAATTCTTACCTGGACTTCCATGATCCAGGTAAAATTGGACCTTGTGTCCCAGAGAAGAACCGCCTGCGGTAACAGACTTCAACACCTGGTCACAACAGACTGGGAAGAACAAAACTCCAGAATCAAGAAGAACAGAGTTCCTCACGAGCCTAATTGGATTATAGTTCAAGAGGAACACCTGAAACTAAATGAGCTCAGATCAGATGCATCCTAACTTGTAGGGTGTGTGTGTGTGCGTGTGTGTGCGTGTGTGCGTGCGTGCATGCATGGCGTGCACGCATATTCACCGTCCACCATCTTGTGCTTCTCTGACAGCAGTGCGGCCTGATGACTCTTTCCGGAACCTGGTGGACCCAGCAGGAGGATTTTGGGAGTTGTGATTCTGGAGCCACCGTGAGTTTGGACAAAAGCTAAAACTGACAACACACACAGGAGTGTTTCTGGTCACATGACTGCAAATATATAAGCCAGGATGTGTTTGGCACTCATGTGACACCAGTGACATCATAAATGATTCATACGTAGCACGACGGGTTCACGCTTTATACTCGACTTTCAAAAACATCAATGATCGACCCATCTGAACCATCTGTTTCACCAATGTCACACTCAGACGTGCAAACTGCCGAAACATCTGCTTCTACAGAGGTCTGCACATCTGACGACCAGTTCATCAACAGCTCTTAAATCTCACGGCGGCATGAGCCGAGTACTTAGCATTGCCACACTTTTTTTCCACTTTGTTAGATAAATAATGCCAGTCAGAAAAATGATCTGCCGTTTTTTGTTTTCTTTTACAGCCGCCACTTTCCATTTACATCGCAGTGGCCCTGGTAGCCCACAGAGATGACCTCGCAGGAACTCGTGTCCTGAGCGGTAACCGGATGTGTTCGTACCGTCCTGGAAGACGTCATTGTGAGGTTGGTTAGAGTCCACGGCCTTCAGGGCGTGCTGATAGGCCAATCTCAGACCTGTGACTTCACAGCGGTAACGCTGCAGCTGGGCCAGCAGCTGCTCCTTTGACAGGTTCTGCCCACGGATCAGCCGCTCAGCGACGCCGTTGTCTGCTGGCCAGATGAAGGTCCTGTGGTAGATGTCTGCAGGCAGGAAGTGATGTCAGGAGCAGTTCTTATTCCAGGGCCAGGTGTTGTGGACGGAGGCAGCCCAGACTCACCTCCAGTTTGTGGGTCCACTAGCCGCCCCTGATTCCTGTCCAGCAGCACGGTTTCAGGAGCCTCGAGCATCACTGACACACACACAGCAGCAGGGTACATGGAGCATGTGCAGCACGACAGGACAGGACACGACAGGTGTGTGTGTGTGTGTGAGAGTCGTGTTGCGTTCTCACCAACATGTTCAGGGAGGACCCCGGCCCGCTGCAGAGCCAGGGCCTGAAGACGAGTCTGAGGAATTCCCTCCAGCAACCAGCCCTACACACACAGGTTACAGGTTTGATGCGGCTGCAGAACCTCCAGTACATCCAGTCTGGTCCACAGTCTGGGTGTCGGGACTGGACAAACCCTCGAAGCCGGTATCCACACCAAGACCAACCGCTTATCATTTCAAAAACGTTTTTCGTGAAGGCGGAGACGTGTCAGTAAATGTGTGCACCCACAGGAATGTACTCAATACAGCTGAAGAACCGCTGTAATACACATGCCAGGCCTGTTAATGGTCTAGGGTCTAGTGACGAGTCTAGGGTCTAGTGACTAGAACCTAAATCTATCACTAGGCCCCAGACTCTCCACTAGACCCTACACTAGACCCTAGACCCTTCACTAGACTACACCAGTCACTAGACCCTACACCAGTCACTAGACCCTAGACCCTACACTAGACCCTAGACCCTTCACTAGACCCTAGACCCTTCACTAGACCCTACACCAGTCACTAGACCCTACACCAGTCACTAGACCCTAGACCCTACACTAGACCCTACGCCAGTCACTAGACCCTAGACCCTACACCAGTCACTAGACCCTACACCAGTCACTAGACCCTACACCAGTCACTAGACCCTACACCAGTCACTAGACCCTACACCAGTCACTAGACCCTAGACCCTACACTAGACCCTACGCCAGTCACTAGACCCTAGACCCTACACCAGTCACTAGACCCTACACCAGTCACTAGACCCTACACCAGTCACTAGACTCTTCACTAGACCCTAGACCCTTCACTAGACCCTACACCAGTCACTAGACCCTAGACCCTTCACTAGACCCTACACCAGTCACTAGACCCTACACCAGTCACTAGACCCTAGACCCTACACTAGACCCTAGACCCTTCACTAGACCCTACACCAGTCACTAGACCCTAGACCCTACACTAGACCCTAGACCCTACACTAGACCCTAGACCCTTTACTAGACTACACCAGTCACTAGACCCTACACCAGTCACTAGACTCTTCACTAGACCCTAGACCCTTCACTAGACCCTACACCAGTCACTAGACCTTAGACCCTTCACTAGACTACACCAGTCACTAGACCCTAGACCCTTCACTAGACTACACCAGTCACTAGACCCTACACCAGTCACTAGACTCTTCACTAGACCCTAGACCCTTCACTAGACCCTACACCAGTCACTAGACCCTTCACTAGACCCTACACCAGTCACTAGACCCTAGACCCTTCACTAGACTCTACACCAGTCACTAGACCCTGCACCAGTCACTAGACTCTTCACTAGACTCTACACTAGACCCTACACCAGTCACTAGACCCTACACCAGTCACTAGACCCTACACCAGTCACTAAACCCTACACCAGTCACTAGACCCTACACCAGTCACTAGACCCTACACCAGTCACTAGACCCTACACCAGTCACTAAACCCTACACCAGTCACTAGACCCTACACCAGTCCCTACCAAACAGTCAAGACCAGACCAGACTGTGGGCGGGCAGCTCAGTTTGAATGACAGCAGCTCGGTCTGATCTGAGAGCAGCTCGGTGTCCTGATAAACACTGACAGGAGGAATGACGTGATGCTGATGAGGAGAGGCGGAGACGACGCGCCTCAGAGGAACGGTGCGCTGATGTGACAACAGCACGGCCGTTTGATCAGCTGATCCCTGGGGAGCTGAACTCACGGTGCTCGGCCTGCTGGGAATGGTAGTATGACACACTGGCCACCACAGCACTAATTATCAGCATCAGAGCGTTGCACACAGACAGATGATGGATTCATCCTCCCCCAGTAGAAACATGCCAGTCAGCATCATTTTACACAAACGCTCTTCACATCAAAGCTTCACAACTAAAGGAACTCTGGGTGTGGGTTGGACTGTTACCATGGAGACGAGTGTGTGGAAGCAGAGGGGACTCACCTGGTCGAAGCAGTCGGGCTCCTTCAGTCTCTGTTGGACCTGCTGGACCAGAAGCTCAATGGGAACACCCTGAAACAAATGCAGAGGTCACATGACTCCAGATGGACCCTGTGGGAGGGGGTGGGGGGCAGCTGCTGAGAGATCATGTGGTCTGTGGGGGCCCTGCAGGCTCCCGTTAATGATGCTGGTTTTGGACCGTATTTGGGGCCGTTGGGGAGATCCTGACTGGGGGCCCTGAAAGCCATCTTAGAGTTGGGGTACAATCCAAGAACTAAAGTACTAAAACAGTGAGATGAAAGCTCAGGTGGTGAAGGTCTGCATCAGAGTTTAGGAAAGGCATGTTTGTTTGTGGGATCTCAAAGACATAAGACAAATACGCCACTTAAATCAGTAAAAACAGCACAGTCTCTGTCCTCGAGGTGGTCCCGGACGCACCCAGTCCCGTCTCTGTCTCCGAGGTGGTCCCGGACGCACCCCGTCCCGTCTCTGTCTCCGAGGTGGTCCCGGACGCACGCCGGCCCGTCTCTGTCTCCGAGGTGGTCCCGGACGCACGCCGTCCCGTCTCTGTCTCCGAGGTGGTCCCGGACGCACCCCGTCCCGTCTCGGTCCCCGAGGTGGTCCCGGACGCACCCCGTCCCGTCTCTGTCTCCGAGGTGGTCCCGGACGCACCCGGTCCCGTCTCTGTCTCCGAGGTGGTCCCGGACGCACCCAGTCCCGTCTCTGTCTCCGAGGTGGTCCCGGACGCACCCAGTCCCGTCTCTGTCTCCGAGGTGGTCCCGGACGCACGCCGTCCCGTCTCTGTCTCCGAGGTGGTCCCGGACGCACCCCGTCCCGTCTCTGTCTCCGAGGTGGTCCCGGACGCACCCCCTCCGGTCTCTGTCCCCGAGGTGGTCCCGGACGCACCCCGTCCTGTCTCGGTCCCCGAGGTGGTCCCGGACGCACCCCCTCCGGTCTCTGTCCCCGAGGTGGTCCCGGACGCACCCAGTCCCGTCTCTGTCTCCGAGGTGGTCCCGGACGCACCCAGTCCCGTCTCTGTCCCCGAGGTGGTCCCGGACGCACCCAGTCCCGTCTCTGTCCCCGAGGTGGTCCCGGACGCACCCAGTCCCGTCTCTGTCCCCGAGGTGGTCCCGGACGCACCCAGTCCCGTTTCTGTCCCCGAGGTGGTCCCGGACGCACCCAGTCCCGTCTCTGTCCATGAGGTGGTCCCGGACGCACCCGTCCCGTCTCTACCCCAAAGGTGGTTCCGGACGCACCCAGTCCCGTCTCTGTCCCTGAGTCAGACAGGAAACACAGAGTTCCTGCAAACTTCGATTACAGGTCAAGGGGTGGAAACAGTCACAGGAAGTGGATGAGTACCTGCTGAGTGCTGAGCTCTGACTGGTCCAGCTGTAAACTCTCCATGGTCACAAGAACAGCGTTCAGCTCAGCACTCAGCCTCTTCGCCTAAAACACCACAGAAGAGGAGGATGAGCACGTGAACAGAGAGAGCAAGAAGTGTGTGCTGGATACAACTCACCACAGTGTTTTTGCCGACAGCAGGAGGACCGAGCAGCATTATCCTGGGAACTAAGCACAGATCATACTGGTCACAACCAGAACCACAACCTCTGTCCCAGCGCTGGTCACAACAGGGGTGGAACCAGAACCATCATATCTTAAAATGGCATTTAATTTGAAGTAGGTGAACAAATCAGATTTGGTTGAGTCTTTGACAGGAACATCAGAACTGCTTCTGCAATCATTTACATTGACTCGCCGTCCCACTGCATCAGACTACAGAGACCACTATCCAAACAGGTGTAGACAGCAGACACTGAGGTGGTCAGAGGTGGGACTGCAGGTCAGTGGATCATGTTGGTGTCCCCCTGCAGCAGGTCTACAGCAGCAGATCCAGGATGAAGCTGTGTTGAAGACCAGCTGCTCTAGTCTGGTCCTGCAGCTGCAGCTGTGACTACTGGTCCTGACACACTAAAGTTTACACCAACTAGATGTTTTACTGAACACAAACGTTTGAAGTTGGGTTTTAAAGGTGGAGGTGGTGTCAGCCTCCTTCACCCAAACTGGAAGTTGGTTCCAGAGTGATGGTTCCTGATAGCAGAAGACCCGTCCTCCAGATCTACATTTGGATCTTCTAGGAACTGCACTCTGAGAACCGAGAACTCTGTTAGGAACATGAGGAAATTTTGCAAATATCATGGTCCTAGGCCATGCTGGACTTTATATGCCAGTAATAACATTTTGAATTGGATTCTAAATTTTACAGGGAGCCAATGGAGGGAAGCTAAAACTGGAGAGACGTGGTCTCTCTTGTTGGTTCCTGTCAGCACTCGCGCTGCTGCATTTTGGATCAGCTGGAGGCTGTTAAGAGAATTACTTGGACATCCAGCCAACAACACGTTACAGTAATCTGGTCTAGAAGATACGAACGCATGAATTAGTTTTTCAGCATCACTCTGCGAGAGGATGCTCAAGATCTTTGTGATATTACGGACCCGGTACGCGTCAGACGACCACAGTCTCCAGAATACTCCCAACGGGGAGCGGATGGTCTCCCATCCAGACCCAGCCCTGTACAGGAGGACACCTACCTGTCATGCTGGGCCTCCGCAGGAGCCGGATCAGGTAGGAGATGGGATCCTCGGGCCGGTCGATGATCAGGCTGGTTAACAGACTCTGCAACATGGTCACATGACCGTCAATGATGCACGTTCGCGCTACCGTTCACACTACCAGACTTGGAGTCAGCAGGGGGAACCACTTCTGCTGCCAGTCGTCAACTCGGCGACGACGACGACAGCAACAATTACAGATCTGCTCCACATTGTAAAAGGCTGCAGGCTCTCCAGAGGACAGCGTGCACAAATAACCACGGCAACAGAAGACCGCCGGACACGTCTGCACAGTAAAACCTGTGAAAGCACGGCACGGGACGGCGGTCCGGACCTTCTCAACACCAAGGTCGTGTTCAGTACGGTTCGGACTCAGCTGCAGCCTCCTCCAAGTCAGGTGGTGGTCTAGATCCTGTAAATATTACTAAAAGACAGTGCCGGTTCCTGTTGAAGATGCTGGACGGCGGTCTACCTGCATCAGCTTGAAGACATCGTGTTTCTCAGCGTAGGCGACCATATGGGGGGGAATCCTCACTTTCTTCATCATCTCATCCATCGTGGTCTGATCTGAGGACCAGCGAGGCAGCAGGGTCAGAAACCTGCAGGCTGGCGATGGAAAGAACCTGGTCCCGGTCTAAAGCTGGTCCTGGAATAAATGAGGTCCCGGTCTAAAGCTGGTCCTGGAATAAATGAGGTCCCGGTCTAAAGCTGGTCCCGGTCTAAAGCTGGTCCTGGAATAAATGAGGTCCCGGTCTAAAGCTGGTCTTGGAATAAAGGTGGTCCCGGTCTAAAGCTGGTCCCGGTCTAAAGCTGGTCCTGGAATAAATGAGGTCCCGGTCTAAAGCTGGTCCCGGTCTAAAGCTGGTCCTGGAATAAATGAGGTCCCGGTCTAAAGCTGGTCCCGGTCTAAAGCTTGTCCTGGAATAAATGAGGTCCCGGTCTAAAGCTGGTCTTGGAATAAAGGTGGTCCCGGTCTAAAGCTGGTCCCGGTCTAAAGCTGGTCCTGGAATAAATGAGGTCCCGGTCTAAAGCTGGTCTTGGAATAAAGGTGGTCCCGGTCTAAAGCTGGTCCCGGTCTAAAGCTGGTCCTGGAATAAATGAGGTCCCGGTCTAAAGCTGGTCCCGGTCTAAAGCTGGTCCTGGAATAAATGAGGTCCCGGTCTAAAGCTGGTCCCGGTCTAAAGCTGGTCCTGGAATAAATGAGGTCCCGGTCTAAAGCTGGTCCCAGTCTAAAGCTGGTCTTGGAATAAACGAGGTCCCGGTCTAAAGCTGGTCCCGGTCTAAAGCTGGTCCTGGAATAAATGAGGTCCCGGTCTAAAGCTGGTCCCAGTCTAAAGCTGGTCTTGGAATAAACGAGGTCCCGGTCTAAAGCTGGTCCCGGTCTAAAGCTGGTCCTGGAATAAACGAGGTCCCGGTCTAAAGGTGGTCCCAGTCTAAAGCTGGTCTTGGAATAAAGGTGGTCCCGGTCTAAACCTGGTCTTTGAATAAAGGTGGTCCCGGTCTAAAGCTGGTCCGGGTCTAAACCTGATCTTGGAATAAACGAGGTCCCGGTATAAAAAGTGGTCCCAGTCAAAAGATGGACCTGGTCTAAACCTGGTCCCAGACTCACACAGAGACTGGTCTCAGTCTACAAGTGGTCCAGGTCTGAAACTGGTCCCAGTCTAAAAGCAGACTGAGACAGAGGCTGGTTCAAGTCTGAGATCATCCCCGTGTGATCTAAATATGAACGGGATCCTGGTTTGACACCGGTGACGGATCTGTCTGATCTGGTCAGACCAGAATCGAGTGTAGCTGCAGTCTTTAACAAACGTCTGTGGCCGTTTTCCACTGAAGTAGCGGATCAGAAACCAGTTTAACTTCTTCAGTTTAACGCAAACCGAGTTCAGTGCTGCCAGCTGACGTCACAACAGCGTCATGTCATCTCAGACTTCTTACTTACGGATTTTGCAGTTTCTCGACGCAGAAACAAACGCAACCAGGTCAAACGTCGACGCGAAAACAGCGTGAGTTGGCTGCTGTAGACGAGCGCCGGTTTCCAAGACGCAGGCTGGTTGCCAGGAAAGCGCGTCATCGCGTCATCCGCGTGCCCGTCACCTGGCGGCCGAAACCGCTTTTAACTTCGCGAACGCGCTCGTTTGTTGAAGATATGAACAAGTGACTCCACGCCCTAATCAAAGGTACAATAATCGACATCCATTCAGTAACTGAAATGAACGTCTGCAACACAGGCACAGATGGGCTCACTGGGGTCGTTTGTCTGGACGTTTCCTCATCTACGCCCATTACCAGGCACGTATCTGTCTCCGACTAGTCAACGTTCAAGCATCGTGAGAACTACTCTGCATGTCTTAACATGCAGCCAAGTGTGGGCCAAGTGTGGGCCGTGTTTGGGTCATGTTTGGCCCATGTTTGGCCCATGTTGGTCACCAACCAGACGTTTTACACATTTCTCGCCGCGTGAAACATATAAGACGTCAGTTTCTGAGCCGTTTCACTCGTGAGGATGTTCAGGACACAGTGCAGACAGACAGATTTCACTCATTCTTTATTCCTGATGCCGAGTGTTGCTGTAAGTTATTTAACACGTCTGTTCATTTCTGAATCAAAAGCAAGGAAGTAAAAGAAAGTTTACATGTATGTGATGACTCTTCTTCATGAGGTCAAAGATGGTCACTGCAGACACACCCAAACATCCAGCGAAGCCCCGCCCCCCACAGGGAGGCAAAGAAAAACCTCCGAAATATGACTTTACACGCCAAGTTCTGAATATGAACACACTTGTGAGAAATCTGACTTTTCACTTCAAAGTCATAAATGGGAAAACATTTGGAAAATTGAAACAGAAAAATCCTTAAGTTCTGACCACTCACGAATTTGTGGAGATATTTATCCGAGTGAACGTCGTTATGAAGTCGAAAACTCAAAGGTTGACATTTCTGATTTTCTGAACTTAAAGTTGGAAGCAGAACTCCGACTTCATTAACTCAAAAGAGAAAAACTTAAATTCCGACATTACAACTGTGAACATTTGGAAAAGTAAAAACCCTCAGGATTTCCTGACTGAATAATCTTGGAAATCCGCTGGACAAACCTGAGTTTCGAAGCTCCCAAAAAAAACAAAACACCTCAGGATTTCTTAACCTCAGAAACATGAATTTGAGAGAAAACAATTTCAGAACGCAGATGGTGATGGTCTTGAACGTTGTTGTTCAGCAGACCACACATGAAGACTGGACCTGGACTTAACGGGAAACAGTTCTGAACGTCCAAATCATCTCAGACTCAACATCTGACAGAATCTGCTCAGGATCATCTAAATTATCTTGCAAACTCATCAAACGCATCACATGGCCTCCGTCAGGAGCTAGTCAACAGAATCTGAAGGACTGGCTGAAGACAAGAACCGGTCAGGAACCGGTTCCACTTAGGAGCTTGTGGTGATGAACTGGAACATTCCCAGCATTGTGTCTCCTCCACCTTCCTCCCTTCAGGACTAATACAACACCGTCAGTCACAGTTATCGCCCTGTTTCTTCAGACAATCATTCAGGAGCGACACATGTACCATTTTTGGCATCTTCTAAAACTTCCTGCTCTGACTCCGCCTCCACCTTGTCCTGGGTCCTTCTTTCCTCGTCTCATCCCCCCTTCAGGACTCTGGCAGCAACTCGTCGTAGTCCATGATACTGAGCTCGTGTCTCCTCTGGCCGACAGCGGTGGGGCCTCTGACATCACTGGAAGGCTCTGCTTCCGGACTCACAGAGAGGGGCGTAGCCTCCTCCACCTCCTGACCCAGAGGAGGACTCTCCAGCTTGCCCTCCTCCCCGTCCCCCTCCTCCTCCTCCTCCCCCTCCTGCTGCTGGTGCAGCTGATGCTGCACCTCCTCCTCCTGGCTCTGACTGGATGGCCCAAACAACTGTCTTGCCCGCTGCTCCAGGAAAGACCCGACGGCGAGAGGGGAGTCGAGGGGCGAGGAGGAGCTCGAAGGGAGGGGCAGAGGGGAGGTGGACAGTGCCTCTACTGCGCCGTTTAAGATCCCAACAGCAGATGAAGAAGGGCGGAGCTTGTCGCTGTCCTGAGTGACAGGTGAGGTGTCAGCGACGCTGCTCAGCCTGAAGATGAGAGACAAGATCACATGACTTTAGATGACATCACAGAAGGGCCAATTCTCACTTTTTGTAGGCCTTATGCAACATTCTGTTCAGACAAACTCCAGAGTGATAGAGGAGGACAGAGCTTTTAAGGTGCTTTAACCTGTTGATGTTCTATAAGAGAACCGACTCGATTTGTGGATCTGAGGATCAACATCACCTGGAACTAAAACCTAGCATGGTAGGAATCCACTGATGGCAGACGACTGGAGCCGGGCCAGAACCGGGCCAGAGGAGATGCCCGGACCCGGGCCAGAGGAGACGCCTAGAGACGACCGGACCCGGGCCAGAAGAGACGACCGGACCCGGGCCAGAACCGGAAAAGAGGAGACGACCGGACCCGGACCAGAACCGGAAAAGAGGAGACGACCGGACCCGGACCAGAGGAGACGCCTACAGACGATCGGACCCGGACCAGAGGTGACGCCTAGAGACGACCGGACCCGGGCCAGAACCGGAAAAGAGGAGACGACCGGACCCGGGCCAGAGGAGACGCCTACAGACGACCGGACCCGGGCCAGAACCGGAAAAGAGGAGACGACCGGACCCGGGCCAGAAGAGACGACCGGACCCGGACCAGAGGAGACGACCGGACCCGGGCCAGAACCGGAAAAGAGGAGACGACCGGACCCGGGCCAGAGGAGACGCCTACAGACGACCGGACCCGGGCCAGAACCGGAAAAGAGGAGACGACCGGACCCGGACCAGAGGAGACGCCTAGAGACGACCGGACCCGGGCCAGAAGAGACGACCGGACCCGGGCCAGAACCGGAAAAGAGGAGACGACCGGACCAGAACCGGAAAAGAGGAGACGACCGGACCCGGACCAGAGGAGACGCCTACAGACGATCGGACCCGGACCAGAGGTGACGCCTAGAGACGACCGGACCCGGGCCAGAACCGGAAAAGAGGAGACGACCGGACCCGGGCCAGAGGAGACACCTACAGACGACCGGACCCGGGCCAGAGGAGACGCCTAGAGACGACCGGACCCGGGCCAGAACCGGAAAAGAGGAGACGACCGGACCCGGGCCAGAAGAGACGACCGGACCCGGACCAGAGGAGACGACCGGACCCGGGCCAGAACCGGAAAAGAGGAGACGACCGGACCCAGACCAGAGGAGACGCCTACAGACGATCGGACCCGGACCAGAGGAGACGCCTAGAGACGACCGGACCCGGGCCAGAACCGGAAAAGAGGAGACGACCGGACCCGGGCCAGAGGAGACGCCTACAGACGACCGGACCCGGGCCAGAACCGGAAAAGAGGAGACGACCGGACCCGGACCAGAGGAGACGCCTAGAGACGACCGGACCCGGGCCAGAAGAGACGACCGGACCCGGGCCAGAACCGGAAAAGAGGAGACGACCGGACCAGAACCGGAAAAGAGGAGACGACCGGACCCGGACCAGAGGTGACGCCTACAGACGACCGGACCCGGGCCAGAACCGGAAAAAAGGAGACGACCGGACCCGGGCCAGAGGAGACGCCTACAGACGACCGGACCCGGGCCAGAGGAGACGACCGGACCCGGACCAGAGGAGACGACCGGACCCGGGCCAGAACCGGAAAAGAGGAGACGACCGGACCCGGACCAGAGGAGACGCCTACAGACGACCGGACCCGGACCAGAGGAGACGCCTACAGACGACCGGACCCGGACCAGAGGAGACGCCTACAGACGACCGGACCCGGGCCAGAACCGGAAAAGAGGAGACGACCGGACCCGGGCCAGAGGAGACGCCTACAGACGACCGGACCCGGGCCAGAGGAGACGCCTACAGACGACCGGACCCGGGCCAGAACCGGAAAAGAGGAGACGACCGGACCCGGGCCAGAGGAGACGCCTACAGACGACCGGACCCGGGCCAGAGGAGACGCCTAGAGACGACCGGACCCGGGCCAGAGGAGACGCCTACAGACGACCGGACCCGGGCCAGAGGAGACGCCTACAGACGACCGGACCCGGGCCAGAACCGGAAAAGAGGAGACGACCGGACCCGGGCCAGAGGAGACGCCTACAGACGACCGGACCCGGGCCAGAACCGGAAAAGAGGAGACGACCGGACCCGGGCCAGAGGAGACGCCTACAGACGACCGGACCCGGGCCAGAGGAGACGCCTAGAGACGACCGGACCCGGGCCAGAGGAGACGCCTAGAGACGACCGGACCCGGGCCAGAACCGGAAAAGAGGAGACGACCGGACCCGGGCCAGAGGAGACGCCTACAGACGACTGGACCCGGGCCAGAGGAGACGCCTAGAGACGACCGGACCCGGGCCAGAACCGGAAAAGAGGAGACGACCGGACCCGGGCCAGAAGAGACGACCGGACCCGGACCAGAGGAGACGACCGGACCCGGGCCAGAACCGGAAAAGAGGAGACGACCGGACCCGGACCAGAGGAGACGCCTAGAGACGACCGGACCCGGGCCAGAGGAGACGCCTACAGACGACCGGACCTGGACCAGAGGAGACGCCTACAGACGACCGGACCCGGACCAGAGGAGACGCCTACAGACGACCGGACCCGGACCAGAGGAGACGCCTACAGACGACCGGACCCGGGCCAGAACCGGAAAAGAGGAGACGACCGGACCCGGGCCAGAGGAGACGCCTACAGACGACCGGACCCGGGCCAGAGGAGATGCCTACAGACGACCGGACCCGGGCCAGAACCGGAAAAGAGGAGACGACCGGACCCGGGCCAGAGGAGACGCCTACAGACGACCGGACCCGGGCCAGAGGAGACGCCTAGAGACGACCGGACCCGGGCCAGAGGAGACGCCTAGAGACGACCGGACCCGGGCCAGAACCGGAAAAGAGGAGACGACCGGACCCGGGCCAGAGGAGACGCCTAGAGACGACCGGACCCGGGCCAGAACCGGAAAAGAGGAGACGACCGGACCCGGGCCAGAACCGGAAAAGAGGAGACGACCGGACCCGGGCCAGAACCGGAAAAGAGGAGACGACCGGACCCGGACCAGAGGAGACGCCTAGAGACGACCGGACCCGGGCCAGAAGAGACGCCTAGAGACGACCGGACCCGGACCAGAGGAGACGCCTACAGACGACCGGACCCGGGCCAGAGGAGAGGCCTACAGACGACCGGACCCGGACCAGAGGAGACGCCTACAGACGACCGGACCCGGACCAGAGGAGACGCCTACAGACGACCGGACCCGGGCCAGAACCGGAAAAGAGGAGACGACCGGACCCGGGCCAGAGGAGACGCCTACAGACGACCGGACACGGGCCAGAGGAGACGCCTACAGACGACCGGACCCGGGCCAGAGGAAAAGCAAGATTCAGAAATGAGACAGTATTGAGGTAATGCTGTTGTTATTTTCAACAATGAAGTGGTGATTAGTATGTAGGCATTTGCAGATGATGACCAGGTCTGACTCCTGCTGCTTCACCTGTCCGCGTCCTGAGGGTGGCTGCCAGAGTGTGCACTGTCCCCAGCAAGCACGTCCAGGGGAATCTGGCTGTACAGGTGAAGGATCTCCGTCTGCAGAGTCTGGGTGACCCTCCTCAGAGCGACGCAGCGACTCTCTGAAGCCGACAGCTCGGTCCTGAAACCAACAAACAGTCAGGATGATCGTGCAGGAAACCTGTCCCATCATCTGTAAACTACAACAGAAGTTTTGATGTTCTGCATTTAAACCTGTCATCCCACAAGGCGCTGTATGAGGGCTTCTGATGAATCTAACTTGCACCCGTCTTGAAATGATGTTAATATCAGTTTATTTGTGATGAAAGTCCGGCTTTGCTTCCCGTTCAGTCCCTGCTTCCTAACTTCGACTTTGTGGCTCATGCAGCCCAGACCAATACAAGTCAAACCGATAGCACACAACCAAATGCTTCTCTTTATAATAAACTTTTGTGTGTGTGTTATCAGTTACAAGCGTCTCTAAACTGCACCTGCAGAACAGCTTCATTACCTGAACTTCAGGTGTGCAAATTATGACTCTCGATTAGCTTTTGAAGTAATTATTAGCCTCTTTTACGTTGACGTTTTCCACGTGGATCTAGCGCATCGCCTGTCCTTTTTACATCGGCTGACGCGGGGTGGCGGCTTGAGTTGGTCCACGAACAACTCGCTTCTGAGGTGACGCTTAATCACGGGTCAGGACTAATGTAAACAGAAGTGACGCGAGGTGGCGGGTCGGGGGAGGGATCCGTTGATGACAGCAGGAGGTTGCCTGCGAGTTCCTCATCCTACAGAACCCTCATCTACTACTGGCTACTACTACAGATGTTTAGGTCGTTTAAACCAGACAATCCTTCACCCACTCCATCTCCTGCATCATCCGGCTCTTGTGATGTTGGTGAAGCCAGAGGCGCCGACCAGACAGACAGCAGGCCGTCAATGTTACGTAGTTCCACTGGATACCGCCTCCTGCCCGCCTCCCGCCCCTAACCCAGCTTTACTAATAGCCCCACGTTTACATGTCAAACAGGCGATCATCATCTGGGGGTAATAGCAGGGTGGAATCTAAAAACGCCTTCTGCCTGGGTTCACTCCCATTTCCCAGCAGGTCGTTCCGAGGGTTTACAACTTTCCCCTCCGCTGTAACAGTTGTCCACCAACTCAGAGTGAAGGAGCCGACAGTGAATCAGCAGCTGTTGTGGTTCATCTGCCCGACGCCGAGCTGAAACTGGGGCCAGTAACTGTACCAGGTAGCAAGTGAACAAGCCTAGTGGGTTGAGCGGGCGCCATTTACGGAGAACGTTGCCCTCGTCCAGGCAGCGCAGGTTCGAGTCCCAGCCTGGTGCTCTTTCTGCATGTCTTCCATCTTGCTATACCCGTTTCCTGTCAACCTACTTTAGTAGTGCCACAAATAAAAAAAAAAAAACAAAAACAGGTGAACAGGGAACCAGGACTCGGACCTGCTCTGGTTCTTGGTGTCCTCCAAAAGCTTCTTCTGACTGAGGATCAGCTGCTCTTTCTTGGCCAGCTGGCTCTCCAGGTCTGCGATCCTGTGATTGGCTGCTTCCAGCTTCTGCCTCAGGTGGATGTCACTGTCCTTCAGTCTCTGGAAGTCTCGACCTACACTGCTCTGCAGCATGGACGTCTCCTACACAGCACAAAGCAGAGACAAGTCTGAACCCGGGACCAACATCTGGCTTACTCTCAGACAAGAACTTAATAAAACTGCAGTCCCTCTACCGACCACCAGGACCCGGGTCCAGTCATGTGAAATGGTTTGACCCCCCACCAAACAGAAACCCGCTTGTGTCCTTACGGTGCAGCTGTGTGCGTCTCCTCCCTGCAGCTGCTCATTCAGAGCTCTGTTGGCTTCTCTCAGCAGGACCAGCTGCTGGTTGAGCAGACAGATGTGCTCCTGCAGCTGCTGACTGCTGCACAGCTGCACAGACATTGTACATGGTTACTGCAGCATCACCAAATCCAGCGAAAAAAGTTGCAGTATTACCTGAATTAAGTTATTATGTTATGAGAATAAATTAATCAAAACATTCAACATTTAAAATGCAAGGACTTAAGATACTTAAAACACTATCTTGATCAAAACTGCAATTTAGAGATGAAAAGCCTGCTCACTTTGAGTGACAGCTGGGTCAGCTGATGTTCAGCATTGTAGGCTGTGTTACTGGCTCTCTGAAGCTCCGCCTCCAGATCCCTGAGTCTGTTCTGAGTCTCCTCAAGTTCAGTCTGAGACAACCAATGACAGCACAGATGGTATTAGTCTGTGCGTGAGAGAGTGCGCGCGACTCTGTGTGTGCGCGAGAGAGTGCGCGCGACTCTGTGTGTGCGCGAGAGAGTGCGCGCGACTCTGTGTGTGCGCGAGAGAGTGCGCGCGACTCTTGTGTGCGTGAGAGAGAGTGCGCGCGACTCTTGTGTGCGTGAGAGAGAGTGCGCGCGACTCTTGTGTGCGTGAGAGAGAGTGCGCGCGACTCTTGTGTGCGCGAGAGAGAGTGCGCGCGACTCTTGTGTGCGCGAGAGTGCGCGCGAGTCTGTGTGCGCGAGAGTGCGCGCGAGTCTGTGTGCGCGAGAGTGCGCGCGAGTCTGTGTGCGCGAGAGTGCGCGCGAGTCTGTGTGCGCGAGTCTGTGTGCGCGAGAGTGCGCGCGAGTCTGTGTGCGCGAGAGTGCGCGCGAGTCTGTGTGCGCGAGAGTGCGCGCGAGTCTGTGTGCGCGAGAGTGCGCGCGAGTCTGTGTGCGCGAGAGTGCGCGCGAGTCTGTGTGCGCGCGAGTCTGTGCGCGCGAGTGTGCGCGCGAGTGTGCGCGCGAGTGTGCGCGCGAGTCTGTGTGCGTGAGAGTGCGCGCGAGTCTGTGTGCGTGAGAGTGCGCGCGAGTCTGTGTGTGTGAGAGTGCGCGCGAGTCTGTGTGCGCGAGAGTGCGCGCGAGTCTGTGTGCGCGAGAGTGCGCGCGAGTCTGTGTGCGCGAGAGTGCGCGCGAGTCTGTGTGCGCGAGAGTGCGCGCGAGTCTGTGTGCGCGAGAGTGCGCGCGAGTCTGTGTGCGCGAGAGTGCGCGCGAGTCTGTGTGCGCGAGAGTGCGCGCGAGTCTGTGTGCGCGAGAGTGCGCGCGAGTCTGTGTGCGCGAGAGTGCGCGCGAGTCTGTGTGTGTGTGTGAGAGTGCGCGCGAGTGCGCGCCAGTCTGTGTGTGTGTGTGAGAGTGCGCGCCAGTCTGTGTGTGTGTGTGAGAGTGCGCGCCAGTCTGTGTGTGTGCGAGTGAGAGCATGAGTGGGTGAGTGAACACCTGCAGCCGCTGGTTCCCCTGCTGCTCCTCTTGCAGCTGCAACAGCAGCTGCTGGGTGTGTGCATGCAGCTGGTCCATGCGTTTCTGTGTATCCTTCAAGAGTTCGATATTTTGGCTTTGTTCTGTGGCCAGACTGGACTTCAGACACCGGATCTCCTCGTCCTGAACGCCCAGCTGTGCCTTCTGCATCACATGAGACAACAACAAATGCAAAGACAACCAAACGTAAAAAAAAGCAGAATCAATCCGGAGGGTTGTCAGGGTTGAGGTTTGTGTGTCACCATGGCAACGCTGTGCTCCTCCAGCACAGTGGTGTTGATGACTCTGCGCAGCAGCCGGCGGTTCCTCATGGCGTGCTGCTGCCGCTTGAAGCGCTCATACTGAAGCTGGCTGTGAACGAGTAGCAGCTGACTCCTCAGGGACTGAAGCTCCTCCCCCTGGGTGGAGCCTGACAACACACAGCCACACATGAACACCTCAGCATATCAGAGGGACCACCAAGAACCAAACACGCATTAGTAACATGCATGCGGAAAATGCAGCATTTGCAGAGGAGAACTCCCAGCTTCTCTTATTCACTGGAGATTCACTGGAGAACGAAAGGGGACAATCACCTGCAGGAACTTCTGCTCTGCAGGTACTTCCTCTGCATGGACCACTTTTATTGTTTTGCTCCATAAATATTTCTCAGTATTATTCTTCCTGATTAATTGAACTTTTGTTTCAGAGCCCACAGAACATTTTCCCCGTAGTGTTGGACAGCCAAGAGGCTTCTTCGTTGTCTGTGGTGTTCTTCCATGACCATCCTGCTTCTTCTGTAGGCTAGACTCACGAACAGAGATGTTTCCATTCGCAGTTAAGTTAAAATGACTGCGGTGCTACTGTCTAATATTACTAAAGATCAAAACTGCATAATAGGGGACCTTTAGAAAGACACCAAAATGAAGGTACTGGAGTGGCCTTCACAAAGTCCTACCTCCATCCTTCAAAAAAACAAAAAGAAATGTGGGTGGGATAAAGAGGCTAGTAGACCCACATAGTAGACCCTCAAACTGGACTCAGATCCAGCAGTTCAGTCAGCAGGACTGGACTAAATTCTCAGTAGATCATGTGGAAAGCGTTTAAAGAAATACCAAAACATCCGAGTCAAGTTGACCAGTTTAAAAGGCAATTCCACCAAATACTAACCAAGGCTATGTAAACCTGTGACAACAAAAACAAAACAACATACTTTACAAAAACATGTCGTTACCAACATAACTGTCTCTCATGAAGAAATCAAAAGCCCAGGCATCTTTGTTCTCAAGTGTTTGAAAACTTGTGGTTATTCTGTAAACACACAAAAACAGGGAGCCGAGGTCTGAACTCTGGGGAACTCCGAGAACGATCAGAGGAGGGTTATTTGTCCCGGTTACAGCACACAAACGGCCAGCCGCCGCCATCTGCTCCTACCACAGAAGCATCTCTGGTTTAAATGACTGCATCACATGCACTTCAGTGGCAGGACAAGGAGCAGGTCAGTTAGACTGGTTAGACTGGTTACAATCCCACTTCCACACACGTACAAGCAGATGTTATCCAGAAAGGCAGCAGGTTCGTTTGGATCCAAACTCTCGTAATGATCCAAGTCATGCTTTCATCTACAACAGCTCCATGACAGTTAAAGGTCTTGGCTCGATGATGCTGGCAGGACCACATCATCCACAAAAAGCAGAAATGTCATCCCAAGACCACCACACCGGACCCCTCGATTCTAAACAGAACTGATGACAAAGATCAGTCCTGAAGGAGGCCCACTCCCACCTGAACCAAATCGGAGTTACTACCAGCCGTGGGACCAAACTCTCATTCTGTTTGTACAGGGACTCAATAGCCCACAGCGGTGGACCTGGAGAACCCCCACAGAACACCCCAAGGGACATGGTCAACCGTCTTCCCACTCAACAGAATACATGTAAAGTGGCCTCCCATCATCCCTCCAGGATCCTAGCCAGAGTACAGAGCTAGTCCAGTGACCAGGGTGGAAGCCACATTGTTCCTCCTGGATCTGAGGTTCACCAATCAACTGGATTTTCTTCTCCAGCATGCCTGCACAGACCTTAGCAGGGAGGCTGAGGGGTGGGTTCCTCTGTTAATGGAACACAGCCACCAGTTTACCTTCTTAAAAAGACACAACCAAGACCAGAACAACAGAAACATGGAGCAGCTGGTTCCGGTTCAGTGACTTGAGTCAGAGTTTGGAGATGCTGATTAGGAATCACTGCTGAAGCGAGGACATCTCACACACACGCACACGCCATCATAGCAGATGGATCAGAAACATGACATCAATGAGATTAATGAGGGAGCGTGTCAGTTTTAGATGCCGGTACCTTTGGTTTTCATGCTCTGCTGTTTACCTCCATAGGGACTCCGATCCAGCGACTTACTGCCTGCTGACATCCTGCAGAGCACCACAACCAGGACAAACATGTTAGCTGATATATTCACACCGATGAAGCGCAGACTCCTCACTTATCTACTCACCTGTTTGACTCTTGAAATTCAAGCTGATGAAACTGAATCAAACAACCTGAGAAACCGTTTGTCAACATTCACTCCGACAGTAACAGATCCAGAACAACAGTCCTGCAGCCGTAACTCGGACTCACGCCTCTCCGTTATGATGTTGAACCATGTTTGAAAATACAACATCAGCTGAATAACCCAACAAATACACATTAACAACGTATTCACGTCATTATTTACTGAAAACAATGAAGAAAAAAACATGTGGTCAATACTGAGTACAGCCCATGACTCATCAGCCTGCAGATCCACCTTCAGGGCCAGGGAGCCTCGGTGTAGACGTTTCCCCCAGGGCCAGGGAGCCTCGGTGTAGACGGTTCCCCCAGGGCCAGGGAGCCTCGGTGTAGACGGTTCCCCCAGGGCCAGGGAGCCTCGGTGTAGACGGTTCCCCCAGGGCCAGGGAGCCTCGGTGTAGACGGTTCCCCCAGGGCCAGGGAGCCTCGGTGTAGACGGTTCCCCCAGGGCCAGGGAGCCTCGGTGTAGACGGTTCCCCCAGGGCCAGGGAGCCTCGGTGTAGACGGTTCCCCCAGGGCCAGGGAGCCTCGGTGTAGACGGTTCCCCCAGGGCCAGGGAGCCTCGGTGTAGACGGTTCCCCCAGGGCCACGGAGCCTCGGTGTAGACGGTTCCCCCAGGGCCACGGAGCCTCGGTGTAGACGGTTCCCCCAGGGCCACGGAGCCTCGGTGTAGACGGTTCCCCCAGGGCCACGGAGCCTCGGTGTAGACGGTTCCCCCAGGGCCACGGAGCCTCGGTGTAGACGGTTCCCCCAGGGCCAGGGAGCCTCGGTGTAGACGGTTTCCCTCAGGGCCACGGAGCCTCGGTGTAGACGTTTCCTAGACATCTTTCTGAAGGTCCCACAGCATCTGAACCTTGATCAGGTCATTCCAGAACCTTGAATCTTGTATTTTTTTATCATTGTGATGTAGATCTGCTGCTGTGTTTGGGATCATTTCCTGTCACATGACCGGGTTTAGGCCAGTCTTCACCTGTCCGTCGGATGTCCTCATTTGTCTCTATGAGACTCTGGTCTAGAGTTCATGGTCCACTCAATGACTGACAGGTGGCGGGGACGGCGCGGTGCTGGTGATCAGCAGCTGGGCTGTAATTCTTAAATCCTACGAAGCAGGAAGGGGGTTCTCAGGACTTCCCACATGATTTTTTTTCCTCTTTTGGATTTTATTTAAATTGAAGCTGATTTTTAATGTGTTTTTACTCAACTTTGCATGAAGAGAGAGGGTACAAACATTCATACATGCATGTAGTAGCATGTTTAGACCACAAGTCTTTGGTACAGGAACTTTCACAGGAAACATCTCACCTCCTGTTGAGGCCTTGGTGAGCATCGTTTCCATGGATGATCATCTGGTCCAAAGCCTTGATAGGTGACATGGATGAGTTGTCTTCCTCGCCATCCTGCTCCTTCGCCTGTTCTCCTGCAGCTCTCTTCAGCGCCTCCTGCAGGACAAATCATGCTGCTGACCACTCCACCATCTGACCCACAAGTCAAAACCAGCTCTCTTCACCTGTGTCTGCTCACCTGGGTCTTCCTCCCGATGAAGAGTGAGGCAGCTCGGGGCAGAGCAAGCTCAAACAGGGACTCGTAAGGACAGGCGAGAAAGATGTCTGTGTGGGTGGGATCAGACAGGGTGGAGCCTCTGAGGGAGGATGCGTGAGAAGGCGTGAAGCAGAGTGAGATAGCGGGAGACTTATGGCTAGGGGTGGAGGTGAGGAGGCGGGGCTGAGAGGACTCTGCTGGTTTAACATCTGCAGACAAGCAGAAAGTGGTTTTAAAAACAACCCAGATACATCACTGAGGTCAGTCAGCTGATCAGGTGATTAGCTCACCTGCTCTGCAGTTGTTGAAGGCGTCCCTCAGACCGGGCTCCTCCTGTGCTGTGATTGGTTGCTTCATCTGTTAAGAGATACAGGTAAAAACCTCACAGCAGAGAAAAGATCTGATGGTTTCCCTGATCTCACCTGGCAGGTGCTGTGAGGTCTCTGGCTGTCTTCAGCAGGCGGGGCTACGGGGAGGGAGGTTGACATGGGACAAGTCACACCTGAAGACAAACACAAGGACGACACGATCGTTACTGAGCATTCAGACAGCAACACCGCAGAGGTGATGTCTCCTTACCTGAGACGGAGGTGCACCTGTGAAGCGAAGGGGTGGAGTCAGCACTTGCAGGCTCAGTTGACAAACCACAGTGTGAGGAGGGGCTCCATGTGACATCAAGCTGCACAGAGAAAAACAGAGACAGTTGGAGAGAGGGAAGGACAAAGAAGGAAAATTAACTGCAGTAGTCATTTCAGTGCCTTCAAACATTCCCTGTGGAGGTTTACGGCTGTGGACAGGATGGCATTCCCGTAGGGGTCCGACGGCATTCCCGTAGGGGTCCGACGGATCTCACTGTTCTCCACCTCGTTGTTGTCTCTGATCTTCACTTTCAATAGTTTTTGTACTGACCTCAAATCTCTATCTCTGAAGGCAATTTTCTTCTTGTTAAGAAGCTCTTTCAGGTCACTGGTGATCCAGGGTTTATCATCAGGGAAGCAGCTTGCTGTTCCGGTGGAGAAGATGATGCATTGATGTCATCTGCATGTGGATCCAAGCACTCCTGCAGACTTTCTTCAGATTCTTATGACCACCTGAGGTCACTTCATGATGATGGGTTTGTAGGTGGAGGAAAGAAAGACCAGATGATGATCTGCCTTGGCGAGAGCAGGTGGTGCACGGAGCTGTTTGCATCGCTGACGTTTGAATCAAACAGACCCAACGTTCAGTTTTCTCTGGTGGAACATTTGACAAACTGTTGAAATGTGGCAGCGAGAGACCTGGTTGAATGCAGCGGTGCAGCCACGTCTCAATGAAACATGATCGGGATTCAGGAAACTTCAGCTCGTCCTTCGCATTTCTAGAGACCGGATGTTACAGATGGTGACAGTTGGGAGCGCTGGTTGTTATGTTCTCTTCCTCTTTCTCCACTTTGGTCCTGCTCTACACCACCAAAGTCTCCTCTGATGCTCGCGGGGGATTTGGGCTCCCATTCTTTCTTTAGTTTGGCTTCTTAAAATGAAAATCAGCTATAAAATGAGTGGAACCCAAATAATCTCACGTGCAAGTGCTTGTGACAACTCGTTTGTTGCTATGGATACTTATCACAAGAGGTGGTAAAAATGAAAACGTATCCAGGGTAACACTTTAAGCAGTCCAGCACCAGCTCAAGGAAAGCGGCGCCGTTCTAGGACCCGTTAGTGCGGCCTTACGTTACCTGAATACAGGAGGGGTCCAGGATCAGCCGAGGTGATAATGAGGACGGCGGCGGCGACGGACAGACGGAGCTTCCTGTCAGCAGAAACACACAAACACGTCTAGATGGACAGAGAAAAACCACAACGCTGCGTGTTTTTCTTGACGTGCCGATATCCATCTACGTTCTTCATCAGCAGTGGAGCGGCTGGAGGACTCCTGTGTTCTGTTAATGCTGATAATAATAGTAATAATCCTATTATCATTATATTATCACTCCACTTTGTTCTGCCCTTTCAGTATCTGAGCACCTAAAAGTACACCCGGAAACCATAGCTGCTGAGTAATTATGATCACCTTGGTCGGCCTCTAGGTGGCGCTATTCCATGAAAATATATGTTTTTTTCCTGAGATTATCTACTGACAATGCTGATGACAAGTTTCATAAGGAATATGTTAATATGATGAGTCACACGTCAAATCTATCAAATTTGTGGGCATGGCCCACAGTTTTGTTGCCTTGTATCTTGTAAACTAATAATTCTAACTGAAGAAAAAAAAAAATTGTACCAACGATGAGCTCACGATTCTTTGGAAACTGCAGGTTTCGCTCCGTTTCAAGTGAACTAAAAGCAGACTCCGAGAGATCCCGGTACAAAAGCAGAAACATAAGTGGCACTGTGGTACCAACAGACGAGCAGTGTTTCCTGTTCTCATCTCCCTCCAAAGCTGTCGATACAGCGCCACCACAGGCGAGGAGGGGATATGTTACTTAGAAAGGTTTGGTTCGTTTATAATCCATCTCGGATCGGCTGAACGGTGCAACCTGATTTGATCCCAGGTGAAAATGACCTCAGGGGGCGCTATAACTCACATCAGTATCTCATGAACCAGAAACCTAAACTATAACTGCAACCAGTACCTTATATGACTGCAGCTGCAAACTTTTAGATGTCACCATGGAAACAAAATCTTAAATGAGTGCTGGAGGAGCTCACATGCAGACCTCCACGATGGTCAGGAGGCGGTTACTCGTGAGCTGACCATGTGAGCTGACCATGTGAGCTGACCATGTGAGCTGACCATGTGAGCTGACCATGTGAGCTGACCATGCTGACTTTGAGCCATCTTCATCTTGGGTTGAAGGCTATGAGTCAGGACTAACAGGAGGACACCAGCTGGACTGTCTCCAGATCAACAGCTTCTACCTCTGGCAGCAGCTGGAACCTCAGCTCAGCTCTCTTGAGGAACCACAGGTCTGGATCTGGAACCTAGTGGTCAGTAGAGGAACTTCAGATTTTCCTGACTTCCTGGACAGCACCAGTCTAGCAAGGCTCTTGGATCATCTCTTGAGAGTTAAAAGGAGCAACAAAAAACAAAATGGCTTTAGTGGCATTTCTGTTCTCTCAGTGTTTCTTGATGCGTTTTAAAAAAGGAGGGGAAAGCGAACTCCTCTCATCCACTGCCCCCAGTTAACTTACAGTATTTCATTATAAAGCTGACTTTCCAAAGGAGCTGAAGTATCCTCCATGGGGGTGCCGGTGATGTATTCTACCATTAGTTGGTACAGGTGTGAACTTTCACGTCCCGTTCAGTATTCAAATAGTTATTATTCTGCATAGTTTCAGTAATAAACATACTTTTTACTTCTGTAGGTTCATGGTTTACGTGCTACCTGAGTTGCTGACTGCCTCTGTGACACCAGGAGTTGAGGGGAGCTCCAGGTGAGGGAGGGAGGAGGAAACGGAGGGAGGTCTGGGTGAGGAGGAGGAGGAGTAAATGTCCTCCTCACAGGAGGATTCCAGAGGATCCAGAGACACCCTGGAACACTCGCTCAGGATGTCGTGGACTTCGTAACACTTCCACCTGCAGGGTAGATGAGAAGTTTTCTGTTGATCATCACATCTTGTCAGTGAAGTGGTTTCTCTGGTTTTAGAGGTGTTCCACAGGGAGCAACACTTGAGCACCAACCCATCCAGAACCAACTGGGGTCTTTAATATCATGAGGACTCTGTCCTTTTGTAGGAAAGATCTGTCATAGGGCACATGGTGCAGGAGAGAGGAAGAGAAGTCTATCGTCTGACTCCACCCCTTAAAACTGCCATGAAGAGTGCTGTAAAGACATGGATGAACATCCATCCATCCATTTTCTATACCAGCGTTATCCTTTGCAGGGTCATGGGGGTGTGCTGGAGCTATCCTGACTTATTACAGGTGAGAGGTGGGGATACACATGGTTGAACAATTCAATTTTATTTATACAGCATCTAGTACAACAGTTGTCTCTAGGATCTTTCCAGAGACCAGAACATGAACCCAGAGCAATTATTACATAAACAACGGCAAGAAAAACTCTGCTTTATTATGAAGACGGTCAGAGGTGGGACTGCAGGTCAGTGGGTCATGTTGGGGTCCCCCTGCAGCAGGTCTACAGCAGCAGATCTAGTCTGGTCCTGCAGCTGCAGCTGCGACTACTGGTCCTGACACACTAAACTTTACACCAACTAGATGTTTTACTGAACACAAACGTTTGAAGTTTGGTTTTAAAGGTGGAGGTGGTGTCAGCCTCCTTCACCCAAACTGGAAGTTGTTTCCATAGTGATGGTTCCTGATAGCAGAAGACCCGTCCTCCAGAGCTACATTTGGATCTTCTAGGAACTACGAGTAAACCTGCACCCTGAGAACCGAGAACTCTGTTAGGAACATGAGGAACCATCAGGTCTTGGAGAAAACCAGGAGTTTGGATGTTTAGGACTTTAAACACATAATAATAAAATGTTGAATTGGATTCTGAGTTTTCTGAGGAGCCAATGGAGGGAAGCTAAAACTGGAGAGACGTGGTCTCTCTTGTTGGTTCCTGTCAGCACTCGCGCTGCTGCATTTTGGATCAGCTGGAGGCTGTTCAGAGAATTACTTGGACATCCAGCCAACAACACGTTACAGTAATCTGGTCTAGAAGATATGAACGCATGAATTAGTTTTCCATCATCACTCTGCGAGAGGATGCTCCTGATCTTTGTGATATTACGGAGGTGGAAAAACGCAGTTTTACAAACCTGATTAATCTGCTGTTTAAATGACAAATCCTGATCGAATATAACGCCAAGGTTTCGCACAGTTTTACTGGAGGCCATCGCAAGACCATCTAATCCCTTCCTAAGCTGTTTGGACCACAAACAACAACTTCTGTTTTATCAGAATTTAGGAGCAAAAAATTTCTGGACATCCAGTCCTTGATGTCCTTAATACACATCTGAAGTTTGTCTAATGGTTCTGTTTCATCTGGCTTCATAGACAGATACAGCTGCGTATCATCAGCATAACAATGAAAATTAATGCCGTGGTTCCGGATAATACTTCCCAAGGGCTGCATGTATAAACTGAACAGGATTGGCCCTAGCACTGAACCCTGCGGGACACCATAGCAGACCCTTGTCTGTACAGAAGAAACCTCATGAACATGAACAAACTGGAATCTATCAGACAGATATGATTTAAACCAATCTAGAGCTGTCCCTTTAACACTAGAACGTCGACAGCACAGCCATGTGGCTTTTCTACCTGCATCGTCGCGGGGGCAGCCAAGTGGCTGGAGCAGTGAACATTTGCATGTCAAACGAGCACCCATCTACGTCGTTTACACATGAACACAGCCATTAGGACAGTGCTTCTCAACTATTTTCTGTGACCCTCCCCCTAGCAGAAAGAAAACAACTCGCGGTTCCTTTCCTCCCCCGAAGCAAACCCGAAAGCCAAAAATGGCTTGGGGGTTTCCATGGCAACGGTAAACATAACGGAACGGAGCCGCAACGCCAGTTTTGTTATTGTTTTATTTATTTTTTAATAGAAGTGATGTGACCACGAGGCACACGACATCACCACACATCGTTTTAGTATATATTTTTGAAAAAGTCAGCGAGAGAGAAGCCCGGCCCGACCCGACCCGATCTGCAATTACACTTTATTCTAGTACGGAAAAAAAAAGTTCCCCAGGGTCACTCGCGACCCCCTGACAGCTGCTGGTCAACGGTGATGTACCTGCCTAGGTTGAAAGATTTGACGCAGCGAGAGACCCCCCAAACATTGGAGATTGCAGCAAACCTGTCAGCCCCCACTCGTTCTGTGCGTGTGCAGAACGCACAGAACGATTATTATAAATCATAATTTCTGATGGCAGTGAAGTCTCCTCATTTGTGATCAGATTTCTGAGATGTGAACAATGAAAACTTCCAGGAAGTTTAAAAAAATCTATGCAAAGATATATGTTGTTTCACCTCTTTATTTTTAATTTTAATATTATAGAACTTTTCAACTTTTTGGGAAATTTCTGTCCCATTGAAAGTGAATGGAACATTTTTGACATTTGACATTTTGTCAGATCTTTCAGTTCCTTCATATTTCAACTTTCTAATGTAGTTCAACTTTGAAAACATGAAACTAAATTTAAAATGTTTCAAATAGATTCTGATTGTTTCTAAATGGGGGGGCATGGTGGCTCAGTGGTTGATCCAGGATCATCTTCAGAGTCTGCTCGGTGTTGTAAAATTTGGGAGTCTAAGTTTGTCACAGCTTGGAGGCTCTTTTGAAGCAGAAAACTTCCATGCATCGCTTTGATTTATTGTTCATGCACAAGACTCAAACAATACGTCTTTATATGCATAACACTGTAATGAAATTTACAAACAATGTACAAAACAAATGTACAAACAAGCAAATCTATGCATCATGTGAACCATCTGAGTCTGAGCTTGGCTGGAGGGCTATCTCTTCTCCATCCGAGTCACATGCATTGACTTGATCCAAGATCATGTTCAGAATCTGCTCGGTGTTGTACCGTTTAGCCATCTTGAGTTGACTAACTGGGAGTCTCAGTTTGTCTGAGCTTGGAGGCTCTTTTGAAGGAGAAAACCTCCCCCACCCTGATCTGAGCATTGAATGTGACTAGATGGGCCGTTGGAGAGTCCTCATTCAGACCATCAGGCAGGTATCGCTGCATTTAAATATGAAAGGTGGCTAATCGCAGGCTGCTGAATTATTCAGTTTAAGCAAGGCAGCCTTTTGGCTGCGCTCTAGCCTCTGGAGGGGGAGTCAAAAATCCTGGACGTTCTAGTGTTAATCCCAACAACATACTCTAGCCTCTGCAGTAAAATGCTGTGATCTATAGTATCAAAAGCAGCGCTGAGGTCCAGCTGAACCAGTATGGACACTAACCCATTATCTGAGGTCCAGCAGAACCAGTATGGACACTAACCCATTATCTGAGGTCCAGCAGAACCAGTATGGACACCAACCCATTATCTGAGGTCCAGCAGAACCAGTATGGACACTAACCCATTATCTGAGGTCCAGCAGAACCAGTATGGACACTAACCCATTATCTGAGGTCCAGCAGAACCAGTATGGACACTAATCCATTATCTGAGGCCATAAGAAGGTCATTCGAGACTGGAACCAGTGCTGTTTCTGTGCTATGATGCATCTGAACCCTGACTGAAGAACTTCAAATAGATCATTTCTATACAAATGCTCACACAGCTGCTGCAACTACCCTTTCCAGAATTTTAGAGATAAAAGGAAGGTTGGAAATCGGTCTATAGTTAGCTAAAATATCTAGGTCAAAACTTTGACTACGACTTTAAAAATCTGAGGGACAAATCCTAAGACTAGGGACAAGTTGATCTGTTCCAGTATTGTCGCACCAATAAGAGAGAAAATAATTTTAAGTAGTCGAGTTGGGATGATTTAGATCTGTTGATGACTGAGGTCAGGTCAGACACGTCTACGGGAACCAAACAGTCTAGAGTCAGGTGAGGGAGGTCTACGGGAACCAAACAGTCTAGAGTCAGGTGAGGGAGGTCTACGGGAACCAAACAGTCTAGAGTCAGGTGAGGGAGGTCTACGGGAACCAAACAGTCTAGAGTCAGGTGAGGGAGGTCTACGGGAACCAAACAGTCTAGAGTCAGGTGAGGGAGGTCTACGGGAACCAAACAGTCTAGAGTCAGGTGAGGGAGGTCTACGGGAACCAAACAGTCTAGAGTCAGGTGAGGGAGGTCTACGGGAACCAAACAGTCTAGAGTCAGGTGAGGGAGGTCTACGGGAACCAAACAGTCTAGAGTCAGGTGAGGGAGGTCTACGGGAACCAAACAGTCTAGAGTCAGGTGAGGGAGGTCTACGGGAACCAAACAGTCTAGAGTCAGGTGAGGGAGGTCTACAGGAACCAAACAGTCTAGAGTCAGGTCAGAGAGGTCTACGGGAACCAAACAGTCTAGAGTCAGGTCAGAGAATAAGGGAGTCGCTGAAGTTGAAGAAATGTCCACAGCCACTGCCGGGTGGTTCTGGCCGATTTCCTCTCTAATTCTGACAATTTTATTGCTAAAAAAGCTCATAAAGTCTTCACTACTGAGAGCTGCAGGGATGCACGGCTCAACAGAGTTGTGGCTCTTTGTCAGCCTGGCTACAGTGCTGAACAGAAAACACGGATTATTTTTATTATCCTCTATCATCACTAAAAAATAGGCTGTTCTCGTTTTGCGAAGTGCAGTGCAGAACTTCACAAAAACATGTAATACATGTAAAACATGATATTTCTTTACTTGTGGAACCATGCCCCCCTCCATGCAGGATCTGCTTAACCTATTGCCGTGGAAACCCAACTCCAGATGAATGGTAGAAGGTGAATAGATAGAAACTTGTGAGAAAATTCTTTTACTGTCTCCTTTAAGACTTTTGTGGTCCCTTAAACAAGGAGGTGATAAAACACTGAGGTTGTTAACAGCTTTCTGGGGGCCCCAATTTTATGAAATTTCAAGTGTGATAAGAGAGCTCAGACCCATATAGCTGACCTAGTGATAGCTGTTACACTTCAAAAAAAACAAAAAACAAGCAGAATTAATCAATGTAAAAGTTCAAATTAATTACTTTGGCATATGCCAAGTCAGCCAAGCTAAAACAGCTAACTTTGATTGACATAAGGTGGGCGTGTTGCAGCTGGCTTCCCAGAATTGTGCACACGAACAAGAGGCTTTAGAAGCACTCTTCAGAAACCTGGTTTGTCCACCTCTTCTTCTACATTCTATGAAGTGAGCAGAACCAGGAAGATGTTTTAGGAGGGGCAGATCACAAGCATGTCTTAAAGCAGCTGGAGCAACCAGACCTTAAATGTGCATTAATTATGAAAGGCTCATTAATAAGATCAACATGACCCTATGCTTCCTTAAAGAGATGAGGAGGAATGCGGTCAGGAAGGCAGTTGAATGACCTCAAATGTTCAACTGTTTCAGCTGAAGACAAAGGAGACACCGGCCCAAGAGTCTCCAAGATAAAGCAACAGATAGGAGGAGATGGAGGACCCATTGGAAGGAGAAAATCTTCTTCCATTGGTCCATCAGGGACTGTTCTGCTCTCAGGCTTATCCTCAACACAAGAAACTACCAGTTCAAGTCCACCTTTTCGCCGCACCTTCAGGTCTTCACAAAAACCCTGACCTACTCATGTGACCTGACTGAGTTCCCCAGAACAGCCCCAAAACGGACCTTGTAGCACGATAGGAAAGCGTAAATTTGTTTTTCTTCATGGTCTGACAAGCTAACAAGACCCAGTTCAGATATGGGCCTGGGACTAATTTGGACTGGATCCGACTGTGGACTCACCTGGATGGCTCCAGTTCATAGTCCGGACCCCCTGTGACCAGCTCCGGGTGAACCCGTACCTGGTCCAACATCGGCTGAATAAAGAAGAGAACCAGACAGAAGTCAGAACCTGCAGAACCAGTCCCGCAGAGCTCATTTAAGGGGGAATTAGGGCTGATGAGACGGTTCAGGACCAGAAAGACCAGATGGAACACTGGTTCTTATAAAACACAGAACTCAAGAAGTTTTTGTTGTTAGTGGTTAGTTCAGGTTAAGAGATGAACCTGGTCAGCAGCTTAGTACAGGTCCGTGCAGGTGCGTCCCGGTTTGTACCGGTCTGTGCAGGTCTACACCAGCCTTTGTAGTTTGTTACCCGACTGTACAGTTATGCAGCGGTCTTTAACAGTTTGAGTAGGTCTTTTCTGGTTCTTTAGCTGTCTTCAGTGACCCGTTCAAGTCTTTACTGGTCCATATAAGACTTTAGTTCTCTTCTACTGGTTTTACTGGTTCGTACATGTCTGCAGGGGTCTTCGCTGGTCCATACTCGTCTGTACTGACCTTCACCACCTCCTGGAAGGTGTCCAGGTTCTCCTTCATGCTGTAGTGCCGCCTCAGGTAGGAGATGAAGTTACATGGGAACATCCCGTACAGCCGGTGGAACAGAGAGTACACACCTGCATGGAGGTGGACCAGGTACACGGGGAGCACATGACCTGCCAGAGACGAGAATAAAAACCCATGAAAAGAAAACCTAACTAGGGAGCTCTGCACTTCATTGGTTCAACCACGTCATTGGTGGTGCCTCCTGCTGCCTCTACCTTACCGGGGTTCTTGTAGCTCCAGGATGCGAGTCGTCCAAATACATCAAAGAAGTCGTAAATATGCTGCTTTCCCGCCTGAGGGATCATGGGTAGAAGAGTGATGAGGACCAGAACTCCAGTGATCAGGACCACCACGTCGCTGTCTGTCTAAAGAAGATAACAACAAACGTGACCCTCTGTGTAGAGCTCTGCCTCCAACGCCTGAGAAGACACCAGCTGAGAACAGCTCAGGAACGTCTCTGAACTACAGCCATGTCACTCATGCAAGTTTAAACCCAACAAACAGCAAATCCTGCTGGGAGGACGTGCAGCATGACCCTGTGTCAGTGCTCCAAAAATGTTGGGATGCTGTCAAAATTTAGTAAAAACTGAGTGCAACAAATCAGCAGATGTTCTGCAGAAACGCGGTCTCTGCAGAACATCTGTCCGGGCAGCTCCGGCCACGTGACTGACCTGGTGACAATAAGGCTCATTAGTTTTATGATGCTCCTCAAACTGGTCTGGATGCGAGCAGCTCCAGAACGTTTCTTTTGCAGGATAAATGTGATGGAGGAGGAGTTCAGAGACCTACAAGTCTTCAAGCTCAGGTCTGAACCGAACAAATACTCCAAAGTACCCAGACGGAAACCTGGAAGCCCACATAAACCACATATCCAGACGAGGCGTGGGCTGGCATTTGTACCTTGAGGCAGCGCAGCAGGGACGACAGCAGCAGCGAGTGGCTGACGTGATGAACCCAGGGAGGCTGTTTCCTGATCAGGTGACCCAGCAGGGTGACGGCCGCCAGTCTGCTTCCAGGTCTGCTCAGACTCTCATTCAGCTTCTCCAGCAGCGCCTGGCAGGGAGACGTGTGGCTTTAACGGACACAGAGACAAACGCCCGCTCACCTGCTACGGGACACGCTGCTCACCTTGTGAAGAGGCTCTCTGACGGCGGAGAGGAGCAGCACCGCCTGAGAGGAGGAAGAGTCCAGGTAGTACTCCACCAGACAGGACAGGACGGCGCCTCCTCTGTCTGTGAGGAGAACTGCAGGTCAGGCTGAGCAGGAAGGCTCAGCTACAGACAGTAAAAACTCACTTGAACTCACCTGAACTCAGCTGCTGGTTGACTGCTGCTCTCACTTGCTCCGCCTCCTGCAGCTCTGAGCTGTCCAATGAGAGCAGAAGCTCAGCGACACTCACCTGCTCCCTGGACATCCTGCACACAAACAGTCTGTTTAACAGACGCCCGCCCCGTCAGTGGGCCGCCCCGCACGACCGCGCTCTGCAGGTGCCAGTACAGTCTCGGAAAAGTTTGAAAGTCTGGATCCTTAGCTGAAGATGTGGTAGCAGCACAGTAAGCCTGGGTTCACGACATTGATAATCAGTACATGAGGAGTTCAACTGGTCTGGCCTGAGCCGGGGGACCGGAGCCTGGGGGACCGGAGCCGGGGGGACATGGAGCCTGGGGGACCTGGAGCCTGGGGGACCTGGAGCCTGGGAACTTGAACCCGAGGGACCTGAACCCACGTACCTGAGCCCCGGGGGACGACCAGAGGACGTCTGGATCGGACCGACACCACTCCACCAGGATGGGGGCTCCTGTCTCTGGCGCCGCTGTAAATGCTCTGTTCCGCGTCCTGTGCTGCCCATAAATGTTTTAAAATGAAACTGAGTAACACAGTAAGCTGGAACCTTGTTCTAACTGACACCACTGATCCTTGAATATGTTTAACTCCAGAAAGAAGAGGACACCTGCCAAACCGGCGTGAAACCGGACACCGGCGCCCCCAGTCCCTATGGGACGCGGGCTTCACAGACCCCGACAGCGATTCACTTCCCAGTCAGGGGGTACAACTTTACTGTGGTGCTGATCAATAATCATAGGTCTATTATGGCTTCCCCTGCCTACTTTGACGCAATTATCGGCAGAGGCCGTGAAGTCATCTCGTTGCACTTGTACAGGCGTGCGACAGGCAGGGAAACCGAGGTCGTTCACAGGAGTCTGTAAGGACCAAATCTTCACAATCGCTTCAGCAAAAGTCATGTTGGAGGCGTGAAACTGAAACTAATCTTTATGTGGCCACATTTCCTGCAGTACATTAAATCCAATGTTGCTGTAAAACATTTTCTCACTCAAAACAGCTTTGATTCCCATTAATGCACTTCCTAAATGAGTCACACGTGGGGTGGTCTAACTTCGGCTCAGTTCTTTAAAAGTCAAATTACGGTCATGACGACATCTGCTCGTCACGTGACTCAACTCTGCTTTCTCTCACACACACACACACACACACACACACACACACACACACACACACACACACACACACACACACACACACACACACACACACACACACACACACACACCTAAAAAACAAACGAGAACATTTCTTTTCAAAGAAACTGCCGACAAGCGGTCCGCGAGCTTACGGGGGCGTGTCCCTGACGTCACAGCCGTTACATGGACGGTAGGCACGTCACTGCCAGCTAACAGCTAGCCTCTGGCTGCTATGCTCACGCGCTACCAGCGCGCTCGCGCTGAGGCAGCGGAACGAGGCGCTTTGTTTCCGCCGCCAAGCCGTCGCGGACTCCGGTGAGAAACGAACGAAAACGTTTGTGTCGCGAACATAAAAAAAGTGAGAAAAGGTGAGGAGAGAAACTCTTTACCTTCTGACCTGTTGGTTCCTGCACCGAGCAGACCTGTCCGGCAGCCGACCCCGCCCACCGCGGTAACCTGACACCTCTGCTGCCAATCAAAGTCAGGAGCCGTTCAGGCCCAGTGCCCGTCGTGGGAATAAACTGTTTCACAAGTTTCTTTCATAATGTTTTTTCCCAATCGTAAAGCCGTATTTCTGCTGTTCGAGTAGAAAATAAGTACATTTCTAGACCAGAAAATCTACATTCAGAGCAAATTATGACCCATTTGTGGCATCACTTTCTGATCGGAGCATTCAGAATGATCAATCAGATCGATCAGCATCAACTCGATTTTCTCCGATGTCACTGAAATGGTCAGTTGAAAAGTTTCAGTCATACTGGGGCACTGCAAAGTATGTGTGTGTGTGTGCGCGCGTGCGCGCGTGTCAGTGCAGCTGTGTGTTTTCACACTGCCACAGATAAAAACTGTAGGATGTTGATCCGTTTTCACCTGCAAGTTAAAAGCTGACAGAAATGAACAAAACACAAAAGACATGAAATAATGGCGCAAATAAACCACCGACTTTATTTCATGATGAAATATCCATCCATCCATTATCAATACCAGCTTTATCCGTTTCCGGGTCACGGGGGTCTGTCGGAGCCTATCCCGACGCATATCAGGCGAAAGGCAGGGGTACACCCTGGACAGGTCGCCAGTCCATCCAGGGATGATGAAATATTTATTCCCAAAATGATTATATTTATTAGCTCATTTGAAATTTGAGGGCTGCAAAAGCTCTCAAAGTTGGGATAAAAAAAATGAATGAAGAAAGGCAGTGAAGTAAGGACTGTTTGTGCAGGAGTCTCCATCAGTTCACTGGTAAGTTGTAGTTAGTCTGCACAAGTCGCTTACTGATGTTGACAGATGCAGAAAGAGGAGCGTTCATGACCTCTGCTTCTAACACTGGCTTGACTTGTCATAAACAAAGAAGTACTGATCCTCTTCAGACGAAAGAAATGTGTCTTTAGAGGCTTTTTAAAGCCTCAGACATTCTTGAGACTTGACAAGGGTTTTTTTTTTATCTTGAGTCAAAATTTACTTTCTTATGTCTAATAAGAGTTGATTAAGCTCCTGATTGCTCTTTGAAAGCTTTTAATACAGAGAAGAAGCCGTATGTGAAGACGATGCAGCAACGCCGCCGTCCTCGCTGGTCCAAAGAGCTTTGAAAATGCTCGGAGAGTCATCAGAAAACTCTGCAGTTGTCATGTGAATGTAAACGTGAAATTCTTTTTGGACACAGTGGACACCAGGTCCTCCAGACTAAAGACTGTCTCTGATGTTCTGTTTGTCTGTGGATAGGGCTGCTGGAACATCTGGACAGAAGACATCAGTGCTGAGGCATATCCAGGTTTTACAGCAACATCTGCTCCCATCCACAGGACGTCTGTTTCAGGGAAGGCCTTGCATCTTTTCAGCAAGACAATGTTAAACCACATCCTGATGAAGCCGAGCTTCACCAAGTTCTTTGATAGGAAAAAGACACAATTACTTTAGTATCAAACACTCACTTTATTCAACACAGATGCATCTGGAGATCTTCTACCCCTTTTTATATCCTCCTTGTTTCATATCACACATCCAGAGCGCATCCCTCCTTTGTTTTTCACACACTTGGTTGTGCGAAACCATTCTGTTCCAGGTACGTCTTGGGAGGGCTCCCCTCCTTATCACACCGTCCTGTTCCTGCTATCTGAGTTGCTGTGCAGACTACATTTTCTCATAGAAATCAGAACGTCAACCTTGAGTACACAGTTTTCACCCACTATACATGATTTAGATTGCAAGCTTTTAAGTGGTTATGCAGTACACAACACAAATATAACAAAAATCAGGATATGATGTGACAACATTCTCTTCAATCCCCACGCCCCAGCGTTCCTGGAAGTGGAGCTGCACCTGCAGGAACTGGACCTGTGGCGTGATGGTGGAACGGTCTGTTGATCTGAGGCGACCTTGGCCTTGCAGGTTTCCAAACAGCAGCAGGTGTGTCAGATAAGACCCCCAGCATTATAAAACAGCAGGAGCTGCAGCAGAGCACACACAGCTGATGATGATGAAGATGATGAAGACCATGCTGCTGGTTCTGCTGGGCCTCTGGTTGGGCTTGACCTCGGCCGCAAAGGTGAGCTGCGTTTTTGTCTGTTTCAAAACCGATAAACGTGCTGGAGCTTGTGCAGCAAGGAGACAAGTTCACCTCTTATCTGCTTTACCTCATAATCACTTCAGATAGATATAAAGAAGGAAATTAATTTTAGGGAGTATCTCAAAGCTAAACTATGTTTCTGTAACCGAATTGTCACACAACGACATATGGTTGGATATGACATATGTGTCTAAGGGTGTCACATTGGTAATTTTTAGAGAAGAGTTTATGCTCTGTTTGGTCATATTTGCATTGGCAAAAAACTATGTGAACTCCTGGGAATTAACTGCACTCATATGATATAAAGACATGATCTTCATTGTTTGTGTTCAGGGACGAGGACAGATGTCAGACTCAGGTAATGTGGCCAAATTCGGCCCACCGACTCAATTGACCATCCCCGCAGGTGCATTAAAAGAATTAGTACTTAAAATACATTGCCATTGTGTTTTTGAGACATATATGGGCCATAACGACATGTCCAACAATTACCATTGTTGTTGTTACCTGTATCATGATGCCTTCAGTAAAACATCCTTTTATATGCATTTTATTATCCAGTCCCAACTGTTGAGGAAAGAAGGTAGTCATAGAGTAGAAGGTGTCATAAAGTAGAAGGTAGTCATAGAGTAGAAGGTGTCATAAAGTAGAACGAGTCATATGGTAGAAGGTGTCATAAGGTAGAAGGTGGTCATAAAGTAGAAGGTGTCATAAAGTAGAGTTGTCATAAGGTAGAAGGTGGTCATAAGGTAGAACTTGTCCTAAAGTCGAACGAATCATATGGTAGAAGGTAGTCATAAGGTAGAAGGTGTCATAAAGTTGAGTTGTCATAAGGTAGAAGGTGTCATAAGGTAGAAGGTGTCATAAGGTCGAAGGTAATCATCAAGTAAAAGGAGTCAAAAGGTAGAAGGTGTCATAAAGAAGAGTTGTCATAAGGTAGAAGGTAGTCATAAGGTAGAAGGAAGTCAAAAAGTAGAAGATAATCCTAAAGTAGAAATTGTCATAAGGTAGAAGGTGTCATATGGTAGAAGGTAGTCATAAGGTAGAAGGTGTCATAAAGTAGAGGTGTATTAAGGAAGAAGGTAGTCATAAGGTAAAAGGTGTCATAAAGTAGAGGTGTATTAAGGAAGAAGGTAGTCATAAGGTAGAAGGTGTCATAAAGTAGAAGGTAGTCATAAGGTAGAAGGTGTCATAAAGTAGAAGGTAGTCATAGGGTAGAACGTGTCATAAAGTCGAACGAATCATATGGTAGAAGGTAATCATAAGGTAGAAGGTAGTCAAAAGGTAGAAGGTAGTCATAAGGTAGAAGGAGTCATAAGGTAGAAAGTAGTCATAAGGTAAATGGTAGTCATAAGGTAGAAGGTAATTAAAAGTTGGAAGGTAATCATACAGCAGAGGGTGTGATAAGGCAGAAGGTAGTCATAAGCTGGAAGGTAATCAGAAGTTAGAAGGTAATCATCAAGTAGAAGGTGTCATAAGGTAGAAGGTAGTCATAAGGTAAAAGGTGTCATAAGGTAGAAGTTAATCATAATGTAGAAGGTGTCATAAGGTAGAAGGCGTCATGTGGAAAAAGTGTCATAAGGTAGAAGGTAGTTATAAGATAGAAGGTGTCATAAAGTAAAAGGTTGTCATAAGGTTGAATGTAAATATAAGTTTGATGGTAGTCATAAGGTAGAAGGTGTCTTAAAGTGGAAGGTCTCATAATGTAGATGGTAGTCATAAGGTAGAAGGTAGTCACAAGGTAGAAGGTGTCATAATGTAAATGGTAGTCATAAGGTAGAAAGTAATCAGAAGGTAGAAGGTAATCATAAGTTAGAAGGTGTCATAAGGTAGAAGGTGTCATAAAGTTAGGTGTCATAAAGTAGAAGGTAGTCATAAGGTCGAAGGTAGTCACAAAGTAGAAGGAGTCATATGGTAGAACGTAGTCATAAGGTAGAAGGTGTCATAACATCGATGGAGTCATATGGTAGAAGGTGTCATAAAGTAGAGGTGTATTAAGGAAGAAGGTAGTCATAAGGTAGAAGGTAATCATAAATTATAAAGAGTCATATGGTTGAGCGTAGTCCTAAGGTAGAAGGTGTCATAAAGTAGAAGGTGACCATAAGGTAGAAGGTGTCATAAAGTAGAAGTAGAAGGTAGTCATAGGGTAGAACGTGTCATAAAGTCGAACGAATCATATGGTCGAAGGTAGTCATAAGGTAGAGGGTGTCATAAAGTAGAGTTGTCATAAGGTAGAAAGTAGTCATAAGGTAGAAGGTAGTCATAAGGTAGAATGTAGTCATAAGGTAGAATGTAGTCATAAGGTAGAAGGTAGTCATAAGGTAGAAAGTAGTCATAAGGTAAAAGGTAGTCATAAGGTAGAATGTAGTCATAAGGTAGAAGGTAGTCATAAGGTAGAATGTAGTCATAAGGTAGAAAGTAGTCATAAGGTAAATGGTAGTCATAAGGTAGAAGGTAATTAAAAGTTGGAAGGTAATCATAAAGTAGAGGGTGTGATAAGGTAGAAGGTAGTCATAAGCTGGAAGGTAATCAGAAGTTAGAAGGCAATCAGAAGTTAGAAGGCAATCAGAAGTTAGAAGGCAATCATCAAGTAGAAGGTGTCATAAGGTAGAAGGTAGTCATAAGGTAGAAGGTGTCATAAGGTAGAATGAGTCATAAGGTAGAAGTTAATCATAATGTAGAAGGTGTCATAAAGTAAAAGGTTGTCATAAGGTTGAATGTAAATATAAGTTTGATGGTAGTCATAAGGTAGTCATAAGGTAGAAGGTGTCATACAGTAAAAGATGTCATAAGATAGAAGGCAGTCATAAGGTAGAAGGTGTCTTAAAGTGGAAGGTCTCATAATGTAGATGGTAGTCATACGGTAGAAGGTAGTCATAAGGTTGAAGGTGGTCATAAGGTACATATTCTCACTAGGTAGAAGGTTGTCATAAGGTAGGAGGTAATCATAAGGTAGAAGGTGTCTTAAGGTGGAAGGTCTCATAATGTAGATGGTAGTCATAAGGTAACAAGTTTAACACAATGTTAAGTTAATCATAATGTAGAAGGTGTCATAAGGTAGAAGGTGTCATAATGTAGAAGGTGTCATAAGGTAGAAGGTGTCATAAGGTAGAATGAGCCATAAGGTAGAAGTTAATCATAATGTAGAAGGTGTCATAAGGTAGAAGGTGTCATAAGGTAGAATGAGTCATAAGGTAGAAGTTAATCATAATGTAGAAGGTGTCATAAGGTAGAAGGTAGTCATAAGGTAGAAGTTAATCATAAAGTAGAGGGAGTCATATGGCAGAAGGTGTCATAAAGTAGAAGGTGTCTATCAGGGCCTATCCTGACGCATAGTAGGCGAATGGCAGGGCTCCACCTGGACAGGTCTCCAGGGCCACATACAAAGACAGACAACCAATCACGCTCACTGTGCTGCGTTCCTAATCATATGCAATTATACAATATGGTTAAAATAATAAGCACATTTATGTAGTTTTTGAGTTGTTCTACAACCGTCTTTTTGACACGAACCTGAATGATGATGTGGACCATGACGAAATAATCTTACACCTCCATCTGTGAACCTTTTGGAAACTTCTGGAAACACCTTTTTTCAGGACTTTCAGTAATTTAGAAATGATACCCGAACATCTTAGTTGGAAAAGAAAAGTCTCTGTTTTACAATAATATGAAGCCATTCAGTTTTACAGATCACTTGGGTTTAATCGCTTTAAACTAAGTGATTTCCTATTGATTAAGTTCCTGGATGCATCATTAAAGGCGAGTTTTGTTTATTAAACAATTACCATTTAACTGACCTGACAATCTGCTATAGAACTGTATGTTACCAACGGTAACAGTATACTGAAACGTAACCGTGAGCTTTTATTGTACTGAAGGTTTCATGCTGTCACACTGGTGATTTGATCTCAATGATAGAAAGGTTCTTACTGCATGCATGTGTTATCTCACTGTCCCATCATCTCACCATGTCATCATCTCTTTACTTCATCTTCCTCCCATCCTTTCATTGTCTCACCATCTCATTTTCTCATTGTCTCATCATCTCATTCTATCATCATCTCATCCTTTCACCAGCTCATAATCTCATCATCATCTTATACTCTCATTATGTCATTATCTCATCATCTCACCATCTCATCATGGAATCATCTCATTATCTCCCCATCTCATTATGTCTTCATCTCATTCTCTTATAGTCTCACCATATCATCCTTTCATCGTCTCACCATTTTACCATCTCATTCTCTCATCATCTCTCAATCTTACTCATTAGTTCATTATTTTACTATTTCATCATGTCATAATCTCATTATCTCATTCTGTCATCATCTCATCATCAGTCCTCAGCTGATCCTAACATCATAATTTTTATAGGTTTCCATGTAAATATGAATTCTGATTTTTATCTGCCAAAAGTATCATAACATTCCGCTTTATGTGGTAGACATACATTTATGTTATCTAATATCACTATACTGCCACAGCTACCATAGTTATGATGGAGGGGGGGGTGCTTAGAATATATTTTTAAAAGACTTCCTCCTGCAAATCTGTAAGTCCAGTAAAATGATTGCATGACCTCATTTAGTGGATCTGGTTTAACCTGCTTCTGTTCTCTGATTGGTTGCTTCTCTGTCCAGTGACGTCCAGAGGCAGTTTGTATCTGTGTCCGTTGGTACTGCCTCAAAGTCCAGACATCAAAGTCCAGTCCAGAAGAACCAGAATAGCTGTTTTAAATGAAGGGGGACAGACTGAGATGTATCCTGAGGGTACTGTGAACTTGTGTGTGTAGCTTGGCGTGGTGCAGACCGAGGATGGCCTGGTGGAGGGCAAGAGCTTCAGGATGTCTCTCTTCCGGACCGTCGATGTCTTCAGAGGCATTCCCTTTGCAGATGTGCCTGGAAAGTGGGAGAAACCAAAACCTCACCCTGGTTGGAGCGGTAAGTCCCTGGCCTAACCTGAGAGCAGTGATATCACAGGTGGGTCAACAACATCTGAAGGCAGAGAAGTTCTGCTGATAGAGTCGGGTAACTGGGCTCAGGCTCAGGCTCAGGGGCACCTGGGATGGACCATCACACACTGGACATGATTGTTGTGGGTCAGGTGAATCAGTATTTGAGATCTTTTTTTTTATTGGAAGAAAGATACTGGACTGTCCTGACCTGACGCCAACAGAGATCGATGAGCGAGTTAGAAACCAAGAATTTTACATTGACCCTCCTACTGATGCACCTGAAGATGTGCTTGCAGGAGGAATGAAGGCAGAACACCAGCAAAAACCTGCTAAAACCAATTTTAGTTTCTCAAGAAGGAATGAAAATTTACAAAGTGGTAAAAACTGTACTGAAGTGACTTTTTTCTGGAATGATTTGTAGGTCTGAAATTAATTTTCCAGAACACACCAACTGGGTTTTGTCAATTGCTTGAGGGTCATGTTCTTGTCTCTGGAAAGATCCTACAGACAACTTGTGTTGTAATAGACGCCATATAAATGAAATCAAATGAAAGCAACTAATTAGTGCGGATCACTTTTGTTTGTTGTTCACAGGAATCCTGAAGGCCACGAAGTACAGAGATCGCTGCCTGCAGGTGACGCTGCTGCAGACAAAAACCCAGGGAAGTGAGGACTGCCTCTACCTGAACATCTTTGTTCCACAGGGACGAACATGTACGTAACAAAATTAAATCAAATAATAAATAAATATGAATTTGAACACAGCATCTAGTCTGTTTCCACCAAGAGTTACAGGTACTTGGTAGGCTGACGGTGAACCAGGAAACGATTACTGATAACTGATAACTGCAGTTCCTCTAGCAACCACTAAAGTCTGGATCCAGACATAGGGTCCTCTATTTACCACTGGGGTCTGGATCCAGACATGGAGGTCCTCTATTTACCACTGGGGTCTGGATCCAGACATGAAGGTCCTCTATTTACCTCTGGGGTCTGGATCCAGACATGAAGGTCCTCTATTTACCACTGGGGTCTGGATCCAGACATGGAGGTCCTCTATTTACCACTGGGGTCTGGATCCAGACATGGAGGTCCTCTATTTACCTCTGGGGTCTGGATCCAGACATGAAGGTTCTCTATTTACCTCTGGGGTCTGGATCCAGACATGGAGGTCCTCTATTTACCTCTGGGGTCTGGATCCAGACATGGAGGTCCTCTATTTACCTCTGGGGTCTGGATCCAGACATGGAGGTCCTCTATTTACCTCTGGGGTTTGGATCCAGACATGAAAGTCTTCTACCGACCACTGGGGTCTGGATCCAGACATGAGGTCCTATATTTACCACTGGGGTCTGGATCCAGACATGAGGTCCTATATTTACCACTGGGGTCTGGATCCAGACATGAATGTCTTCTACCAACCATTGGGATCTGGATCCAGACATGAAGGTCCTCTACCGATCACTAGGGTCTGGATCCAGACATGGAGGTCCTCTATTGACCACTAGGGTCTGGATCCAGACCTGCAGTTTCTCTACTGGGATCTAGACCAGTCAAGGTCTGGATCCAAACCCTGGTGGTTGGCAGTTGAACTGAACATCTGCACACATTCCTAGGTCACGTCAGTGATGTTTGTATTAATTTCATCGGACCCCCTGGGGACATCAGTGGAACTGCAGCTTCTTGAATCAAAGCCAACGCTCCAATGTCTCTGTCTGGTTGCAGTGTCCACCAACCTCCCCGTGATGGTGTATCTGTTCGGAGGGGCCTTCTTGTTAGGGGCGTCCAATGATGTGGCATTCCTCGGAGATTCTCTGTATGACGGGAAGGAGATGGCGGACAGGGGTGGGGTCATCGTTGTCACAGTGAACTACAGAGTTGGCACTCTGGGTTTCCTCAGCACCGGAGACCACCGAATGCCAGGTGTGACCTTTCCTGCCACAATCACAATACTTTAATATAAAATGGAATTTTTGCAACACAGACGCGATCAGAGGCGCTGTCCCCTGTGCAGGAGGGAAGAATTACCATCAGAGGTGTGACCATACCAGATTTAAGTCTGCCCCGTTCACAAAAAGACAAACACCTGAAAAACGGGTGGTGTTTGTGGTGAGACCTGGATCTGGGAACTGGACCTGCTGGTTTCCCCGCTTGTGTGTTCCAGCATGTGAACTGAGGCTGTTTGCTCATTTGTGACATCACAACCAACTGTTTGGGGTTCCTGGGGGAGTGTTTTCCTTAAGGGGAGATGATTTTAAACATTTTCATGTTTAGCCTTTAGAGCGTGAAATAAGTTTTGCTGCTTCTGGATGGTTCGACATCTTAGTTTCCACATCAAGCATAGGTGAGACAGATACAGATCTGAAGGTTGTGAACTGTTAACCATGTGAACTCCTGCACCTCTCAGGTAACTATGGGCTCTGGGACCAGCACGTTGCCATCTCCTGGGTCCGCAGGAACATAGAGGCGTTTGGAGGACACCCAGACAACCTCACCATCTTTGGCCAATCAGCTGGAGCCGCCAGCGTCAGCTTCCAGGTAACCTCCCAGTGGGGTCTGTCAGAGTGGTCAGGTTTATCTGTCCTGTGGTACGGGCTGGACCTTTCTCAGACTTCTAACTTTCATCTCAAAGCTCCACCCCTTGGGTCCCAGTGGACACAATGACGCCAACGTCCATTTGTGCAGTTGTGATTCATATCCACACTTGTTGGTGACAGCGGTCGCACCAGGAGCATCATGACCTGGTTCAGAAGCAGCTGTCCACTCTGGTCTGCTAAAATCTGGGTAGTGGGGAGGAGCTTCAGTGGGAGCGAGACACCTGCCAGCTTCAGGTGGACGCTCCTCCAGGTTTCTCAGCCGCAGCACCAGGGTTTGTTGGTTGACAAAGTTCTCATGATGGCTCGTCCAACTGCTCTCAAGATGTTTTTTGGGAGGGGATGGTGTGAGAGTGAGGAAGGATAAATATTTACAGAACACACATACATACATACATACATACATACATACATACATACATACATACATACACACATACTAAACTACATATACTACACCATATACTACACTATATACTAGATATACTACACCATATACTACATATACTACATTATATACTACATATACTACACTAAACTACGTATACTACACTATATACTATGTATACTACATTATATACTGCATATACTACACTGTATACTACATATACTACATTATATACTACACTAAACTTAATATTCTACATTATAAACTACCCTACACTCCTCAAGCATCGCCACCAAGGTCCCGGACACCTCCACCAGCGCTGCACCCCATGCAAACCCCCAAAGTCCACAAGAACCCTCAGAACCCTGCCCTCGTTCTGCCACCAAGGGGCACCAAATATGGGCCGCTGAGTGAACCCAAATTCAAACAACCCAAGGGCCACACAACATCACAGAAGGACCAGGAAAAGTGAAGGAGGTCTAATTACGTCCCAACGCACCGTGACATATCCACATACACACCCACAAATATATACACTCATACTCATAACCATCCATCCGTTATCTACACCCGCTTACTCCTTCTCAGGGTCACGGGGGTCTGTCGGAGCCTATCTATGCCGACACTTCCATCCCGACGCTCCAAGTCCAACACTCATCTTGTCCTTTTTGGTGGTCTGGAGTTTCCATTATCTGCTTGATCATTGTCTGCTTGTTGTGTCCATCCGATGTTTATATCAGTTATGTCTTTAATTTTTACATTGTTATCTGTTGAGTCACCTGAGTGACCTGATGACCTTGTGATGCTCCTCTTGTCCACCTGTGTGTCTCAGATGCTGTCTCCCTACAGTAAAGGGCTGTTCCGCAGAGCCATCACCCAGGGTGGCGTGGCCCTCAGCCCCTGGGCCCTCCAGAAGAACCCCATGGCCCTCACCAAGAAGGTCAGTGATCTGCTCTTCAACACATCTCACCTGCAGTTTCAGCTCCATTGTTACATTAGCATCCTAGTGGGATGATTGAACATCCACACCAGCCCGACCGACCTCCATAGTTCTGCTCTGCAGGTTTCTTTTCTTTCTGTCAAAGCACAGAATCATAAAACTCATCATTTCAATATGATTTTGATAAATGTATCAATTTCTTATCTTCTAATGGAGTTGAAGGTTCTCAGTCACCCTGGTGATGTTGATGTCCAGAAGTCCCTCTCCTTCAAGAGAGGGATTTTTGGACATCTTCTAATGAACCGGGAAAGTAGAACATGATATGAAACCTCTGTATTGTTTCTCCAGTTCAGCCCTCACCATGAAGTCACAGACGACCAAAAAAGCCAAACAATTGACAAAAGTGGCCCTCGATAAAGCTCAGGAGGACATCTGTCTGTCTTTACAGTGTCTTCAGAGCGTCATTATTCATTTAGGAAAAACAAACGCAGAAAGAAAAAACTGTGGGAAAAAATAAGAACCCTTTTAACTCGTCGTAGGAATAGGAGAGGAGGTTTCAGTCATGTGGTGCTGATCAGCGCCATTAATTACCTGATCAGCATCGCTGATTAAATGATCTGCATCACTGACGACCTGGTTAGAGTCATTAATTATGGGATCAGTATCACTGATTAACTGATCAGTATCACTGATTAACTGATCAGTATAACTGATTAACTGATCAGTATAACTGATGAACTGATCAGTATCATTGATGAACTGATAATCATCACTGTTTAACTGATAAGCATAATTGATTAACGGATCAGTATCAAAGATAAACTGGCCAACATCATTGATTAACTGATCAGTATCAATGATGAACTGATCAGTATAACTGATGAACTGATCATTGTCAATGATCAACTGATCAGCGTCATCAATTAACTTATCAACATCACTTATGAACTGACCAGTGTCATTTAATAGCTTTTTTTTTTTGTGTGTGTGTGTGTGTGTGTGTGTGTGTGTGTGTGTGTGTGTGTGTGTGTGTAGTGTGTGCAAATGCGTACCCTTCACCAGCCCTAATGACAGTCTAAATATTTCTCTTATTGATCCCTAAGTAGGACGAAGAACGAAGAAAAGAAAAGAATAAAAAAGTAAAAATAAATAAATAAGTAACTAAATTTTGCCAGAGAGGGCCAAACTCACCTGGTGTGGTATGTGATCAGACCAGAAAAGGAAATAGAAAGAGAGAAAGACGAGACAGTGGTGGTGCAGTGTGGTGTCTATGTTGTAGTGTGTGTAAAAAAGAAACAAGAATTAAGGGTAGTAATGTGGTGTTTAAAGGATAGACGTGGACACAAGACAATAGAGTGTTAATTAAAAAGAGGACAGAGGAAAGGGGGAGGAGTGTTCTATTCTCTATTACATACCTGAGTTTCTGAGGGTGTGGGGGCAGGATTTAAAAAGTTATCTATGTAATGATATGCATCAAAGTATTTAAGTACTCATGCATGTTCATATATATATATATATATATATATATATATATATATATATATATATATATATATATATATATATATATATATATATATATATATATATATATATATATATATATATATATATATATATATATATATATTTGAGGGAAGATTTGTGTGTCTTGAATTCAAGGATAAAATAAATTTTTTCCATACTTGGTCAAACTTTATAGTTTGTCTTTTGATTGAGGCTGATAGTTGTTCCATTGAAATGAAATCTGTTAGTAAGTTTTCCCAGAGGATGACATTGATGGAGTTTTTGGTTTTCCAGTTCATGAGGATTGTTTTCTTGGCGATGATTAGGGCATTAGAAAGGATTCTGTTGGAACTATTATCCAGTGATAGAGTAGAAAAATCTCCCAAGAGGCAGAGTGAGGGTAACAGCGGGATGCAGCAATCAAGACGTTGGGAGAGGGTGTCAGTGACACTGTGCCAGAATATTTTGACTGGGTCACAATCCCAGATTGCATGCAAGTATGTGTCCGTCACATTTTGTGTACACTGTGTACAAATTTTTGTATCTTTAAAGCCCATTTTAAACATTCTTTCCCCCGTATAGTGTGCTCTGTGAATTACTTTATATTGTCCAGACCACCATTTAATTTATTTTTTTGTAATGTTGATAGTTTAATTCTGGCCTTTTTATTTTTCCAGTAATAATGTGTGATTATTGAATCTAAAGATTTGAACCAGAGGGTTGGAGGCTTGCTGGGAATCATTGAAAAGAGATAATTTACCATGGGAAGTATGGTCATTTTGACTGTAGCAATTCTACCAATAAGATTTATTGGTAAATTCATCCAACGTTTTAGGTTTTTTTTTTATCGTTTTCAGGAGTGGATTATAGTTGTATATAGTGTCATTTAATAACTGATCAGCGTAATTGATTAACTGGTCAGCGTCATTGATAAACTAATCAGAATCAATTATTAACTAATTAGCATCACTGATTAACTGATCAGCAGCAGGTTTTTTTTTTTTTTTATCAGTTTGCTCATCTTGAAATTCAGGTGTGTGTTATCACAAAGACAAAAAGGAAAGACAGCAGCAACGGTCTTATAAAGGCAAATAATTTCAAATGAGCTACAGTCGGAAAAAAATGATTCACCACTGGAGGCATTTAGATGAGACTAAGTATTCCCAGGAGCAGATGTCACAGCAAGTTTCCCTCGAGATCTGACCACATACTGATCAGAGAAATACAAAAAAAAAGCCAACATCCATTTTAGAGCTTACGGACCTCTCTGATCATGTTAAATGTTCCAGTCCACGACAGCAGAAGTAGAAGAAGACTGAACCAGGATGGTTTGTCCAGGAGAGTTTCCAGGAGAAAACCTCTCCTGTCTAAGAGGATAATTGAAGCACAACTGAGGTTCATAAAATGAATCTAACTGCTTAGATTATATGTAGCAGTAGGTACATAATTAATGATACCATGACAAAGTTTTATATTGGTTTTCATTTAAGGAGTTGGTAAATAAATGAAAGACTCTCTACTGTTGCATGACTTTTATTTAAACATCAGATTAAAGAGGGCGTACTCACTTTTGAACAAGACTGTATGTGACCAGAACACGATCCAAACAGCTGCTAAATTTAAAATCACTTCTCTGGTATCTGCAGATCGCCCGCAAGGTCGGTTGTCTGAGAACGGACGAAGACGAGATGATTGCCTGCCTGAAGATGAGCGACCCGGTCGGTCTGACCATGGCCGGAAAAATCGACATATTTCTTATTCTGGGGAAAGGTCAGAACATGAGCAGCTGTGCAGCTGGACCTTAAAACGCTGCTTCATGCGCAGAGTTTGTTCTCCATCTTCAGTTGTGTGGTGCAGCTCCTCCACCTTCTGCTAATATCAGGACGTTTTCTTCATGGCGTCAGAAGTCTGAGGAAACAGTAGAAGCAGCCTCAGCATCCTGAATGGGGTTAAATCTGGTCTGATTGAGACCTTTTGGGTTCTTCCCCCAGGGATAGTTAAACGTAGCCAGCCTAAACCTTACTGAGTCTAACTGAGTTAACAAGATGGGATGCAAGAGAAGAAAAGTGTGACTTTTTAGGGTGTTTCTGAGGCAACAAATGTGAGGATCTAAAGGATCTCTAAAATAACTTAAAACTGACTGACGTAAAAAAATACTGGGTTCATTGTGCTTCAGTACAATCTTAAAAAAACTACTGAAACTGGTCTGGACAAGTGAGTACAATAAGGCTTAAAGAGTTAAGTTGTTTCTGCCTGGTATAGTGGTGTTCACCACCCTGAACATGGACCAGAGGAACCAAAGGAGGAAGAACCTTCTAGACCAGCATGTTAAAGACTAGAAGATCTTAAAGCAGCTGGGTGTTCCTGAGACTACAGCTGGACATTTCATTCAGAAGTTTAGGCTCCACAGGACTGTAGACAACCTCCTTGGATGTGGACACAAGAGGACAACTGATGACAAACTGAGAAGAAAATAATACAAATGGAAACCAACAAGTTCAGAACAACTTCCAAAGAGGTTCAAGGTGATGTCCAAGGTCAAGGTCCATCAGTGTCAGATCACACCATCACTGTTGGAACCAACGTGGACCAACGAGGAGGACTCCACTGTTGAAAGAACATCAGGAAAGAGCATATTGACAAACAACGAGGCTTCTGGCAGAATGTCCTCTGGATGGATGAGACAAACCTGGAGATTTTTGATTAGTCACATCAGCTCTATGTTCTCAGACGTGAGCATGAAGCCTTCAAAGAAAAGAATACTGTATCTGCTGTGAACCATGGAGGAGGCTCGGCTCTGTTCCGGAGCTGTTTTGTTGCGTCAGGTTCACGGGGTCTTGAATCTTGAGCTTGAGCTACAATGACACCCGAAGACCATCGAGACCTTCTGGAGACAAGTGTGCTGCCCAGGGTCAGAAAGCTTGGTTGCAGGTCATGGATCCTCCAACAGGATAAGGAAACACCTTGAACCTGCAGTCTGGAGAAGAAACCCTTCAAACCTGAGACAGCTGAAGACCTTTGTCCAGGAGGACCAGAACACCCGTCTCCAGGTGGACAAGTCTCCCTGACAGTCGCACTCATCACTGGACTGAAGCGATGTGCTCAAAGACGTTGTGAAACTAACATTATGTTGAGCATCCGTCATTTTAGTCCAGGACAGCTCTTTTTCTTAATGACCCTGTTAAATGTCTGATTTTAGTCAGTTCAGTAATTTCTTTTATATAATTTATGTCAGTTTTGAGTTATTTCAGTGACCATTGTGGGATTTTCTTTCTTTTACGGAAGGCTTCCAGCACATCTGTAAAAGTTCTTATTCTGATGATGAATTAATTTGGCTTCTGGGATTAATAAAGTTTTTCTGAATAATTCGGGAGTCGACAAATGCAGATGGCTCATTTATTTCTCCAATAAAACTGGACATTGAGGCTGATCCTGCAACTTTAGCGCCCCCAGTGTGTCTGTGTGTTGACTGTATGGCCAGAAATGCTTCAGCATTCCTCAGCTGTGTCCCGCCTCACTGCAGGTGTTGCCATGGACCTCCTGGAGCTCGCTCCGGTGATCGACAGTGATTTCATCCCAGATGAGCCCAGTAAGCTGTTTCACAACGCTGCTCAGTTCGATTACTTAGCCGGTGTCAACAGCATGGACGGACACATTTTTGCTGGAGTCGACGTTCCTTCCATCAACAGCAAGAAAGCCAACACCACTATGTGAGTCCTGACACACCACCAGAACGGAGCCTGATGTACAGGCTTGTGTTTTGATTTGAAACCCCCTGATGATACAAATTTAGAGCTCAGTGATGTCATGAACAGCAGTCAGTTTCAGCTTATTTGTTCCTCAGGGATGGTATCTGGGCCCACTGCTGTTCACCGTACAAACAAATGATTCTGAGTCTGATGATTGTAGTTTCATGATTTAAAGGCCGCGGCAAGACTGCAGGAACTGTTTCCAGGGGCTAGAGTCTGCTGGAGGGTTTTTTTTCTCACTAGATGCCCGAGCCACCTCATCTGGCTCCTCTCGGTGCAGAAAAAACTAATTTCAGCTGGTCTCGTTCTTTTGGTCACCACCCAGAGCTTGTGACCATAAGTGAGGGTCGGAACGAAGACCGACTGGTAAATCGAGAACTTTGCCTTTCAGCTCATCTCTTTTTTCACCATGACAGACTGATGCAGACCCCACATCACTGCAGACACTCCATAGATCCACTTATCAATCTTCCGCTCCGTCCTTCCCTCACTTGTGAACAAGACCCCAAGATACTTGAACTCCACTTCGGACATGATCTGATCCTGACCCGGAGAGGGCACTCCACCCTTTTCCTCTTGATAACCAAGGTCTTGGATTTGGAGGTGCTGATTCTCATCCTAGCTGCTTCACCCTAGGCTGTGAACCGCTCCAGCAAAAGTTGCAGGTCTTGGCCTGACAGAAAGCCAACAGAACCACATCATCTGGAAAAAGCAGAGACTCAATTCCTAGGACACCAATCCGGACCCCCTCCGTTTCTCAGGTGTGCCCAGAAATTCTGCCCATAAACGTAATGAACAGAAATAGTGACAAAGGGCAATCTTGTCCAACCCTCAGCGCTCCATGGCCGAGATGAAAACCACAATGCTCCTCTTTAATCCAAGGTTCGACTTTTTGACTGACCCTCTTCTCCAGGGGCCTCATGTACAAAAAGTTTGTGGATTTCATTGTAAATCCTCGTGCAGAAATCTTGCCAATGCAGAAAAACTTTCAGATGTTCAAAACGGCGTACAGCAAAATCCACGCATGTTTCATTTGAACATCTCAATCAAAAGCGAATGCGTGAACATGACGCTCCTCCCTCAAGTAGATTTTGTTTTGTTTTGTTTTGTTTTTAACAAAAACAGATCAGTTTGAATGTGATAATAAGGACGTCTGTGTTCCTCACGACCATCCCTGACGTGTCTTCACATCTTCACGACACACAAACAGGAAACTGATCAGTTTACTTTGGATTCAGGTTGGAATCACTTTAAGACATTTCCGTGGGAACGTTAGTTGTGGTTTACTTTTGTTGTTTGGGTGTAAATCATTAGTGTTCAAGCAAAGATTTTTTTCAAATCCCTCAAACTGCGCGCGGTGGTACGCACAAATCCACATGGAAAATAGCGAACGCACGTTTTTATTGTGCCCCGCACTTTTGGTACATGAGGCCTTGGACCTTGACTAGACCTTACCACGGAGGGAGGAGTATGATCCCTCTGTAGTCCGAGCAAACCCTCTGGTTCTCCTCCAAAGGGGGTCCACCACCCCCGGTCTGCCAATCCCCAAATGGCTAGTACTGAGCGGGGGTGGGAGTGTATGAATAAATGAAAAGATTTGGAAAAAAAATAAATAAATAAAATATACAATCATTCAAGCTGGGATATGTGAAATCATCCAGTCACACTGGTAATCGCTAAGGGTTATTTCTTATCTGACACAAGTCAGAGCAGAAAACTAATTATTTTGAGCAAATATTGTCATCAACTTTTAAATGAAGTTCGCAAGGTGCTCAAAAGGGTTATAATTTGCAGTGAAAAGATGACCAGGATTCAGCTGCTGCAAGTCAGTTATCTTTACTTCAGGATCACAAGCAAAGCTACACGGCTGTGGTCTCTACGAGGATCAATTTGGTGAGCTGGAGGTTTTTAGGACAACCCTATAAGAAGAATTACAATAGTCCGGTCTTGAGGTAACAGATGCACAGGTCAGTTTTTCTGCATCAGTCTGATTTTAGCAATAAAGGTGAAGAAAGGTGGTCCCAAAAACATTTTAATATGTGAATCAAAAGGTAAGATTCTGGTCAAAAGTAACTTGCAGGTTCTTACCTGGGGGGAGTGGTAGCTCTGTGGTTACAGTGGGTTTGGGCCTGGGGACCCAAGCCCACCTGGGGGACTTGAAACTGGATCAAGTCCCTGGGTTGGCAACTGAGGTGAACCACAATGGGCTCTTGAGCTTGGCCCTTAACCCCCCCAACTCCTCTCCAGATGCAAGAAAAATGAAAGCCCACTGCTCCTGGTGTAGTGATGGGTTAAAAGCAGAGGACTAATTTCTGTGTGTTTCATGAAAAATATAGACAAGTAAAGATTATTATTAGTAATTGTAGTACAATAGGTCAAGGTAGTTCCATCTAGAGTAACTACATACCTGGACAATATGTCCCTGAAGTACTCAGGTCCAAATCCAACAGCTTCAGTTATATCTGAATTTAGTCAAAGTCAAAGTCAAGTTTATTGTCAATTCAGGGGGCAGGGCGGGAAACGGTGGAAGAGCAGGGAGAGAGTTCAGCGTCCTGACTGTCCTTCAGTCGACTGGTTCTGGCCCGGAGGGTCCGCAACCTCCTCCCTGAAGGCAGCAGACTGAAGAGGCTGTGTGACGGGTGGGTGGGGTCTCTCACAATGCTGAGGGCTTTGGAGTCAGACGGCTGCTGTAAATGTCCTGAAGTGAGGGGAGAGAGACACCAACGATCTTCTCAGCTGCTCTCACGACGCGTTGGAGAGATTTGCGGCAGGTTGCGGTGCAGGATCCGTACCACACGGTGATGCAGCTGGTCAGGATGCTCTCGATGGTGCCTCTGTAGAAGGTGTACCTGATGGGGGCCGGGGCTCTGGCTCTTCGCAGTTTACGGAGGAAGTAGAGGCGCTGCTGTGCCTTCTTGGCGAGTGCTGCGGTGTTAACAGTCCGGGAATGGTCCTCTGAGATGTGGACACCCAGGAACTTGGTGCTGCTCACCCTCTCCACAGCAGCACCGTTGATGGTCAGAGGAGCATGCTGGGTGTGTTGTCTCCTGAAGTCAACAACAATCTCCTTGGTCTTCTCCACATTCAGGGAGAGATTGTTGTTGCTGCACCACTCAGCCAGGCGGCTCACTTCGCTCCTGTAGTGTATCCCGCCATGGCAGACCTGGAGAAAGTTTAGAATTCTCCAGGTCTTTATGTCTTTTAGACATGCTTGTTGTCTGAACAACTGGTTGGTGTCCACTGGTCTCATAGACAGGTATAACTGAGTATCGTAAGCATAAAAATGAAAATGAATGGCCTTCTGCCAAGTATAAAGAAATGGTCCAAACACTGAACCCTGCAGAATTCCGTAGCTGGTTCATGTCTGGTTCATGAGGACGACTCTTCATTTACGTTAGAATGGAATCTATCTGTTAATATGACTTAAACCAGTCTAATGCAGTTAATCCCAATAACAGGTTTCTGTAGTCTCTGTAGAAGTAGGTGGTAAAATGTTGGAATCAATCGCATCCAATACACCAGAGCAGTTTCTGTGCTACGATGTTCTAACTTCTGACAAACTCTTCAAGCAGATTATTTCTCTGTAAATGGTCAAAAAGTTGAGCTGCAACTACTTTTTCAGGAGTTTTTTTTTACATAGAGAGATTATTCTCATCTTCAGAAATTCCTACAGAAGTTATTCTCAGAAGTGGGCTCAACCATTTCTAAAAAAGGTTTATTTATTACGAAAAGTCCTTGTGGAGATGAATATAGTGTGAGGAGAACATTTAAATTGAGAATGAAAACATAGTTATTTAATTTCTATTACTCAGATTTCCCTCGTACAGTCTTATACTTTCAACAATGCTGTGGAAAATCCATCTTTTATCACCATGAAACTCTCCAATGCAAGAAAATAATTGTCTATAAGCCTCCAAAAGAGAGAAGGTTGTTGAACAGCCGAGGAATCTACATACAAACTGAGCAGGACATTTGAAGAAGTCCAGCACTGATCCTGATTTTAACTGGTCCACATGTTGACAGTTTGTGCTTCAAAAAAAGCAAAAGTCACACTGATGTTTGCGGTGCTCAGGGAAGCACAGAAGCGAAACGTTTTCTCCTGAAATCGCTGCCGTTTGAGACAAAGTTGTACTTTTTTTTCTCAGATTGTGATGAACCATGAACCCCCAGAAGTCACATGGCTCGTATTTCCTCCTCAGAGAACAGGTGACCGGACTGCTGGCGGGTCTGACCAAGGAGAAGGGCTCTGCTGCCATCTCCTCAGCGTTCGACGTTTACTCGGTTCACTGGGGTTCGTTTCCGGAGCCCGAGGTGGTGAAGAAGACGGTGGCTGACATTGAGACCGATTTCCTGTTCCTGGTCCCGACTCAGGTGGCCCTCCAGCTCCACACTAACAACTCCAGGTCAGTTCTGATGAGCCCATCAGGCAGGGCTGTGTGAAGAGTTTTATTGGTTTCCATGATTGTCTTTCAGGAACTTCGTTTTAAGCGTCAATGATTTTATCACACATTTGCTGACAATGTGGAGATCTTCTGTCCATCTTTGCTTCTCAAACATATGAAACACTTTCAGAACTACTGTTTGTCCCTCAGCGGTGCCCGTACCTATTCCTACCTGTTCAACATGAAGACTCGGATCCCTGGGTTCCCACGCTGGGTGGAGGCGGAGCATGCAGAGGACCTGCAGTACCTGTTTGGAAAACCCTTCTCCATGCCCCTCGTCTACTTCCCCCGACATCGAGACCTGTCTGGCTACATGATTGCGTACTGGACCAACTTTGCCAGGACCGGGTAAACTCCCAGCATGCACTGCGCACCCAGGCTACACAGCAAAACACCAGCAGGATCTGACTAATAGATGCAAGATTGAGTCCAATAAAAGTGAGGCCAACTGGTCTGAACCTCCTAAAACCTCTTCAATTGGCCTCCTCAGTCAGATTCTATCCAGCACCATGGTTGTCAACTTTTCACTTTTAATCATTTGTAAATTTGAAACAGATTTCCTTCTCTCGTGTCTGAAAGACTCCCTGTGTTTCCGAAAGACAGAGTCAACCCCTCCCCTTCTCCATCCAACCCTCATCTCTATCAATGATAAGACATGATCAAAAGATTCAAAGAAATAGTAACATGGGAACATTGCTGGGCACAGAAGAACCAGTGAGGCAACACCATCACGGAAAGCCATCTGTGAGGAGAAGCCGACCCCGGGCCATCGCCACGGCAACCGCAGTTAGCCGCTCCCCTAATGCAGTGAACTCCAGAGAGACACACTGGACTTCACAAGTCAAAACTACGAGAAAAATAAATTAATAAATTAATTAAATAAGTAAATAACAGATGCAAATGGTAATAATAATGAAGCATAATAGAAACTGACAAATAAGTAAATAAATAAGATCAGCAATTAATAACAGTAAGTGTGGCACAAAAACAGAGCTAATCAGAAACTCTCAGGTAGAAAATCTAAAAGAAGATTAAAACAAAGGGGACATTAGTTAAAGCTAGATTATAAAAGTTCGTCTTGAGTTTTTCATTTCCGTTCTCTGCGGCCCTCCGGTTCTCCAGTAGGCAGGTCTAGACATGTGGGGTGTAGTACTGGATCGCAGCCTCACCATAGGTTCTAGTTTTAACAGTGACTTGTTTTGTTCATTTAGATGTAAATAGTTTATTTCCATGTTTGTCCATCAGTTCCTGAGCAAAGTTTTGACTTATGAATATTTCTGTAGTTTTTACAACCCTAACTGTGGTGAAAACATCCACCTGTCTCCTCTCCAGTGATCCCAATAGAGGTGACAGTAAAGTCCCCGTTCCCTGGCCCGCCTTCACCAAAAACCACCAACCGTACCTGATCATCAACCACAAGATGACCAAGTCCTCTGTCAGGTGACTCTGGGTTCTGCTGTTGTCCTTTCTTAATATTTACCGTTTGTTACAGTTGGTTCAATCGTGCTCTCATGGTGGGAATTTGTCTCTGTGATAAATGATGGAAACAAACTTTTATACTATAAAATGAATCTACCAGGAATCTTTGCGCAGTGTTTATCTGCATCACTGTGGTGTAATGAGGAGTCTGAGCAGGGATACAGGTAACCCGTCATGAACCTGAACAAAGTGAAGTGGGAACCAGTTTTGATGAATGGATGGATGGATGGATGGATGGATGGATGGATGGATGGATGGATGGATGGATGGATGGATGGATGGATGGATGGATGGATGGATGGATGGATGGATGGAAGGATGGACCTAGAAAAATGGCACATTTTCTTGTGAGAACATTTGTCACCATTATGATGTAAAACAGCTTCCCTGTGTCCAATTTGGAGTCTGATCTGGTCTGAAGTGGTCTCTGCTGGTCTCACCTTCACTTCAGTTCTTTGAGACTCAAACAACAAAACAGTGCCCTCTTTTGTTTCCAACTCTAGTTCTTTCTTCTTTCCAGTGGCATGTATTTCTCTTTTTTGCTTCAGTTCAGTAAACACAGTCAGAGATGGATCTTCTGGTTTTTCTCCTCAGCTATGACCTGAGATCGTTCTACGTCAACTACTGGACTCAAACCTACAGCAAGCTGCCAGCAGCAAAGACAGAAGAGGAAGAAGACAAAGTCTCAGCAACTGTTTGAACATCATTATTTCACTCCTGGATAATTAAACATGGTTAATTAAAAAAGTTCAGAGGTCTCTTGTAGTCTAATAAACAAAAGGTAAAACCTTTTCTTCAAGTCTTTGTTTTCTAGATTTAATATGTTTTTATTCCTTTTGTACTTAATGACAAGAAGACTGAAATGTGCTGCTTAGTGCACGTTTCATTTGATTTCAAACTACTACATGATGTTTTAGGTCATCATTCAGGCCGATCATTCAGTTAGATTGTTACTATTTTGTTTGCAGCTTCTGTGTGCGTAGTTTCATACAAGTTTAGAAGATCTTACTGACTTATGCGTTTCACGGAAAACTTTGGAGCAGCTTCTGAGGCTTTATTTTCTCTGATATCTGAGTACATTTCTTGAGGTTCATCCTCAATTGATTGTGGTCAATTAATCCAGACCTGAAGTTCCTCTAGTGATCACCAAGGTCCGGATCCAGACCTGTGGTTCCTCTACTGACCACTAGGGTCTGGATCCAGACCTGTGGTTCCTCTACTGACCACTAGAGTCTGGATCCAGACCTCCGGTTCCTCCACTGACCACAAGGGTCTGGATAGAGACCTCTGGTTTTTTTCTACTACCACCAGGGTCTAGATGTAGACCTGTGGTTCCTCCACTGACCACCAGGGTCTAGATCCAGACCCAATGTTCCACTACTGACCACTAGGGTTTGGATCCAGACCTCTGGTTTTTTCACCCACCACTGGGGTCTAGGTGCAGACCTGAGGTTCCTCCAATGACCACTAGGGTCCGGATCGAGACCTAAGGGTCCACTACATATCTTCTATGCAGTCTGGTAAATCTCCAGGCCCTGATGGGTTTCCGACAGAATTTTTTGCAAAGTTCTCATCTCTACTTTCCCCACAGCTGCATCTAGGGCTGTCTGACTCTTTCAGGCTGGGATCTCTCCCCAAATCCTTTACTGAGGCCTGTATTACCCTCATTGCTAAAAAAGGTAGAGACCCAGCTGACTGTGCAGATTGGAGAATATCCTCCCCAACGATCATCTCGAAGGATCAAAAAGGCTTCATTAAACACAGGCACCCAAGTTTCAATATACGTCGGCTTTTTGACATGATCTACACCTCTCCCGGGGTGGTCCCTGAGTGTGTTGCCGAAAAACTTTTGACAGAGTGGAATTCAAATTTCTTTTTGCAGTTCTGGACAGATTTGGCTTTGGTCCCAACTTCTCCTCGTGGATCCAATTGTTATACTCATCTCCCACCACTTCAATTCGTACCAACTACCAACAGTCAAAACCCTTTAACTCTGACAGGGGAACCCGCCATATATATACATATAAAAACTCGTTCCTCACCCTCCGTGGGTGGTGTCCCTTCTAAGCTCTGGTCCTCTACCAGAGGCCAGGGAGCTTGAGGGGTTCTGCGCAGTATCTTTGCTGTTCCTAACACTGCACTTTTCTGGACTGAGATGTCTGAGGTTGTTCCGGGGATCTGCTGCAGCCACTCTTCCAGTTTGGGGGTTACTGCCCCGAGTGCTCCGATCACCACGTGCACTACTGTCACCTTCGCCTTCCAGGCCTTCTCCAGCTCCTCTCTAAGCCCTTGGTATTTCTCAAGTTTCTCGTGTTCCTTTCGCCTGATGTTACCATCACTTGGTATTGCCACATCCACCACCACGGCTTTCCTCTGCCCTTTGTCTACCACCACGATGTCTGGTTGGTTTGCCATCACCATCCTGTCTGTCTGTTTCTGGAAGTCCCACAGGAGCTTTGCTCTGTCATTTTCCACCACCTTGGGAGGTGTTTCCCATTTTGACCTTGGGGTTTCCAGCCCATACTCCACACAGATGTTTCTGTAGAGTATGCCCGCTACTTGGTTATGGCGTTCCATGTATGCTTTCCCTGCCAGCATCTTACACCCTGCAGTTATGTGCTGGATTGTTTCCGGTGCTTCTTTGCACAACCTACACCTTGGGTCTTGTCTGGTGTGGTATATCTGGGCCTCTATTGCTCTGGTGTTCAGAGCCTGCTCCTGTGCAGCCAGGACGAGTGCCTCTGTGCTGTCCTGTAGGCCAGCTCTCTCTAGCCATTGGTAGGACTTCTTGAGATCAGCCACTTCAGTTATGGTTCGATGGTACATCCCGTGTAGGGGCTTGTACTCCCATGATGCTTCCTCCTCCAGCACCTCTTCACCTTGCCATTGTCTGAGGCATTCACTGAGTACGTCATCCGTTTGGGCCTTGTCCTTGATGTACTCATGGAGCTTGACAGTTTCGTCCCGGATAGTGGCTTTCACACTCACTAGTCCTCGGCCTCCTTCCTTACGGCTTGCGTACAGTCTCAGTGTGCTGGATTTGGGGTGGAACCCACCATGCATGGTGAGGAGCTTCCTTGTCTTAACATCTGTGGTCTGTATCTCTTCCTTTGACCACCTTATTATTCCTGCAGGGTATCTGATCACTGGCAGGGCGTAGCTGTTTATTGCCCGGGACTTGTTCTTGCCATTGAGCTGGCTTCTTAGGACCTGCCTTACTCGCTGGAGGTATTTGGCTGTTGCCATTTTCCTTGTAGCCCCTTCGAGGTTACCATTTGCCTGTGGTATTCCTAGGTACTTGTAACTGTCCTCAATGTCTGCTATTGTTCCTTCTGGGACTGAGACCCCTTCTGTGTGGACTACCTTGCCTCTTTTTGTCACCATCCTCCTACATTTCTCAAGCCCAAATGACATCCCAATGTTGTTGATGTAGATCCTGGTGGTGTGGATCAGGGAGTCTATGTCCCGCTCGCTCTTAGCGTACAGCTTGATGTCATCCATGTAGAGGAGGTGACTGATCGTAGCTCCATTCCTGAGGCGGTATCCGTAGCCAATCTTGTTGATTATTTGGCTTAGGGGGTTCAGACCTATGCAGAACAGCAGTGGGGACAGCACATCTCCTTGGTATATGCCACATCTAATGGACACTTGTGCAAGTGGCTTGCCAGTTGCCTCGAGAGTGGTTTGCCACAGGCTCATCGAGTTTACAATGAAGGCCCTTAGAGTGCTGTTGATGTTTCTTGTAATTAATCCAGGCAGTGCACAGGTTGGTATTTTGGGACTTGCAGTCTTGGGCGACTGTTCTGTCAACCAGGAGTTGGTGTTTGGCTCCTCTGGTATCTCTGCCTATGCCCTTCTGTTATTTGCTCATGTATTGCTCCATGTGCCTGCTTATCTTAGTCGCAATGATGCCTGACAGGAGCTTCCATGTTGTGGAGAGGCAGGTTATTGGTCGGTAGTTAGATGGGGCTGCACCCTTTGTGGGATCCTTCGGGATCAGGATCGTTCACCCTTCGGTTAGCCATTCTGGGTGAGTCCCATCTCTTAGCAGCTGGTTCATTTGTGCTGCCAGGCGGTCATGGAGTGCTGTGAGTTTCTTTAGCCAGTAGGCCTGGATCATGTCTGGGCCTGGTGCTGTCCAGTTTTTCATACCTGAGACTCTTTCTTGGATGTCTGCCACTGTGATGGTGACTGGTTTCTGCTCAGCGAGGTTGCTGTGCTCCTCTCTTAGGGAGACTAGCCATTGAGCACTGCTGTTATGTGCTGCATCCCATATGCTCTTCCAGCTCATTGGTCTCAATGATTGTTGTGGTAGGGATCGCTGTTAGTGCTGCATTCACATTGTCCAGGACACTTTCAGATGGTGCTTCACTTAGTCTTGGCAATCGCTGCCGGGGTTGCCTTGTGTTCATTCTCGCCATGATCTTATCTTTCAGGTCCTTCGCTGCCTCGCTCAGCGTTATTGGGGCTTGGTACCCAATCTCTGGAGTGGACAGGTTGTGTAACCTCCCCTCTGACCTGGCGTCCTGGTTCCCCCATGCAGGTATTCACACATTTGTGTTGTACCTCGTCAATCTCAAGTTGTGATAGCAGTTGCCGTTTGTGGATGTTGGAACACTGAGCTACTAGTTGTTTCGCTGTCAACTGTGACCGTGGGTTTCGAAGTAACCATTGTGCCCACCACCCCCTCTCTCATATTTGCAAAGAAAATATATATAAAAAGAAAAAAAAAAAAAAAAAAAAAAAAAAAAATATATATATATATATATATATATATATATATATATATATATATATATATATATATATATATATATATATATATATATATATATATATATATAATATGTGTGTGTGTGTATGTATGTGTGTGTATGTATGTGTATGTATGTATGTATGTATATACACACACACACACACACACACACACACACACAGACACACAGACACACACACACGTCACAAGGAGAGCTGGGGCCTGTGGGGGACATCCACCCTGCATATGCCAGTTCCTTAATGTTTTTAATGCACCATAACTATATATAGGTGAATATATATATATATATATATATATATATATATATATATATATATATATATATATATATATATATATATATATATATATATATATATATATATATATATTATATATATATATATATATATATATATATATATATATATATATATATGTTGTATCTTGTAAAATAAGTAATTAGTAGGTTAGGATCAATCAGGACGTGACTCGAATTTACTTTCCACCATCCTCTTCTTTATTCTCTTTCTTCTCTTACCCGTAACACATACAGAACTCACCGTCAGTCACACAACACGCCATCTAGTGTTGTGGTACCGCAATTAAATACACAACATATTTCCCCCTTGTTTAAGAAGCTTAACAGGCCTGTAATGAAACCACTGAACCTTCCAATAAATAAAGGGAATGGTTGAGTATGCCCACATTTATTTCTCTAACTCAGAACTTCTCTAACGAACTTTAAATACCCATAACTCAGGCAATCTGCATTAGTTTACACTTCTTTCCATTCCTTTCTTTCACACTACTTATGAGACATCACTAATGTTCATAATCATTAAGCCACGCAGGCTTCTTCCTGACCCTTGTGGGTCTGGGCATCTTATCAACCGGCGGTGGTGTAACCTCTGGCTCAGGCACTGCATCTGCAGCGCCTGTGGTCGTGTCTCCTACAATCTCTGGAACCAGATACAGGTGAGAAGCATTCCATGTGCGTCCATCCTCCAGCACATACGAACTTTCACCTGCTTTCTTCATCACTCTGGCTGGGGCGTGAAACTTTGACAGTCCTTTTTTTACATGAAAAGGCTTTCTCACTCTGACCAGGCTTCCCGCTCTGATCTGTGGCACCCGCGCTCCTCTCTTAACATCTGTGTAGGCTTTTGATGCTCTCTGTTTTGAGGTAACACGAGTACGTAGCTGTTTTTCTGGTAGCACTGGCGAAGTACTCGCTGGACCGATGTCAATTTTTGTGCGCATCTTCCTGTTGAACATGAGTTCATACGGTGACACTCTTGTGGTGCTGTGTGGAGTAGCACGATAGGTGAGCAGGAAGTTCTGTATGAAAGGCTTCCATTGCTTCTTCTCCTGCTCTGCTGTAAGGAGTATTTCTTTAAGAACGCGGTTCCAGCGCTCTATCGCTCCATTTGCTTGAGGATAATATAGAGACACCTTCCTGTGCTTGATGTCTCTCACTGCCAGGAAGTCTGCAAACTCCGTGGAGGTAAATTGTGTCCCATTGTCACTAACCAGTTCTGTAGGGTTGCCAAACCTGGAAAATATTGTAGACAGGAATGTGACGATCGCAGTGGTTGTGATGGAAGAAGTAAACGCAACCTCTGGCCATTTGGTGTAGTAGTCGATCAGTGTTATCGCATAGCGGCAGTCCCCAGATGCAGAATCAAATGGACCAACGATGTCAATCCCCACTTTCTGCCATGGACCATCTGGAAATGGGACTGGGTGAAGCGGTGCAGGATGTATTTTGGCGCTTTTATCATTCAGCTGGCATGTCACACATGCTTTTATGATCTCCTCCACACACATGTCCATACCTGGCCACCAGTACAGGTCCCGCAGCCTTTGCTTGGTACGCACGACACCCTGGTGGGTTTCATGTGCCAGATTAACGATCTGCTTTCTCACTGTTACAGGAACCAGCCGGCGGTAAGGGCCTCTGTAAACTATTACATCTTCCACTGAAAGTTCATCTCTCACCGCAAAGTAGGGTTTGAGCACGGCAGGTAAATATCGTGCTGTTTTCGGCCATCCTTGCTTCACCTGCTCTCTCAGGGCGGACAGTTCTGGACATACCTGACATGCTGCAGTAAAGTCTTTCACTGTGAGAGCTGTCAGTTCTGTACCCAAGAGAGCCACCAGCTCAGGCTCCATCACTGTCTCTGCATTCTCGACTGAAGGAAGGGGCAATCTGGAGAGACAGTCAGCAGCATAATTTTGTGCACCAGCTTGATATTCTACATCATTTGTAAAACACAAAAGTCTGGCTGACCATCGTGCAATACGCATCCCCGCCCGTCCCATTCCTTTTGTAGCTAGGAGGGTGGTGAGGGCTTGGTGATCTGTGCGCAAAGTGAATCTAGTCCCCCACAGAAACGTTCTCCACTTTTCAACTGCCCAAACACAGGCCAATGGACAAGATTCGCCATCCTCGTCGCCAATTTGTTGTATCTTGTAAAATAAGTAATTAGTAGGTTAGGATCAATCAGGACGTGACTCGAATGTACTTTCCACCATCCTCTTCTTTATTCTCTTTCTTCTCTTACCCGTAACACATACAGAACTCACCGTCAGTCACACAACACGCCATCTAGTGTTGTGGTACCGCAATTAAATACACAACAATATATATATATACAAACACCAATACATGATAGAGAGCACTGGGATGTGTAGGGAGCGCCCACCATACATGTACCAGCTGCTCTTTAATGCACCCAAACACATTAACAAAGGAACAGAGGGAGGAAGGGAAAAAAAGTGTGTGTATATATATGTAAACAAAACACAAAAAAAATTAAAAAATAAAACATTTTGAGAGAACAAGGGTCCAGGTGGGGTGAGTGGGTCACATGAGGGACTACCAGGGGAACATGTGCTGGATGGCCCCGGCAGATCACTGGGTGCCTGGTGGTCTGGCCTGCGCTCCTACTGTCTGGGTCTTGTCCTGCGGGGGCTATCTGGGTCTCGGGGGGGCTGGGACTACTCCTTGGCTGCGGCGCATGGTACTGGGGCCGGCTGCTGGGGGGGCCCCCTGGTTGGAAGTGGTGTGGTGGCAGATCGCCGTCCGGGTGTGCCGGTATGTGTTGGCGGGCTCCTTTTCCCTGGCCTGGCGCGGCCTCTGGGTGTCGGCTGTGTTCTCCCCCTGTTCCTGTTCCTCTGCCTTGGCTCTGTATGTTGGCGACTGCGGGTGGTGGCTGTCTCGGTCCCCCGGGGCTGCTTGCTCTTCCCGTGTTTCCTCTATCCGCCTTCTGTCCCGTCTCACCGCCTAGCTCACCGCCTTAAATACTGCCCCCACACCCTCAAAAACTCAGGTATGTAGTAGAGAATAGAACACTCCTCCCCCTTTCCTCTGTCTTCTTTTTAATTAACACTCTATTGTCTTGTGTCCACGTCTATCCTTTAAACACCACATTACTACCCTTAATTCTTGTTTTTTTTTTACACACACTACAACATAGACACCACACTGCACCACCACTGTCTCGTCTCTCTCTCTCTCTCTCTTTCTATTTCTTTTTCTGGTCTGATCACATACCACACCCGATGAGTTTTGCCCTCTCTGGCAAAATTTATTTATTTATTTATTTATTTATTTACTTTTATATTTTCTCTTTCTTTTCTTTTTTTGTTTTGTACCTCATCCTACTTAGGGATTAATAAAAGAAATAATTAGACTGTCATTAGGGCCGGTGAAAGGTACACATTTGCACACACACTGAACACACACTGAACACACACACACACACACACACACACACACACACACACACACACACACATAAAAAAAAACAAAAAAAAAACCTTGACTACAGATCAAAATGCATAAATATATTTTTTGGGTCCTACCAATTTGGTATTAACCAATAATATATGTGCAAACAAGGAAAAAAAAAGAAAAAAAGAAAGAAATCGTAGGTGGAAGTGTTGGAGGATGAGGACACAGGGAGAATGATAGCTTAGACCAGGATGTAGAAGGAGGAGATGCAGTTGAAGAAAACAAGGAGGAATTATTGGCTCCACTAGAGGGAGACAAATGCAAGTCAGGTAGATTGATGAAGGGTTGTAAAAAAGAGGTTTGGGGGAACTGCTAAACAGCTTCCCCTGGTGCAAGTTGCAGGAGGATTTGAAAAGTACAAGAAATTGGCTTTGGGAGACGTTCAGGTTTTGGTGATCCAAATGTCGTCCCCCCCATGAAAGAGGAGCCTTGTGGCTCAGGAAATTTGACCAGCTGACGATGGGACAGAAATTAAGTGCAGCAGTTAGGTCAGTGTATCCACCAGTTACCTCTGCTGCTAGTCCTAAACATGGAAGCCTGAGCATTCCCCGAGAGATGTCCTGGAACAATATAAGTAAAGTTGGTTAAAATATACTAAGTACCATCCCACACCATATGGGATGGGTTATTAAATGCATCCATGTTTTAGACAGCCATGTGGCAGAGGAGGATGGGGCTCTGGAGGACGAGGGCATGGCCGCCAAGGGGAGGGGGATGGTGCTTGCTTGATCTGTGGTCAGCTGGGGCATTGGGCTCGCAACTGTCACCAGAACCAAATAAAGGGCCGAGGCTGAGGGCCCAGAGGAGTGAGAAGACACGTCCACAACTGTGTAGTGGCACCAAACCCACAGGCTTCCCCTCAGCAGGGACAACATCTGGTGCCTGGGGAAGGGGATGCCCTCTTCTACCAGCCATGACACACCCCACCAAGGCCTGAAGGTGGTGTGGGCATAGCAGACCCTCTCTTGCCTATCCAAGTCAAAGGTCATGAGCTGCTTTTTGTGGTTGGTACCGGAGCAACTTTCTCATCAATGAACTCTCCTTTAAAAAAAGAAGAAATATCTGACACCACAGCTGAAGTGATGGGTTTTTCACTCATGAAGGCATTAACATGGCTGACCACATGGGTCAGGAGAGCCACATGAGTGCCAGGGTCTAGTGGAAAAAGAGACTAAAGTAAGAACAGATTTGGAGGCGGAGTACGTTCTTGTGTCAGTAGCCTTGTTCACAGATGGGTGTTCTTACAGAGATGATAAAGGGGAACTGCATTTAGGAATCTCTGTGGTGATAAAAGAGGGAGAAAAATTCAGAACTTTGAAAGCAGAGAAATCGGAAGACTCTCCCTCTGCACAAAGAGCAGAGGTGGTGAGAGTTATTGAAGCATTGAAGGCAGGTGCAGGGAAGGAAGTATCTGTGTTTACAGATTCCAGACAGAACTCCAGGAACCGCATATGGGATAAACTCTTAGCAAAACCTAAGCTAGATGTTGCTGGATGGATGTTGCTGGACGGAGATTCAGGCAGGCTTGTCTAAATCCACTTGGCGCTCCAACCTCAAGAAAGAGGCAGAATAATCCCCTGGTCAAGAGCAGGGTCACAGGGTAGTCTACCCCTGTAACCTGAAGAAAGAACAAGAATGTCACATTAAGTTTTTCTACACTACACGTAACTAATTTATTCTAAGGGTAATCCTGACTATCACACTTTGAAGTTCTATAATGTGGTGTACTGGATGGGTGTTAGGTAGCTTAGGTTTTGTGAGTATAATCAATGTTAGCATTACATTAGGATTGGAGAGGGCCAGTTACTGGAACAAACTCCCGGCAACAACACCTCTGCACAGGTCAGGGAGATCCATATCCACGGCATCAGCAGATCCACGTGTAAAGGACCGTAGGGGCATTGAGATAATTTATGTATTGGAGAATGCCACCAGCTTCATGATCGAATTGTGTTCAGTAATCAATTGTGGGAGTAAAAATGCTTCCTGGAGGGGATATGATGTGTATCTGTGAAGATGCTGACCGTAGTGCACTGTGCAGTATAAGTGGTCGTACTTCAGGGGACAACTGGTGTTTGGGCAAAAGTTGTGGGCTACACAGGTTATGCCTGGACCCCCACGTTAGCTGCAACTGATGTTCATGTCAAACGAGATCTTTGGAGTCAACTCAAGTTCCAGAGAGATGTCACACCCACTGGGAATCTACTCACATTGTCTTTAAATTGGAATGAGTCTCCTAGTAGGGTTGGACCGCACAGAAATAATACCATCTATCTGAAATTAGGAGTAGATTTGACTGGGAAAGATCCTATGGGATTGCTTAAAATGAATATAAAAAATCCTACTACTACTCCTACTACCACCCCCGTAGAAACTAATGACTTCCTTGAGTTTCCACCTGCACCTGGTTCTCCTGTGATCAGTGTAGATTATTCGACCCTCAAACCATTAAATGTTATCCAAAAGGCCACAGGCTATTAGGATTCCAATGTCTGGTCGGACTGGATTGCCGAAACTGCAAAGGAGCTCCAAGTCTCTGACTGTATGGCCTGTGCTTTCACCAGACCACAGCTGATCGGAACAAAGCCAGCTCCCCTTTATGAGAATACGACACATAAAGATTTAACTGTATGCTTCGACTGACTCATGAGGCAGATCCAGAGAACTATACTACTTTGGCAAGTGTGTTTCCTCCCATCAATAATGAAACAACTCTTGGTCCATTCTTCCCGTCTAAAGGGGAAGGTAAGTACATCTGCTTCAATGTTACCCATCTTAAACCTAAAAAGAACTTTGGAGCCATTCCTGGCGACTGGTGTATCACCACTCTCTCCAACTCCGGTCTGACTCCTGAGCTAGTTTGTACTCTTATTGTGGTGCTAACAGGTTGTAGAATCCCAAATAATATGATAGGAGTTTGTGCCATGGTAAGACTGGCTGCACCCCTAACCCTCAAAGGCAGTAGGACTGTGCAACTACAAAAACCTGACTCTGCTTCTTTTACCCGACGCAGGCGACCATCACTCTGAAATTTTGACCAAACGTAGAACTCCACACCTACATAGATGCAATTGGGGTCCCTCGAGGGGTACCTGATCAATACAAATTAGCAGACCAGGTTTCTGCAGGCTTTGAGAATCTCCCGGTAACATCCGCTTTCCGTCCTGTCACTCCTAACAAGAATGTTGATAGGATAAACAGGTGATGCCTGTTGCACGTTCACAGACCAGCTCCAGATGGCTCTGTGACAAGAGCCATGGAAGGCCTGCATAGGTTATCAAAAACAGTAACGTTCTGGAACTGATGACCCTTCGAGGAGTGGTTTGAGAACATGTTTGGGATCTGGAAGGACCTCATTATGTCTGTTCTTCTCTCAGTTGATGTGTTTGTGGTTATTCTAGTCACATGTGGTTGTTGCTGTATTCCTCGTATTAGATCTCTTTGGATCCGCTGGATCACCACAGCTGTGGAAGGTAAATCAGATCCTTCCATCGTGGTCCTGCTGATGACATTAATTCCTTCGATTATATTTAGGGATTAAGATTGATCTCCTAGAGATCAAGAGGAGGAAATTGTAGAAAATTTATCATTGAATGCTTAATAGAGACCAACTGCTTATTTGTTTATTTGCAGAATTAAGGATATCATACTGTGTTGTAACTGGGTGTGAAAGTTGATGAGTAACTGTCTGCTTTGTGAGATCACAAGGTTGTAGTCACTGAATGTTCTAGGATAACAGGGAATGTGTACATGAAGCAGGATGATATGACAACGTTCAAAATATTTTAGACAGGTGGGGTATTATGGTATAAAAGAGGGAAAGCACCAGCAAGAGTCAGATCTTATCTGTATGCTGGCTTTTACAGGGTGTCTTGACTCTGTGCAGCTACAATGAAACCTGAAGACCATCGAGACCTTCTGGAGACAAATGTGACACATATCCTGCGTCTAGCATAGGAACTCTGACCGACAGATTTTCTGAATTTTGTGAGTAAAGAAAAAGTCAAAATTGCACAGTAATTGGTTCTGCTCAAGTTTCATGAATGAGCTCCAATAAATTTAGTCTCAGAGCCGAGGTACTTGTGGTAGATAACACGCTGATGTAACACTGGTGTATTTGAACATGAATAAAACTTACAAACACAACAGACCCCCAGACAATTGTTACATTGCCGAGTTTATTGATTACTAACAGACTTAAAACATTAGTTTATGAATCAAAACAAAGTACCAATGTCACTGATAGAATAGTAAAGATCAAAGTAAAGCTGCCACACAACAAAGATGTAAACACACATGTTGGTGTTCAGGGAAAAACAGGCCAAATAGTCCAAATGAAAACACCCCAAAGCAGCTGTTAATCACAAACTCCTGCTTCACCTTTGATTTTGTTTTTTCAGTGTGAGAGTGAGAGTATGACGCAAATAAATCACTTTTACACAGCTGCATTAATGCACTTGTATATAGAAATGCCAGATCAGCATTCAAAGATTATAAAAGCAGTTTCCTTCCACCAAAGTATCAGTTAAAATCAGATTCTTCCAGCCGTCTTCTCTGAGTATGACGATGAATACTGGACAACAGCTGACGTTGACGTTCAAACACTCACGCTGTTTTCCATCACGGCTGGGTCCAGGTATGTGTATGGTAACTTCAGTTTCTTGTTTCTGGCTTGGATTTTTTCGCTTACTGCCTTAAGTTGTTGTTGGAAGTCCGCTACCCTCTCGGAACAACGTTCCTCCGTGAATTGTTCGTCTGGGTAGTTGCCAAGATGGAGCTGCAGAGATTAAAGACACTTAACTCAGCAGGAGAAATCCAATTTTGTGTCTGTGTGTGACAACATGTCTATGCACACACATATATATATATATATATATATGTGTGTGTGTGTGTGTGTGTGTGTGTATGTGTGTAGGGCATGATAGTACAATTAATTTATTTTATTTTATTTTATTTTATTTTATTTTATTTTATTTTATTTTTTTTTATTTTATTTTATTTTATATTTTATGGAATGATTTTATTTGTGGCCAGCACGGTGGCTTAGTGGTTAGCACTGTTGCCTCACAACAACAAGAAGGTTCCCGGTTCAATTCCTGGCCCGGTGGGTCTTTCTGTGTGGAGTTTGCATGTTCTCCCCGTGCTTGCGTGGGTTCCCTCCGGGCACTCCGGCTTCCTCCCACAGTCCAAAAACATGCTCATTCTAAATTCTCCCTAGGCGTGAATGTGAGTGTAATTGGTTGTTTGTCTTCTATGTGGCCCTGTGGGAGACTGGCGACCTGTCCAGGGTGTACCCAAGCCTTTCGCCTACTATGCGTCGGGATAGGAACCAAGCACCAACTACTACAAAATACATATATGTGTTTAGTATATAGTACTATATACTATATATACTATATAGACACATTGCACTGTGTATAATGTGTGTGTTTGTATGTACTGTAGATGTGTAGATGGAGGCCAGCTGGTACATTCAATCTAAAAGTGCACGAGGGGGATACTAAATTAAAAATTACATATGGTGGAAGACTTCACAGTCTAAAGAACAAAAGCAGTTTTAGTTCTGTGATTTTGGTCGCACCATGTAGTGCTGGTGTCTCCTAACGCCTGGTTATCAGGAGAGCTTCACTTTCACTGTATCAGTGTTGCTAATTTAACTGAGGTTTATATTTATGGTTCCTCGACAGTTTGGTGTATGAGAACATTATTATGTTCAGTTGCAGACATTTTTCATGAAGTCTTGTTGACTTACCGCATCATGAAATGTCGTGCTGAGCAGCCAAACAGTAGACATGGCATGAACTGTTGTTTCAACGTCGGGGAATGTGGCCAGCATCGTTTGTTTACTTGCTTTCCCCTTTTCGCTTGGTGGCGGCAGCTGCAGGCTGCTGGGGCCGTTAGGCATCCACCCGTAGAAGTCATACTGGAGTGAAACCGAGACAGAGTTTCAGTGAATGATTTGAAATGGAAGCAGATGACATTAACTGGTGATTAATTACTTCTTAACTGGGAGCTAATAAAATTATGCTTAAAGTGAGGTAATTAAATGCCAAGCGGCATATTTTGTTTTGGGAGAATTGATCCAAGCAAGTTTAAGGAAAAGAGTAGAGGGCTGAGAATAGAGTCCTGAGGCACTCCACAATTCTTTAAAGCATTGTGGATGATTGGCTGAAACTCAGTGTTTACATAGACACTTTTTTTCCAGAAAAACAATTCAGTTTCAGGGCTTTGGTGGGAAGGACAGCAATGTCTCCAGCTTTAGTCCAGCCTGAAGTGTCTCAACTGCTGGAGGATGAATTAATCTGCAGACTGTGAAACAACCGCTTTGATGAAATACTTCTAAGCTTCAGGTCTTCCATTAAAATGTTTTAGCTGATATTGGCAACCTCTTTGTTGACGAAGTGTCTGCGAACTAAACAGACATAACTTATTTTGTTTGAATCTTGATGTAGTGAACTATTACCCAGCAACAAAACCAGCCTACTAGAAGTACTTCTGAGCATTTAATACAGCCTAATCAATGTAGTTAAGTTACTCCAGAGGAACACTGAAAAGTTCTATTTCTGGGTAAAATAGAGAGACTCACCTGTCCAGTGTTCACAGCTGAATGCTGAGCGGAGCAGGTGTACATCACCATGGTAACGAACTTGACCACTTCAGGCCGAGTCTCAAACTTCTCTGGAATTCCTAATAAATAAAGAAATGTATTAGTTAAAGACATTCAGGTGACTAGATTAGTGGTGTGTGGTCTACGATGTGAACCTGAAACCTTGTTACCATCAGGAATTCACCCACCTGAGTTTTTATACATATGGAATCCATTATTGAAGATGTCACAAAGCCAGTTCTGCACTTCACCGTCTTTCTTGACGTCGTCATCATTGTTGTAGTAGAAGCCGAGAATTTCCTCCACAAATCTTTAACAAACATAAATGTGGTAAATATACTTCTACTTGGATTCGCATAAATACAGAAGAAGAATCGTCTCAAGACACTTTATTCAAAAAACAAGATCAATAAAGTCCAGGTAACACCAATCCAGGTCAGCCCAAATCTTCTCCCATAACTCCAACATGCTGAGGCAGATTTTACCCTCCAAAAGTCTGGAACCGATGGAGGTGGAGACCTGTGTCCTCCCTCTGGTTCTGGTCCTGGTTCTGCCCCCAAATGCTCAGGATGGGGGACTGAGTTGAAGCAGCACTGAACTGGACTGTATTTAACTGGATTCACCCTGAAGCCCTCAACTCTCTGTAGTGTCTGGAGATGACTTCTGTTGTGACCGGGCCTTGTACTGATAAACTGAAATAAATGAACGTGGTTCTGAGTAGAAACTGTTTGTAGGACCTGTACATGATGTCCCAGAGCTGCTCTCCATCCTCCTTGTAGTAGAAGTTTGGCACGTCCTCCAGCCCACGATCCTTGATGTCATCTTTTATGCAGAGGGAGCTGTACGTCAGCGTTTCGAGGGATCTCTTCATGATGGTCATCATGCCTTCTCCACCAGAAGCTGCAAACTAGACAGTTCAATCACCTTTAGATGCTTTACGTGACATTGGAGAGGGAAACCCCGTTGAAGTCAGTGAGTCTTTGATACCTTGGTGAAGACTCCATCATCAGATATGAGTAGGCGTCGAGCTAAAGTGTTGATGAATAAAGTGTATCGAATGTGTGGAATGAGAAGCTGGAAGAGAGAAGAAACATCTCATTATTGATCTACTGTAACTGTTTAGGATGTGTTACGTTTACAGCACTGAGATCAAGTCCTAAGAAGCCCTCATCCTTATGTTTTATCACAATTTAAATGAGCCTCTGTCGTTATTTCCCAGTCTCTTTATGAATATGAAAACAAAATAAAATGATAATCTCAGAAGTAGACCCGTATATCTGTTGGCAAATTACTGGCCATTTGCACACAGTCAGGTTGGGTCATCAAAAGACCATACTGATCGACTTCGGGATAATTCACTGAGGTTGAAGTGGCAGCTGCGTCAAGGAGGACGAAGAACAGAAGATCAGTTGTCACAGATGACATGCTGGTGGAGGTTTGGGGGATCTAGGAGAGATGGGACTGGAGCATTTTACTAAACTGTCCAACAACATCTTGAAGAGTGAAAGTGTCTGAGGATGGAGGAAAAGTGGACTAGTGATGATTTTCAGGACCAAGGTTGATGTTCTCAGCTGTAGCAGCTACTGTGGGATAAAGATGATGATCCACACAATGAAGATCTGGGGGAGAGTTGTAGAAGCTCAGTTAAGAAAAGTGCAGCAGTTGGGTTTCATGACAAGAAGGAGCTCTACAGAAGATCCAGGACATGTCCACATCTAAATATGTTGACAACATAAAGACACACAACATTTAGAATAAATTAACTGGACAACAGAAGTACGTTTTTAGAGAGCTCCTTCAGAACAAGTCCCAGATTGAACTCTTTCTATGGACACTGTCCCAAACAAAGACGTGAACGTCATTGAAACTATGCTAAAGCAACCAGACTGGGATGCCCAACGCTCGACAGTTGTGTAGGTGTTGTGTTGCTGTGCTTCATGTTTGTATCCTGGGTTACGAAGAACATCAGAACATCAGAACATCAGAACATCAGAACATCAGAACGTCAGAACATCAGAACATCACGCTTCCTCAGCTGCAGGTACCTTGTACACAGGATGCACCATGGGAAGGTTGCGCTGCAGTGACACTGCAAAAACTTCAGCCAGCAGGTGAGTGCGCAGAAGGTGACTGTTGAGTTCATGCAGGTTGAAATCTGCGCTTCGCACAAAGATCTTTGCCAACAGCCAGTCGTATTCATTCGTATCATCGGGATAGAAGACAGGATTGTCCTCTCCTGGTACCTGCTTCAGCTGCAGAGGAAGTGACAACAAGGACACAGTTCTGGTTAGGACTGAGGTGGAGAAATGAGGATGTTCTCCTGTTTGCCACAGGTTTGTGTTTCCTAGCTGATCACCATCGGGGAATTTCCCATGAAACCTCTCAGCCCGGTGATAGAAGCAGCGATTCCAACACATTACACCTCCCAGACGTGTGGGGAACGCATGCTGAATAAATGTCCAGAAGAAACTTTCGCCTGTTTGGTTTTCACAGGTCACCATTCTTCACAAGTTTGAGCACTGTTGGTGCAATCTGTCTAAGTTGAATAACTTTTGAAACATGTAGTCTACTGAGACTTCCTCCTGCTGGAGGAAACATCTACTGAGGGTTTTTCCTGCTGGAGGAAACATCTACCTAGAGTTCCTCCTGCTGAAAAAAACATCTGCAGAGGGTTTCTTCCGCTGAAGAAAACATCTACTGAGAGTTCCTCCTGCTGGAGGAAACATCTACTGAGAGTTCTTCCTGCTGGAGGAAACATCTACTGAGGGTTTCTTCCGCTGGAGGAAACATCTACCTAGAGTTCCTCCTGCTGGAAGAAACATCTGCTGAGGGTTCCTGCTGCTGGAGGAAACATCTGCTGAGGGTTCCTGCTGCTGGAGGAAACATCTGCTGAGGGTTCCTGCTGCTGGAGGAAACATCTACTGAGAGTTTCTTCCTCTGAAGAAAACATCTACTGAGGGTTCCTGCTGCTGAAGGAAACATCTACTGGGGGTTGAGGCAGAATTAAATTTAAATCACTCACAGCTACCATCTAGGAGCACCACTCGTTGAGGTGATTTTTTCCTGCTGAAGGAAACATCTACTGAGGGTTCCTCCTGCTGAAAGAAACATCTACTTAGAGTTCCTCCTCCTGAAGGAAACATCTACTGAGGGTTCCTGCTGCTGGAGGAAACATCTACTGAGGGTTCCTGCTGCTGGAGGAAACATTTACTGAGAGTTCCTGCTGCTGAAAGAAACACCTACTTAGAGTTCCTCCTCCTGAAGGAAACATCTACTGAGGGTTCCTGCTGCTGGAGGAAACATCTACTGAGAGTTCCTGCTGCTGAAGGAAACATCTACTGAGGGTTCCTGCTGCTGGAGGAAACATTTACTGAGGGTTCCTGCTGCTGAAGGAAACATCTACTGGGGGTTGAGGCAGAATTAAATTAAAAGCACTCACAGCTACCATCTAGGAGCACCACTCGTCAAGGTGAATTTTTCCTGTTGCAGGAAACATCCAGGTAACAAACCTCAAGTCTCAGTCATAGCCGAGCGGTTGTCTCACCTGAATGGCGATGGGCTTCATCTTTCCGTCTTCCAAGCGGAGCAGAACAAGAGGAGCCGCCAAGTACTGCTCCTTATTATTGATGATGTTTGTTTTCACTCCGTCCAAAATCTTGTAGTCACACAGGAAAATGTTTCCCTTCTGTTGGGAATTTCAGGAAGAATAACATGATTGGATGCACAAGCAGACATGAAGCTGTGAGGGGTTAAACACGGACGTTTCAGTTTCTACCTCCATCTCCTCCTTGAGCATCACATCACCGCTGACAGCAAAGTTTTCAGGCAAGGTTTTACATTGTCGGATCAGCAAGGGGTTGATGCCATTTAGAAACTGGTAGCCAAAGAAATCATCATCCATCCAGGACTGAAAGACGTAATCTGCAAAAAAAAGTTGATTTTACTCTTCTGTTTTTAAACTTCAAACCTAAACTTCAAACCTCCGGTTGACAAACATGGTTGTATCACTTTAACACCCACTGTCCCAACATTTGATCAGCTACATGGACCCGCCATTTCAACACGTGGCCCCCATCCTGGCACAAAAACAAAACAAGGTATTATTTAGTAATGTCAAAAACCCTATCCCAGTACGAGACGCAGTACCAGAAACGTCAGTCCGGTGGTGGTCATACAGGGATTTGATATCCCTGATATCAGTCCACTCTTTCTTGCGCAAGGCCCATTGTTCCAGTTTCAGGTGTACTTTTCTACAAAATAAGAAGAATTCAGTGATTTGATGACTTTAATTTAATAATATTCACATGTGTGCCGTTGAGTTTCTTACACGTTGGCCAGTGTGTATACTGCTTCAAAATCCCTGCTCAGGGAGAATTGCTCATCCAGAGGCAGCGAAAGGACACCATCAGTCTTCATGCAGTAAGGAATGTCTTCTGGATATTTATGCCAGCTGAGAAGATCAGGGAAGTGGAGAGGTGAGTCATTTCCACACAGCAGTGCTGTCCGTTTGACGGAGAGTCTGCAGGATTCTGTATTCTTGTGTAAATGCTGAGGCCATGCGATTGATTCTTGATGGCATATTTGGAGCATTTATTCAAGCAGGGACAGAGGTTTTTAGATCTTCCACCTCATTTCTACATACGTTTGTCTGGAGATGAAGATCGACATCGAAACTCGACTTAAACCTCAAATACTATGTTGAAATAAGTGAAGTATTGAGATAGCAGTAGATGTTTACTGTGAAACTAACAAGAGGAGGAACGTAGGAAGACAGAATGTTGACTTGAGTAAATCTGATGTTAAAGTGGCTCCTCCATAAACACTGATTTATTTTATAGTTTTACATCTGACAACCTCAGCTCTTCACTCATTTCTCTGAGTCACTGATTTTGTCTTTTTTTAATAGCTGTTTTTCATATTCCACAAACCAGGAGGATGAAATACAGCGAAGTGTTGCTACCATGGTAAGAGGTATATTTCTTCGTTCTCAGATGTATTTCCCTACACTGACCATCAGGGGCACAGTCTGAACGTCCAGTAGAGTTACAAAAACACGATCATGGAAACAGGTTTTCTTTTGATCCTTGCAGAGGCTCTGAGCTCTTACTCGTAGACTTTTCTTTGCTGCTTGATCTCCAGCTCCCGAATCTTTCTGAGTTCATCATTGTCCTGAAAGCACAAAGCAGCTGAAAAGAGAAGAAACAACAGTCTGTCACATGATGTTGGGGTTTATGTTGGTCTCCTCATCACCTCCTGAGTGCAGGAACATTTATCATTACTGTTCATCTTCAGTGACACGTGTTGGGGATCTACAAACCTTTTCCTTCTCTGAAGTAATGCGGCTCATCATCACTGATCCAGTGGTAGATGGGAAAGCGGAACTTCTTCCCAATAGGAGATTCCACCTCAGCAATAGAAGGGAGCCAATCATCACTGAAGCTCCACCCTGAGTCTTTTTGAAGCTTTATCAGGAACACTTCCCCAAGGTCATCAGGGCAGGATATGTTCCCACTGAACTCCTACAATAATAAGAAAGAACTTTGAGAACATTTAGAGGTGAAGCTGATGAATACTTGATCAGTGAGAGTTGAACAGTAACTCTGTCCGTTACGTGATCGTCTGGCTTGGACATCTCTAATCGTTACTAGACAAAGGCAACAGAGTTTAAATTAAAATCTACACAGACTTACAGTTTTCTTGATGCGATAACTTGTGAGCAACTTCCGTTCACTCTCCACCTTTTCTCCCACCAGGGTCACATAGACACCTTCCCAGAGGCTGACATGTCTATGCTCTGACAGGTGAATGGTCACGCTATAATCCACTGGCATCTTCACGGAAGAAGAATCCTGACTGGAAGACAACTGTCAACAATAACAGCAACAACCATCAACATCTGGACAATGATCCAGCAACTTTCAACTGACATCTTAAAATCAGTTCTTACCTGTTTTATTCAGACCAAGAAGTTCTTTGAGGAACTGCTCTGCAGATAAAACTCTACGAATGAGTTCCCTTTTATACTCACAGATTTGTGGGAGTGGTCTGTAGTCAACCCTGATGATGTCCCATTAGACAGGCCTGAACCTGAGATACCACAGAAAAATGATGCAACGATTCCTGGCAAACGATTTTTTCAGTTAATTTTCAGAAGAGTTTGATAAACAAAGTCAAGTTGAGCTTCCAGTAAAACAACTTTACGATGTTTAATCCATCACATATTAATGTCAAGAGGCACAGGACGGTCCACTGATGAAGACTGCAGCAAGATGAGGTCAGACATGGAGAGTCTGGACCCTCATGGAAGTGTGGACTCGTCATCTCAGGAGTCAGGAAAAAGTATATGAAGAGAAAAACACAAGAGCTCATTTTAAATAGATGAATTATGATCAAATTAATAGATTAATTAAATCTTTATGTTAACATCTTAGTCAAATCATTTTCAGCCAGTCTTTATCTGTCAGACAGATGTCCTCACAGAGGACTTTGTGGTAACCCAGTGACTGACAGGTGTCCTGGTCCAGACCATCATCCCTCCACCACTGTGCATGAGGTGTTTCTTCAAACATGGTTCTGGACCAAAGATCTCATCTCATTGGTCTCATCTGTCCAGAAACATTGTTCCAGAGGTCTTGTGGGCTTAAAACTGGTTCTAGATTCAGTCACACCTCCACCTTGTACTCATTTCTCACACCTACAACACACCTCAGCAGTGTCTTACAGCTCCAAAACATGTCCTTCACCAGTCTCCAAACATGTTTCTGGATGCTAAGACCAAACATATTCCAAAATCACAACATCAGAATCTAAAAAGGGTCTGCTTTCTTTTTCCACAACAGTAGATTTAAACATGATGCTCAGAAAAGTACATCAGTTCATACAGTACGGTGTGCGTGCATGTGTGTGTGTGTGTGTGTGTGTGTGTGTGTGTGTGTGTGTTATTTAAATCTTTCTGTGCGCCATCTTATGTCGGATCATTAAACTTGAAGAAAAGGCAGGCCATCCTTTCAGCAAGTTTACTGAAATACTCAACACATCAAGCATCAAGTTTTGTTAATCTGGACACAATGTTCTATTAAAAAGTGTTTCATTTAAAACACCCAAACACTATGTCGCGGAGGTGTAGAGGACGATCTGTCCTCCAGCAGGTCTGTCAGGTCAGTAGGTTGACACAGTTCATCTGCTGAGGTGGAGCCGTTGGGATGTCGTTGGTGTTGCGTAGGCAGGTGCGTGGGCATGAGTTGAAGAAATTTCTGCTGAAAATCAGACGTTAAACCCTTAAATCTTTGTTGGTACTATAAGTCAGTTATAAATCATGTCTTCAGCAACGTAACCCTCTGAAACCAGGTGGGAACAGAGTTGTGTTCACTCGCTCCAGAGAAGAAATCGGTAGAAGAGGCCCATGGACAAAGGTCAAGTTTCTGACCATCAGTCTTACACTGGATTTGAAAAACAAATAAATGATGCCATTTAAAAGATAAAAAGAAAAACGTTGTGGCCTGTTTTAGGCTTGGACATATCGCCAGCCCTTTGGCTGTGTCGTGTAGTGAGTAGGATCTCTCGCATCTTAACCGCTCTGCATTTCTGCGCTGCAGCCAATTTTTACTGACCCGCATCACATGACCACATCTGAAATATAAACAAGGTTTAAGAGCAGGAAGTGCACTTAAAAAACTGCAGTACACACACACACACACACACACACACACACACACACACACACACACACACACACACACACACACACACACACACACACACACACACACACACTCCCTGATGCATTTTTACTAATGCAGCGATGTTTGAAACTCCACTGACCCAACTATGTTCATTAACAACCACACGATTTCCCCTCATCTGTTTTTCATCACTCAGATCACTAAAAGCACTTTTTTATTAATACATCACTCTATTACACAACTCCGAATGAACATGTTTACCGTTACATGTTGGCTCATCTGTGAACTTTTCTATAAAGACTAATTTCAACTGTATAAATTCATCCTATAATTGTAATGGTCAATGAGTTGGATTGAGTTGTGTTACGAATAGGTTATTTAAGTTCAATCAGTGAAATATTTGGGCTTACAAGGCCACAGGACTTCCTGCTACTCGCCACACCCATTCATTATAAGTAGTGATAAATAGGTTTAGGTGAATTGCCTAATGAATATCGTTCTGTTTTGTTTGGTTTTGTTTTCAGTCTCGGTTATCTATTTTCTTTGTGAGATCTGACAACCCTGATTAATTCAATTCATTTCAATTCAATTCAATTTTATTTATACAGCGTCTATTACAACACAAGTTGTCTCCAGGATCTTTCCAGAGACCAGAACATGACCCCCAAGCAAATATTACATAAACAACGGCAGGTAAAAACTCCCCCAGTGGAAGAAAAACCTTAAGCCAAACAGTGGCAAGGAAAAACTCCCCTTTAAGAGGGAAGAAACCTGGATCAGGACCTGGATCATGAGGGGGGACCCTCCTGCCGAAGACCAGCCGGATATAAGTGTGTTTTCCTTCACTGCATGAAGTGTTTGAATGAGATTTAACCAGTGAAATGTTAAGTCTACTAAAAATGATTGTAGCAAAAAAAAAAGAGAGTACCATAATTGCAATAATGCTACTTTAAAAATGACAGTAGTGATAGTGCCAAAGTAATGTTGAGTAGAGTGTCAGGAGTGCACGAGGTAGTTGGATGGATTTTGGTGATGTTCATCAACAGTTACACAATCTGACAGCCTGAAGGAAGAAGCTGTTGCAGAGCCTGGTGGTCCTGCAGGTGGTCTCGTCTGATCATGAAAATACAGATGCTCAGATGGATGATGATGGCTGATTTATGACTGAATCATAGAAATATGATTAAAAGAAAAGATGAGAATAAGACGGGAAAGTTTTCCAGAGACATATGTCTGTGTTTCCAGCTCAGCTACGTCAAATACCAAAATCAATTTTCTGTCCGGGTCTCTTTGGTGTCTCTTCGGTTTGGGCCTCTGTCTTGTGTGTTGGCACCGGTATTGTAAAACTGAAGTTGGCGCTCCTAAAAGCTTAATTTGTTTTATTTGGAAGAAATTTCAATATAGACATTTAACAAAAGTACTTCAGCATACAACACTTTCACTTTATGAATTTTTTTTCAATCTTGTAAATAATCCCTTTTTTCAAATTGGAGGATAAAAACTACATACAATCACTTCTATGAGAAGTGTTATATAAATGTATAAAGGTTTTTATAAAAGACTCAACTGTTAGAAACAGAAATCTTTAAACATGTGTTTATATGTATAATTTCAGTTTAACTGGACAGTTTCTGATGAAACTGTTTCCTCACAAGCTGCCGTCCTCTCAACTGCTGGCAGTTACCTGTTCTTGTGAATCCACCTCCACATAACTGATACCTGACCCACACCCAACCCCCTCGCACACAGACACACACACTCACACACTCACACATACACAAAGAAACTCCTGGATATGATGTTTTATTGCTTAAAGAGCAATGACAAAAACAGCGAGAAGAGGAACAGGATGGTAGTTTTTACTGAATTCAAATTAATGCAAAAGAAATGAGCATCTTGAGAGGAGAAAATCAGATTTGTTCACATTGGACTGAATTTTTAACTTCACACAGGACAATCTGAAACAGGAAATGCTCTTAAGTCTAAACAATGTGATGTTCTGGAATTCCCCGAGAAATGACATTGATAGAAAGAATGTTTTGTTTTAATGGATTGTATGTAAATTAAAAACAATGTAGTCCTCACGGGTACTAGGTAGTGAGCAGGTCTGTCTGCAGGGGGCGTGGCTGTAGTGAGCAGGTCTGTCTGCAGGGGGCGTGGCTGTAGTGAGCAGGTCTGTCTGCAGGGGGCGTGGCTGTAGTGAGCAGCGTCTGAAAGTACAGACACTGCTACGGAAGAGCGGCTGTTTATTCTGCCGACTGTTTCTTTAACGGAATTAACGGACCGCAGCTCTGTCATCACCATGGCAACAAGTCAGCTGTTGGCGGTGAACCTTGACCTGCTGTCGCAGCCGTCCTGGGTGATACAGTCTGCTCGACTGCACTAAAATAAACAACGTAAATCCAAACGTTGCAGATTGCAAATAAAATCAGGAAACTAATTGCAAGTGCCAGCTGACCAGTTCAGCCTCAAATAAACTCAGATAAACCCCAGGTAGTTGGAAGTTTGAGGTAAAATCTAAAGAGGAGCAGAAACTGGTTTATGATGTCACACAGCAACAGCCAGGACTGAAGAGACATTTTATTAAAACACTTTAGACGTAGTAGATGTTTTCAGAGTTTGCTGTAAAGGTGTGTTGTGTTTTCAGGGCAACACAAGACTCCAGATTTCACCAAACTGAACCCCATGCAGAAGGTTCCAGTCCTGGAGGACAACGGCTTTGTCCTCACTGAGAGGTAGACGCTCACGAAGAACAGTGTCAGTAGAGTGGGGAGAGGAACCTAAGGCAGATACCTGCAGGTTGCTTGTCAAGTGTGAAACTGCTCTTTGTTCCTTCACTTGCCATATTAGGAATAAACAAAATTCTTTGAATTTCAAGCGTCAGTTTTGTACAGGCTGAGTCCAAACTCAGCTGTGTCAGGGCCGGCTGAGTTCGGTCCAGCTGTTTAGGGACCTTTAACATCTTCCTACTATCCTTCAGGTCAAACTCTCTTTATTAGGACTTACTGTCTTTAAAAAAGGATTTTTTCATTCATTTGCACTTCTTCTCGTCATCTTCATGAAACCCAGTCAAACGACCCCATGAAAGAAAACTACATTAATAATAATATTCAGTGAATGTATGCAGTAATGTGTCAACGGGCACACGTTGTTTCTACATAAGAAGAGTTTTTAGGAACTTTTTGGTCGTAGAGAAGGACAATTCTTGTAGCAGCTGGTAGCTTGTTCCACCACTGAGGAACAATGTAGAAGAACATTGCAGGGTGAGATCTTCTTGTGTGAAGACAGGACCAGTTTGTAACAAGTGGCCCAATAACTTTTGTAAAGGACAACGTTACCACATTTTTAAAAGGGGCTCTAAGAAGGCTTGATAAAGAATATTGACAAAAAACTGAGATATAATTCACAAACAGACAAATCTACCAACAATGAATCCCTCATTGAACGCCCCTTTGTCCATGTGATGTGCAACAGTTTCAATCGTCCCTAAATCCCAGTTCTGGTCCCAGTCTGTCCACTTGGGAACCAAACAAAACTGTAACGCTCTCACCGGATCCGTGGAGCAAACAATCCTCCTTTGGGCTGACCTGGTCAAAGGTATATTTCCTCCACTCCTGCCGGCGTGCTATGTCCAGGATCCAGATGAGGAGTGGGTCTCTGACCACGGTATCCGCAATTCCCCTCCTCGGGAATGGAAATTATACTGGGTCCTGATGTGGAGGTCCTGATGTGGAGGTCCTGATGTGGAGGTCCTGATGTGGAGGTCCTGATGTGGAGGTCCTGATGTGGAGGTCCTGATGTGGAGGTCCTGATGTGGAGGTCCTGATGTGGAGGTCCTGTGTTCAATGGGCCTCCTTGATACAGCTTGTGCCACACCTTATATTCCTCCTCGAGTCCACACCTGTCTCCCATCTCCTTGATTGCAGGAGTACTCCCCCCATAGACACAGGTTGCACTGATTTAAAGGGATATCGTCCTTTTTATACCCCTTTACCAGTGAGACACAAACAACATGGTGACATCTACATACATCACATTAACTGGCAAGGGTACATACATGTAACATCGTTACAAGTTGATATGCTTCTCACGAGGAAGGAGCAGAAACATTTACAGTTGATTTTAGATGAGAAGGTGTGGAATCCAAACTCACCCTGTTTGTGTGTCACAGCGATGCAATCTTCAAATACCTGGCCACCAACTACGCCATCCCTGAGCACTGGTATCCATGGCAACCGGAGCAGCAACTACGGGTGGATGAGTACACGGCGTGGCGTCACACCAACACGCAAGCACACGCCACCAAGGTCTTCATGCTGGAGGTAAACGGTCGCTGTTTCTGTTGACACATGAAAATTTCAAGAGCTGTTTCAGGGCTTATGTGTGAGAAGTTCATGTCATTTCTGAACCATTTGACCAGCTCAGTTCTATTATTGAACACTTTGACCACCTCGGTTCTGTTTTTTATCACTTTGATCAGCTCAATGCTGTTTTTGACCAGCTCGGTTCTATTTTTGAACCATTTGACCAGCTCTGTTCTGTTTTTGAACACTTTGAGCAGCTCGGTTCTGTTTTTGACCAGCTCGGTTCTATTTTTTCAAAGATTTGACCAGCTCTGTTCTGTTCTTGAACACTTTGAGCAGCTCGGTTCTGTTTTTGACCAGCTCGGTTCTATTTTTTCAAAGATTTGACCAGCTCGGTTCTGTTTTTGAACCATTTGACCAACTCGGTTCTGTTTTTGAACACTTTGAACAGCTCGGTTCTATTTTTGAACCATTTGACCAGCTCGGTTCTGTTTTTGAACACTTTGACCAGCTTTGTTCTGTTTTTGAACACTTTGAGCAGCTCAGTTCTGTTTTTGACCAGCTCGGTTCCATTTTTGAACCATTTGACCAGCTCGGTTCTGTTTTTGAACACTTTGACCAGCTCGGTTCTGTTTTTGAACACTTTGACCAGCTCGGTTCTATTTTTGAACCATTTGACCAGCTTGGTTCTGTTTTTGAACACTTTGACTTGCTCGGATCTGTGTTTTAACAGTCTGAATCAATCGGTTCTGTGTCAGCAGGACTGAAACTAGGAAAGCATGTCGTTTCTTCTTTATCATTTAGAACGATCTGTCAGTGCTGTCAGCCTCCAACTGGTCTACAAGGTTTCCTATTTTGATGGGAACATCCTGCAACAGTTCTACATAGAACATTATGAGTTAATGGTGCAGGGTGGCGCCTCCCTTTGATTGACAGCTTTGGTCCATGCGTGTGTCTTTGAAGTTCTGCACGTCAGTCAAGCCAACAGGGATTAAACGTCTTGTTACCTTAACATGTCATGAAGAGGTTTAATCTTGGTTAAATGCCAAACTTCGTCTTAACTACATCGGCTTTCATGCTGCGTTTTGCAGTTGTTTATTTTCTGACCATGAAAACTACTTTCCAGAACAGAAGCTTCTCAGCATCTGTTGGGTGTCAACCAGCATGAAACATCAAAACACAATTAAAGAGAACAGACTGAACTTTAATTGACTGTATAAATAACAGTGGAAAAGTAAAAAAAAAGAAAGAAAAAGACAAAACAAAAAAACCTTCTGGACCAGTTTCAGTGGCTCAAAGATGCAGGGGGCGGAGCTTGAGCTCGCTTTGCAGGATGACCTCCATCATCATCATCTCCTTCTCTTTTCCTCCTCCTGGTGTTTTCAGATGAAGAGGCCACCTCCTGTTTGGGGGAGGAGCCAAGCTAAAGTAAGAAGTTGGGTCAGTGCTGCTGAATTGATGGCGTTTCCAGCTGTGTGTGGTGTTACCATGGCAGCTGAAGGAGGACGGCGAGGGGGACGAGCGCCAGCTGCGTCTTCCTCTGTCGGGTACATGAGTCTGTGAGCTGTTTCCAGCGTCTCCTGATCCTGCAAACATCAGTCACTATGGGCACTCAACTATTTCCCATCATGCCCTAAAACAGCCTCAACAAATCGTTTATACATGAAGTTGAAAAGTGTGAATTTACAGTCATGTTCAGAAAACACTAGAAATCATGTGATCGCAGCAGATGTGAGGGTCAAATGCAACCTCAAACCAACAACAGCGTCACTGTGACAAAACTGAGGTAAAAACAACCACTAATACTACCAGAGGATCGGCCCCCGTCTCATCTTTTAACTCCGTCTTTTGCACACATCTGTCCATAATACTCCACCAGCAGGTGGCGCTTTCAGCTAAAGATTGAATTCCCTGTTCACGTCTGATGGTGCTGAATCACTCCTTCTCCTACGGTTCCTCAGTTTTTAACTGTATCCAGTCTCCTGTTTTAGCACTGAGGATGAAGCTCCATCACATCATTAATTGTGTTTGATTCAATGTTCTCATCTGCGTCATCTAGCAGAGCACCGCGGGTGACCTGCTACAGGCCGCCGATGACCCTGTTCACTTGTCCCTAGTCAGTCATTGGAAGTACCTGTACCCACGGGTGCTGCAGAGCTTCATCGATCGTCATCCTCTCGGTGGGATCCACCACCAGCAGCTTCCTCACCACATCCTTGGCTGAAACACACCATCAGATGAAGTAAGTGTCTCCTCTGCTGTAAATGCTTCAACGTCGACACGAAGCTGCAGATGTTCTGTCAGAGTTTGTGTCAGTCAGGAGATGAGGATAAAAACTATTCACATGCAACCAGATACACCTGCAATACTACTATAGCATTATACTTCCGGTTCTGGGATGGCGGCGCGTGCCTCACGCTGCGGCTTCTCTCTCTCCCGACGGTGCAACGTTTCGTGTTTTTCGTTCGTGTTTTTGTCACCAAAGTTGTGTTTTTACAAGTCATATGCATACCAAACCAAAATACAGCTGGGGGTTTCTGCTCAACGTTGGAAACAGCTACACTGTCGAGCTGAACTCTGAACTCGCCGGCCAACTTCGGGAACGCGGTCTGCTCCGGGAACCAACACTTCCGCCGACCCCCGCGCCTCAACCTCCACCGCAATGGAAGCGCCACAAGCGGCGCTACAGGAAGCAGAAGAGGGGCAAGCGAGCCGGTATCCGGACGAGACTGGCGGAGAACCCGAACAAACCGACGGTTCCCTCCATCGTGTTGGCCAACGTTCGTTCGCTGGACAACAAACTGGACCACATCCGATTACTCTGCTCCGCCGAGAGGACCGTGAGAGAGAGCTGTGTTTTTGTGTTCACGGAAACATGGCTCAACGACAGCATACCGGACCACGCCATCCAGCTCGACCAGCTGACCTGCTACCGGGCGGACCGAGCACACACCGAGGCAGGTAAGGGCCGCGGCGGCGGCCTTTGTGTTTTCCTCCGTGATGCTTGGTGTAGAGATGCTGTGGTGGTCTGCAAACACTGCTCACCCCTGGCGGAGTTTATGATTATTAAATGTCGTCCTTTCTATCTACCGCGCGAATACTCGGTCATACTACTCACTGCTGTTTACATCCCCCCCAGCCCCTCCACCAACACCAGGAGGGAGGCGCTGACCGAGCTGTACCAGCGGATCAGCGAGCAGCAGACAGCCCACCCTGAGGCCTTCCTCATCCTGGCGGGGGACTTCAACCACGCAGACCCAAGGACCATCTTTTCAAATCTTCACCACCACATCAAGTTCCCCACGCGAGGAGACAACATTCTGGACCAAGTCTACACCAACAACAAGACAGCCTACAAAGCCCACCCCCTCCCCCACCTCGGTGCCTCAGACCACATCACTGTCATGCTAATGCCAGCATACAGGCCACTGGTTAAAGTTGTCAGACCAGTCTGGAAGCAGGTCCGGGTGTGGCCAGAGGGGTCCACAGAGGCACTTCGAGACTGCTTCAACACCACAGACTGGAGCATGTTCAGAGAAGCTGCCACCATCAACAACACCACAGACCTCCAGGAGTACACAGAGTCTGTTACCGCCTACATCGCCAAGTGCATCGATGATGTAACAGACTCCAAAACCATCATAGTCAGAGCCAACCAGAAGCCGTGGATGACAAAGGTAGTCCACAGACTCCTGAGGGCTCGGAACGCTGCCTTCAGAGCTGGAGACAAAGTGGGTCTAAAGACAGCTACGACCAACCTGTCCCATGGCATCAGGGAGGCTAAGAGACGGTACTCCAGGAGGATAGCCCGCCGTTTCAGCAACAGCAGGGACACACGGAGCCTGTGGCGAGGGATTCAGACCATTACGGACTACAAGCCCCCACCGCAGACCTGTGAGAGCAGCACATCCCTGCTGAATGAGCTGAACACATTCTTCGCCCGCTTCGAGGCACACAACACCATCGCCGCACAGAAAGCACCACCCCCTCCCGGCGACCAGGTGCTGACGCTGTCACCGGACACTGTGAGGAGATCCCTCAGCAGGATCAACGCCCGCAAAGCTCCGGGTCCTGACAACATACCTGGTCGTGTACTGAGAGACTGTGCAGGAGAACTCACGGATGTCTTCACAGACATCTTTAACATGTCACTGAGTCAGGCGGTGGTTCCCACGTGCTTCAAAGCCACCAACATCCGTCCGGTCCCAAAACGGTCATCTCCCTCCTGCTCCAACGACTACCGTCCAGTCGCACTGACTCCCATCATCATGAAGTGCTTTGAACGGCTAGTCATGCATCATATCAAGGCTGCTCTCCCCCCCGCTCTGGACCCCTACCAGTTCGCATATCGCTCCAACCGGTCCACTGACGACGCCATCTCCACTGCCCTCCACACAGCCCTCACACATATGGACACCAGAAACGCTTATGTGAGAATGCTTTTCATCGACTTCAGTTCAGCATTCAACACCATCATCCCCCAGCAGCTCGTTCACAAACTGGACCAGCTGGGGATCAACACCTCAATGTGCAACTGGCTGCTGGACTTCCTGACTGGGAGACCACAGGCAGTACGGGTCGGCAGCAACACATCCAGCACCATCACACTGAGCACAGGGGCCCCCCAGGGATGTGTGCTTAGCCCCCTCCTCTTCACCCTGCTGACCCACGACTGCACACCGATTCACAGCTCCAACCTCTTCGTAAAGTTTGCGGACGACACGACTGTGGTGGGTCTCATCAACAACAACGATGAGTCAAACTACAGGAGCGAAGTGAGCCGCCTGGCTGAGTGGTGCAGCGACAATAATCTCTCCCTGAATGTGGAGAAGACCAAGGAGATTGTTGCTGACTTCAGGAGACAACACACCCAGCATGCTCCTCTGACCATCAACGGTGCCACTGTGGAGAGGGTGAGCAGCACCAAGTTCCTGGGTGTCCACATCTCAGAGGACCTCTCCTGGACTGTTAACAGTGCATCACTCGCCAAGAAGGCACAGCAGCGTCTCTACTTCCTCCGCAAACTGCGAAGAGCCAGAGCCCCGGCCCCCATCAGGTACACCTTCTACAGAGGCACCATCGAGAGCATCCTGACCAGCTGCATCACCGTGTGGTACGGATCCTGCACCGCAACCTGCCGCAAGTCTCTCCAACGCGTCTTGAGAGCAGCTGAGAAGATCGTTGGTGTCTCTCTCCCCTCACTTCAGGACATTTACAGCAGCCGTCTGACTCGCAAAGCCCTCAGCATTGTGAGAGACCCCACCCACCCGTCACACAGCCTCTTCAGTCTGCTGCCATCAGGGAGGAGGTTGCGGACCCTCCGGGCCAGAACCAGCCGACTGAAGGACAGCTTTGTCCACCAGGCCGTCAGGACACTTAACACTCTCCCTGCTCTTCCACCGTTTCCCTCCCTGCCCCCCCCTCACTCACTCTGATCTCAGTATCTGCACCAGGCACTTTGACAGAACTGGACCGCCTGCTTTGCACCATGTCACTTTAATCGAACCGAAAAACTGTTGTACAAATGTCATTTCATAACTTGTTTCTTGTCTCTTTTTAACTTGCACTTTGTGTTTAAAATTTATTTATTGTGTAGCACCGAGGGTTTGAGGGTAACGCAATTTCGATTCTCTGTATGTGTCTCACATGTGGTAGAATTGACAATAAACTTGACTCTGACTCTGACTCTGATCATTCAGTTAGATTGTTAATATTTTGTCTGCAGCTTCTGTGTGCAGAGTTTCATACAAGTTTAGAAGATCTTACTGACTTATGCGTTTCACGGAAAACTTTGGAGCAGCTTCTGAGGCTTTATTTTCTCTGATATCTGAGTACATTTCTTGAGGTTCATCCTAAATTGATTGTGGTCAATTAATCCAGACCTGAAGTTCCTCTAGCGATCACCAAGGTCCGGATCCAGACCTGTGGTTCCTCTACTGACCACTAGGGTCCGGATCCAGACCTGTGGTTCCTCTACTGACCACTAGGGTCTGGATCCAGACCTCCGGTTCCTCCACTGACCACAAGGGTCTGGATACAGACCTCTGGTTTTTTTCTACTACCACCAGGGTCTAGATGTAGACCTGTGGTTCCTCCACTGACCACCAGGGTCTAGATCCAGACCCGAGGTTCCACTACTGACCACTAGGGTTTGGATCCAGACCTCTGGTTTTTTCACCGACCACTGGGGTCTAGGTGCAGACCTGAGGTTCCTCCAGTGACCACTAAGGTCCGGATCGAGACCTGAGGGTCCACTACATATCTTCTATGCAGTCTGGTAAATCTCCAGGCCCTGATGGGTTTCCGACCGAATTTTTTGCAAAGTTCTCATCTCTACTTTCCCCACAGCTGCATCTCGTGCTGTCTGACTCTTTCATTTTTTTTACCCTCATTGCTAAAAAAAGGTAGAGACCCAGCTGACTGTGCAGATTGGAGAATATCCTCCCCACGATCATCTCGAAGGATCAAAAAGGCTTCATTAAACACAGGCACCCAAGTTTCAATAAACGTCAGCTTTTTGACATGATCTACACCTCTCCCGGGGTGGTCCCTGAGTGTGTTGCCGAAAAACTTTTGACCGAGTGGAATTCAAATTTCTTTTTGCAGTTCTGGACAGATTTGTCTTTGGTACCAACTTGTCCTCATGGATCCAATTGTTATACTCATCTCCCACCACTTCAATTCGTACCAACTGCCAACAGTCAAAACCCTTTAACTTGGACAGGGGAACCCGCCATATATATACATATAAAAACTCGTTCCTCACGCTCCGTGGGTGGTGTCCCTTCTAAGCTCGGGTCCTCTACCAGAGGCCAGGGAGCTTAAGGGTTCTGCGCAGTATCTTTGCTGTTCCTAACACTGCACTTTTCTGGACTGAGATGTCTGAGGTTGTTCCGGGGATCTGCTGCAGCCACTCTTCCAGTTTGGGGGTTACTGCCCCGAGTGCTCCGATCACCACGGGCACTACTGTCACCTTCACCTTCCAGGCCTTCTCCAGTTCCTCTCTAAGCCCTTGGTATTTCTCAAGCTTCTCGTGTTCCTTTCGCCTGATGTTACCATCACTTGGTATTGCCACATCCACCACCACGGCTTTCCTCTGCCCTTTGTCTACCACCACGATGTCTGGTTGGTTTGCCATCACCATCCTGTCTGTCTGTATCTGGAAGTCCCACAGGAGCTTTGCTCTGTCATTTTCCACCACCTTGGGAGGTGTTTCCCAGCCACTTCAGTTATGGTTCGATGGTACATCCCTTGTAGGGGCTTGTCCTCCCATGATGCTTCCTCTCTGGCAGAATTTAGTTACTTATTTATTTATTTATTTATTTATTTATTTATTTTTACTTTTTTTCTTTTGTTTTTTCTCTTTCTTTTCTTTTTTTGTTTTGTACCTCGTCCTACTTAGGGATTAATAAAAGAAATAATTAGACTGTCATTAGGGCCGGTGAAAGGTACACATTTGCACACACACTGCACACACACACACACACACACACACACACACACACACACACACACACACACACACACACACACACACACACACACACACACAAAACAAAAAACCAAAAAAAAACTTTGACTACAGATTAAAATGCATATATATATTTTTTGGGTCCTACCAATTTGGTATTAACCAATAATATATGTGCAAACAAAGGAAAAAAAAAAAGAAAGAAATCGTAGGTGGAAGTGTTGGAGGATGAGGACACAGGGAGAATGAAAGCTTAGACCAGGATGTAGAAGGAGGAGATGCAGTTGAAGAAAACAAGGAGGAATTATTGGCTCCACTAGAGGGAGACAAATGCAAGTCAGGTAGATTGATGAAGGGTTGTAAAAAAGAGGTTTGGGGGAACTGCTAAACAGCTTCCCCTGGTGCAAGTTGCAGGAGGATTTGAAAAGTACAAGAAATTGGCTTTGGGAGACGTTCAGGTTTTGGTAATCCAGATGTCGTCCCCCCCATGAAAGAGGAGCCTTGTGGCTCAGGAAATTTGACCAGCTGATGATGGGACAGAAATTAAGTGCAGCAGTTAGGTCAGTGTATCCACCAGTTACCTCTGCTGCTAGTCCTAAACATGGAAGCCTGAGCATTCCCCGAGAGATGTCCTGGAACAATGTAAGTAGAGTTGGTTAAAATATACTAAGTACCATCCCACACCATAGGGGATGGGTTATTAAATGCATCCATGTTTTAGACAGCCATGTGGCAGAGGAGGATGGGGCTCTGGAGGACGAGGGCATGGCCGCCAAGGGGAGGGGGATGGTGCTTGCTTGATCTGCGGTCAGCTGGGGCATTGGGCTCGCAACTGTCACCAGAAGCAAATAGAGGGCCGAGGCTGAGGGCCCAGAGGAGTGAGAAGACACGTCCACAACTGTGTAGTGGCACCAAACCCACAGGCTTCCCCTCAGCAGGGACAACATCCGGTGCCTGGGGAAGGGGATGCCCTCTTCTACCAGCCATGACACACCCCACCAAGGCCTGAAGGTGGTGTAGGCATGGCAGACCCTCTCTTGACAAATAAAGGACATTCAGAACGTTTCAGATGTTTAAAGGAGTCGGAGGTGAGTATGTGGTTCCTCCATGGCCATTAGTGTAAAACTATTTCTTTAACCCAGTCAGGGTTGAGTACAAAGTGATCACTCTGTACATTCAAATGTAAAATGCTTATTTAACAAAGGAGTGCAGCATCACTTGTATTTCCAAGAGGAATACGTTTTAGAGGAGCCCTAAAACTGAACCTGCCACGCTGCCAGCTGTTATCCTGCCTACTAGAACCCTGCACAGACCCGGCTCCTCGTGTAGTCTTGGTTTATCCACGTTTTTTGAGTTTCAGCCTAAAACAGCTTCGCTTTGTCTGCGTGCGTCTTTACGCAGTGTTTTGTTTTACACCCAACTTTAGTCACGTCTGCTGCTATAAAACCTGACAGGACCAACACAATGCTGTGACTTTAAAGTCAGTATGATAAGAATGTGGTTGAAACCCATGCGTGCAGAGAACAACGGATCAGCAGTCCATCACCTTGACCTCTGGGTCACCTCGTCCCTCTGCTGATCTGTACTAGCAAAAACGTGAGGAAAATGGAAGCCTGCGTACTTCCCGACCTCCTGCGCGAGCTCCTGCGCGACCTCCTGCGCGACCTCCTGCCCGACCTCCTGCCCGACCTCCTGCGCGAGCTCCTGCGCGACCTCCTGCGCGACCTCCTGCGCGACCTCCTGCGCGACCTCCTGCGCGACCTCCTGCGCGACCTCCTGCGCGACCTCCTGCCCGACCTCCTGCGCGACCTCCTGCGCGACCTCCTGCGCGACCTCCTGCGCGACCTCCTGCCGGACGTCCTGCCCGACCTCTTGCCCGACCTCTTGCCCGACCTCCTGCCCGACCTCCTGCCCGACCTCCTGCGCGACGTCCTGCCCGACGTCCTGCCCGACCTCCTGCCCGACCTCCTGCGCGACGTCCTGCCCGACGTCCTGCCCGACCTCCTGCCCGACCTCCTGCCCGATCTTCTGCCTGCCACTGGGTCAATAATTAAACTTTATACATTTTTTTTTTTTGAGAAGGTATTTCGACTTTCACTCAAGTAGGAACCATTTTTCACTAACTAGGATTCAAACATGACCTTGTTTGACCTTATATTCCTCATAGTGGTTTGTAATTGTTTATTACCATGTCTCCATTTTATGACAGGCTAACTTGCTTTTTCCAGTTTTCTTTCAGTCCAGGGTCTTCATGGACCAGAGTTCTTACATCAGTGTTCTGGACCATCTTCGCAGTCCAAACCTGAAGAACAAGAGAGAACCAGGTGTAAATAGTTACTGTCAGTTCCATTGTGAGGATGAACTATCACGTCTTCTGTTTTCACGAGTGCAACTTCCCAGGAAACAAGATGTGATGTCAAATCCCCAGGAAAGTAGTTGGATTTAATATGCACTCACAATTAGCTTCTTTTTTTTTTTTTAAACGACAAAACCCAGAGATAACGCCCATGCGGAGTCTCTGCAGTCAGACACTTTTCTGGGTCTGCCGGGGTCCGTGCGGGGTCTGCGTATGCACTCAGTGGAATTTGGAGCTGATTACGGCGCCAGACGAAGGCGTTTCTGTTGCTCTGGATTCAGGAGATGCAGCTGACTCCGTTCAAGGGAAACCTGCTTCCCAAGAAGTAGGAATTTATTCATTAACTCAGTTACTGAGTTGGAGAAAGGGACAGAAACCATGTAACTAAAGAGGTCACTCCAAATACACATCTTTATTACACTTTATAAATTGTGTAACGTCCTCTGTGTGCAGATTTGACGATAAGGAGGAACTAAAGGCCTCCTGCTCTTCTGAGGCATCTGAACCTTAGGTAGGGAAAAGGGAGGAGAAGGAGAAGGTGTCATTCTCCATCAAGCAGGTGCCTCAGGACAGAGAGACGCTCAGATGACCACACGTCGGGCCTAAAAGAAGGCTGTTTAGGATGTCCTTTGACCAGACTGTGAAAACATTAAAACATACAACTGCCAAATATCTGAGTTTGTGGCAGGAAAAACAGTTTTTCACGTCGCATCATCCCAAGGTCATGTCTGGAGACCGGCTCCTCGCTGGCGGCTACCAGGAACCCAACGAAGCCACAGTCGAAAAAACGAAAGTTCCACTTTGTGCAGTTGTGCTTATTTTAATGGCCATGTTGTCTTCATGAAAGTGTTGCTTTCGTGTGTCTGTTTATCCTGGATGCATATATTATATAGGTAAAAACATTAATCTGTGTTTATTTTTTCTAAACCTTTAACACACAAAAAACTCTTTATTGCACTTTTTAATGCATGAATTGTATTCTCAAAAGTGTCCGGCACACAGACATGATTATACTTCTGCAGAAAGTTTTATTTTAAATTATACTTTATGGGTGTATCCCAAAAAAAAAGTTGTGAACACACTCAAAATAAACTTCCTGGGGGTCGAAAGGATTTTCTTTTTTTTGAGAATTTTGAACTGGCAGTTGTAGTTATACAATAAAGATGAGTAAAGAAGGGCGGGCTTCCAGGAAACGTTGGTTTCCAGATGCTTTCCAGAGACTCCGATCAGTTATTACATAAACTGAAGCAGGTAAATTCTCCCTTTAAGAGGGAAGAAACCTGGACCAGGACCTGGATCATAAGGGGGGTGTGACCAGCTGAGCCTGCACCATTAAGACCGGTGAAGGTGGAGTTGGTTTAATACGACAGCGACGGCTATGATGTATCTGCTCCACACTGTAAACTGAAAGAACCGAGGCAGCCTGAAGCTGGAAAACGTCTGATATGTTGTGTTGATCTGGTCATTGATCTGGGTTTTTGGTTTGTTTTCTTTATTTGGTAACAGGACATGAAAATGATTAATTGCTGCTGTCATGATCAACTAAACTGCTCTCTTGGAGCAGGAGGATTCACCGTACCTTTGAGGGTGTCACGGGAGGCTTTGCTTGGGCCCGTTGTTCTGGGCCATTCCTGTCTAGACACGCTTCTTCCCCTTAACTCTGCTGTACCCCACATGGTCACTGCCACACCTTTAACAAAGGGGGAATCCTTGGTTGTGCATTGGATTGTGTTGCCTCTCCAATGTGGATCTACAAATAGTATTATTTTTGCATCTTTATTTCTGAGTGATTGATACCAGAACACAGCACGTTAACCAGCAACCAAGGCTTGAATTTAAGGACTACATGTATTCACTGAGGCTGTATTTCCCAACCAGTGAAGGCTACGCTCTGTCTAACTGGTTAGCCAAAGTGGGGATTACGTAAAACAGCATTACTACTGATTTGGATCCTAACTGCCCCAAAGTGTTTGAATCGCTGAACAAAACTAGATTTTTCTATGTATATATTTGCATCTATGTATCTATAACTGCATCGATAAGAAAGGGTTTCTGTTCAGTAAGAGGCTACAGGCGCTTACGGGATGTGCTGAGCTGCTTTTACAAGGTAAGACGGTGACCTGTGACCGTGAAAACTCAGGCTCGGTCTAAGATATAAACTTCAAAGTAGTATAAAATTATTCTGGTAAAACCTGCAGCCTGCAGCTACAGGTCCGTGACCTTCTGCAGCCGATGTAAACCAAGCCCGTGTTTCTATTTGAGGAAACGAGGTACATTATTGTTTGTTTATTTCATGTGTTTCTGCGAGTCCAGTGAGATCAGTGAACGGTACCGACGTTCACCCAATAGTCCTAACACAAGTATCCACATGTACACTGCTAGTTTGGACACCAATTTGGAAGCGGGCAAAAAAAGTAATATATGGACAAATTATGTCATAATAAACAATAACAAACAATTTTACATATAACCCAACATACCATATTTAACATCCAAAAACTTGAAGACACACAATTACAAAGTTCTTCACTGAACTGCACATTTTGTCTGAGAAAAAGGCAAAAAAGCTCCAGAGTGACAACGATATGGTGTTTAAAGCTATGAAGCCCATCTTTCCTTTCTTGAGGTCTGTAGATGATGGAGCTCTGAGGGATGGATGGTAGATGTACTACACAGTGAGCTTCACGAGATCAGTGTCTAGTGATACAGAAATCCTCTTCTGCTGGAGCCTGCAGAGGTGGGAACTCTGATCTGAACATGTGTCTCTGTCATTAAAACAGATGTCTTTCTGTAGCGCATTTATAAGGACAGGAAGTGGCCCTGGTGTGCACAATACTAGGTGCTCTTTTGGATATTATACATTATATATATCTGGCCAAGGTTACCGAAACTGTGTGTTTCAGGTTAATAAATGCAAGACAAATCTGGGATGACAATCAAAACACAAAGTGGCACATTTGCCTTCTGGGCAGTTTTCTGTAATCCTGTAGGCTTCGTTTCCAGTAAAATAACTTTGTTAGACGTCCACTGTTTCTTTACAATAATCCAGTGATTGTATGTGATGTTTTTTGGGGTTATGTTTTATTTTGAAAACCTGTGTCCTTGTGTTTTAGTTCGTCTTGACTTCCCTTGTTACCATCTGGCCTGATTGTTTGCACGTGTGTCTCCTCAAGTCTCCGTTGGAGCCTTGATTGGTCCCAGTCGCTCCATAAACATGGTGGATTTGGCCTTGTACTCCACTAACAGCTCCTGGTTGTCTCCCCTTCTAAGCTGATTCTCGATAAGGGAACTACTTCAAGTGATCAATAAATAACCTACGCAGGCATGTGTGATGCCTTCAGGTGCAACAGAATTTGCCTGCGGAGGAATGAGAGCATCTTCACACTCCAGCGGATGTTTAACCCTTTCAAATCTGTACAGCAATGCCAAGGCTAAAATACAATCCCAGCATTTCCCTAAACATTCTTTAAGAAAACTTAAGGGAAATGTGTTTTGTCAGAAATGAATGTTTTACAAGGTAACGATTTTTAACTGACACTGAGGCAACTTGAAACCTGCAACTTTTTTTGTTTCCTTTTACTGCCGTTTTCATTCTGGTAATGGAAAATGATCCTGCGGGTTTTGGACCTGGACTGATTCAATCACCGTATCAACGCTCGTCTCCAAACACCCACATCACGTGACGAAGGAGGTCTGAAGCCTCAAACATCATCTCTGCGTGACTTCACATTTCCTCGGTTAAAATGTTTTGAAGCGTTTCTTTGGTTTGGCAGCTTTGAGCATCACAGAAAAGGCTTCCATAATTCAGCTTTCAAATAAAGATGTTTAAATGAACCTAAGGTAACAGTTTACCATATCATTTCTTTTGTTTTATATCTATTTGGTTTAACCCATATATAAATAAAACTCTTAGTTCTGCTGCTGATGGTTAATTATACTGATGGATCTGCTCTTTTGTACCTTTGACAGGGTCTCTATGTCTCTATTCTTTCTTTACTTCCTGTTCTACCAGCTGGTCTTCGGCAGGAGGGTCCCCCCTTATGATCCAGGTCCTGGTCCAGGTTTCTTCCCCCTTAAAGGGGAGTTTTTACCTGTTGTTCATTTATTAATACTTGGGGGTCATGTTCTGGTCTCTGTAAAGATCCTGCAGTGAACTTGTGTTGTAATAGATACTTTGTAAATAAAGTTGGATTGAAAACTAAATTTAATTAATCTGGAGTGTTACAGTGGGTGAGTGTGTTTGTACATATTACAGGGGTTATATACCAATTTCTTCCTCCTTATAAAAATAACTTAGTTGTACCTCTGTCTATAGTGCAGGTCTATAATTGATTTAATGAGTAATTGTAAATTAAGATGAATACTCGTAGCAGCAGATTAAAACGGTGTCAGTTGTTCAGGTGGCCGCCAGATAGACGGCAGTGACAGCTCATACAGCGTTTATCTTTCAGCAGTTTATCTTTCTGTCTCTGCGGAGCCCAACCGTCTCTGCGGCTCGAGTCTCCCGAGTTCCGCTGCAGTTCCTCGACTGGCCGCTAGAGGTCTCCGCTGACTCTCACGTTAAAGTGTCCGACTTTAGAGGACAAATAAACATATTTACAGCCTGGTTCAAAACACCGTTTTGGTCTCAATCATTTGATTTCACATCCAAGACAACTCTGAGCGGGATGATTGTTTTTTTTGTACCAAGCCAGGAAAGTTAATATTAAGCAACGCCTTTATTTCCGATATGATCGATTGGCAGTCTGCTCAGCCAATCGTTAGCCGTTATTACCCCCTTATCGTCATAATACCGCCCTTCGCAAAGCAACCCTCCGTTTTTATTAGTGGAGTGGATACGTGGACATGTGAGACGGTACACCCTGAATTGGGACCAAAGCTGACTATGACTGACAAGCAGTTGGCGTGTTCCCGTCGATTGTTGAGCAACATGGCCCCGCCCCCGGCTTCAAAACCGCCCTTCAGGAACCAGCGGGTCACGTGGTCGAGTGCTCCGCCCATCGTCGTATATGGCTTTCGGCTTTCTCTTCAGCTGAATCAGAACCCCGCCCATCAGCGATTGCGTCTGTCCAGCACGTAAACACGCGTTCTCTTGAGGTCTCATGTGAAACAGCTTTATTCAGTTTAATGACGTCCTATTGGAACCCGTTTCTTCATTACGACGCGATTTGTGTTGTGTGTCAGTGGATGTCACGTGTTTCCGTTACACTTATAGAGCTGCTGGTGCAGAAAAAAACAAGAGCAAGCAGAACCAGGACTCGGAGGTATACCGGAACCAGGGTCCGCTGATGGACCGGGGCCGGAACCTGGGTCCGGAGATGGACCGGGACCGGAACCAGAACCAAGACTCGGAGTCCAGCAGCAGGACCACAGCGGGCTCTTCCTCCGCTGGTCTGCAGGTCAGTGTTCAGGTCCACGTACCCGCTCGTTCTCGGTCTTTGTGTCTCCTGCTGACGATCCAAACGCTTTACTTTATTACAGGTCAGTAACTTTGAACTGGACCGCAGGAAAAACACAAACACGTGACCTTCCTGAGAGACTTTTAAACGTTTCTGCGTGTGAATATGTGTAAATGTGGCGGTGCAGACGGACGCAGCAGTGACGGTTGTGCTTGTTTTGATCGTGTTGTATCGTCATGTTGAACCACACACGCTGAAGTCACCTCCTCCTAAGTCGGCAGTTCTGGTAACCACCTGCTGGTGTCTGGGACCGAGGGGCAGCGGGATTTGTTTGGGCTGCAATCCAGGTCTGGGCCCCCGAGATGAGTAAACCGGCAGTTAACGAGGCGTACGTGTACCATCATGGCTGCCACGCGTAACCTGCGTTGGTTTGGCGCGTCAACCAGCTACTCACGGCAAACAAGCGGGGAGCGCCGGTGTTGCACCTAATCCCGCGACCCACCAAAGCCCTCCGTGCCCCCGCTGCCCTCCGGTCCCCCCGCGGCCCTCCGTGCCCCCGCTGCGCTCTAGTTAAAGAAGAGCTACTAAATGGTGCAATAACGCAGTTCGCCTGGACTATGGAGAGCGACTCTAAACACAGATTTTAGTTTACTTTTAAGGAAAAGAAGAAAGCAACTTGAAAGTTGTTAAATGAAAGCAGCCCACATATTTATGAAGTTAAACTTGACGTTTCACTTTGAACGTCACACATCTGTTGAAACTGAAATAAATGAGAACTCTACTTTTCGTCAGGATTTAGGTAAGACGGGACTGAAGGGGCTTTGAGAGCAGCAGAAAGCAGAGATGATCAAAATTAACTTGATCCAAAAATAGGATGAAAGAGCATTTATTTTTTTACACTCCACAGTCCCCTCAGACTTCATGTCACTAGGTACATACTTTATAAAAGGATGACACTCTTTATGAAATGGATCATTTCCTATTGATTTCCAATAAGTCACCTTTGTGATAAACATCTGGCCTGAAGGACACGTGGTCACGTTTGCTGATGGACAGTTTTTGATAGCTGCTGTAAAATAAATATGGCCATACTGTACACAAGGGGAGGCGAAGTTAATTTCAAGTAAATTCCTTGATTTTTCTATTGTACAAAGAAAATAAAGTACACTTAATGCAAATGTATTTTCTGTTGTACAGTTTCAGAAAAGAAAGAATAAAAATACTAAAAAGTGAAGAATACTAAATGGTATGAACGGGTCATGGTAGTCAACACAACTTTACATTATTGTTAACAGTTATATATTAATGACTTTAAAAAAGGTCTGACAGAGCTGGTAGTGGAGCGTCTAAACAAATGGGTAACTCAGAAAGATACGATCAAATCATGTTATGTCCATGTTTCTCGCTTTGTCGTGAGCGTCGGTGTTTCCAATCTCCTTGGACCGGCAGAGGAGCCCCACTCGCCCCATCCTCCAGTTGGTAATTTTCTGACACCCAGCATTCGTTTGTCTTTCACTGGTCCTGCAGATGTGTGGCGTGAGTCTGAAGGATTGGAATACGGGTCGGGCCTGGTACATGTCTCAACATTGATCGCTCTTAAGGGACGACCTGGCAGCAGGAGAGAGAATACAAAATTCAAATAAGTTTAACACACTAAATGTGGGTGATGTGGAGGCTAAACGGCAAAATTAGTGTCCTCATACAGGCGTTTGGATTAAAAATAATGCAAAGACTAACTCATGACTCACTCCCACCATCTGCATATGCTTAGATAAAAGAAAAGTATTATGAAAAAGTACATCCATCAGTTGATTTTCTTTTAAATTTCTTGAAACAGACACTTGTTCTCTGCCAACTTAGTGGCAGAGAATCCAGGAGCTTTGAAAATCATCATGTTCACAAGTTCTTTTTGAAAAGGGACGTCGATTTTAATTAAAAAAAAAAAAAAAAAAAAAAAAAAAAAAAAAAAAAAACACCTTTAACGTAATAGTAGGTCAACTCTCAATGACAGAGCTCTTTATAACCACACATTGAATTTCTGTTTTACAATCTTTATTGGTTGAAATTAATGTAGTGAAGTAGTAGATAGTGTTTTTTTTTTTTTTTTTTTACAAATAGCTGTAATCACGTGAACTTAAACTTTAATGCAGATGACAACCGATCAGTGTCTCTTTTGACAAGTGTCTGGTCATCAAGTAAACAAATATCATTCCAAATAAAAATGTGCACATTTGTATAGGTTTATAAAAGTGAGAACAATAAAAATAACTGAAAATAGTACGTTGTAACAACTGGCTTAAAAGGACCACATTCTTTAAAAAGGGCTCTAAGAAAGCTTGATAAAGAATATTGACGTCAAATAGATATATTTCACAGTATTTAATTCTAATATTGTACACAGACTTCTAACTATGAAACTGACAAATCACCCCACAATGAATCCCTCATTGAACGCCCCTTTGTCCATGTGATGTGCAACAGTTTCAATCGTCCCTAAATCCCAGTTCTGGTCCCAGTCTGTCCACTTGGGAACCAAACAAAACTGTAACGCTCTCACCGGATCCGTGGAGCCAACAATCCTCCTTTGGGCTGACCTGGTCAAAGGTATATTTCCTCCACTCCTGCCGGCGTGCTATGTCCAGGATCCAGCTGAGGTGTGGGTCTCTGACCACGGTATCCGCAATTCCCCTCCTCTAGAATGGCAATGATACTGGGTCCTGATGTGGGGGTCCTTGATACAGCTTGTGCCACACCTTTTATCCCTCCTCTTGACTCCACACCTGTCTCCCATCTCCTTGATTGCAGGAGTACTCCCCCCATAGACACAGGTTGCACTGATTTAAAGGGATATCGTCCTTTTTATACCCCTTTACCAGTGAGACACAAACATGGTGCCATCTACATACATCAACAATAACTGGCAAGGGTTGTGTCCAACCACTGCAAACACGTTCGACTTTCTTTCCTCTGTAACTAAACACAACGTCCCATCTCTTGTGTGTGGAGGTCACTTGTTTCGGGCCGAGAGCAGAGTTCTCGTTGTGGAGGTCTGTAGCCGGACCCCTCCAAGCAGCACCCATCTAGCTGTGTTGAATCCCGTGTGGAGCTAAGATCTGTTGCAGTTCCTTGACTGGCCACTGGAGGCCGGCTGCAAAAGCAAGTCGATCTTCACTGACTCCTTCTAGGCACCTGTGGGTCACGTGTACTAGTGGCGCCTCTGTTGTTTTTGCAGCCTGTGGGTTGGGCCCGTCAGCTCTGCACAACACCTGACGCTGCAGCTGATCCAGCTTCTGACTGTTCCATCAAGCCAGACGTTATTGATTAAAGTGCAGCATTAAATTTTGATGCGCCCGATTGCTCCACATATGTTCTGTGTCCACTCTCGTGTCATGTGACCATCTTGCTCATGTTGCCATTACAAAATGAACTTTTATGATATTGCGGTTTTGCAAATGCAATTTATCCTTATTCCTTTGAGAGCCATCTGGTTATCTTTCAAGTGCAGAGATGACGTTTCATCTAAATGGATATTTTTTTGGATTTCAATCGTTGCTCAATATCCTACTCCATCTTTCTCGCTAACTTTGAAAACAAATAACAGTGAAGAAGTAGAAGGAAATGCGGCATCTTCCGGAAAACAACGTGAAACTCACAAAAAAATCTGCATGCAATGTTCTGCCAACGTTTTACTCGTGTCGTGTTTATACTTTTTTTTTTTTATCCCAGTATTTTTCTGTACGCTGGGCTCACTTCAGTTCACATACATGATATAAGAATGTATATCACTTATTTAAAACTGAAAACTTAGAATTTATTTTGCATTTCTTTGCTAGTCTTTCTGTTAAGTACACCACAGGTAAAAGAAAAACTTGCAGCAAGCTTTGTGTTGAGGCAGAAGCCCAGCAGGGTTTTGAATCAGGCGGTTGTGTAGGCTTTGTGGCGGCGACGGCGGCAGAGCGAAGTTTAATACGCTCTCCATCCTGGAGTTTGTAGCTGTAGATGAGGAACCACAAATATAATTGCAACCAGTAGGTACTTGGCACTCGCCACTGAGTGTCAGTAAGGACACGTCACTGTGGACCCAAACAGCTTCGCTTTTCTTCTTTATTGTCAGTATGTGTGGTACTGTAAACAAGAGCAAGGGAATAACCGTTGTTAATAATATATCTAACAAAAATAATAAAAAACAAGAATTCCCGTCACAATCCTGAGTTCACTTCAGACCCTTATTCAGTCATGAGTAATAAGAATTCCCCATAATACTGAGTGAGTACTCATCTGCCCTTCTGAATCTAAATCACTTCCAAACTAACGTTGATGGAGAATCGTAAATTAGGGAGACACCTGCTGGCAGGTTAGACTCACAGGGAGGCATTGGTGGCGGGTTTTTCTCCCACATGTCACAGGAAGTTTCCCCTGCACCCCGTCAGAGTGGTCATGGATGTGAAATCAAACTTTTGAATACCAAATGTATGAAGCAATTCTGTATCATAATTAAACCAATCTGGATGATAAGTTTGAATGTGATTTTAAATTTGAGAAACGGATCAGTGTTGTTCATAAAAGGTTTTATCAACTTTGCCAAGTAGCAAAGGTGAAACCAATTTTATCAAGACCTGATTTGGAGAAATGAATCCACGCTTTTGTCCCACCTTGTCTGGACTACAGTAATGTTTGTAGTCATCAGCCAGACCTCTCCTGCCCATGTGCAGCTTGTGCAGAACTCTGCTGCACGCCTGTTAACTCAGACCTGTAGGCGTCGGCCGGCTCCCTGTGCACTACAGAATAAATGTTAAGCTTTTATTTGTTTTTAAATGCTAAAATGAAAGGTTCTTTCCACTGTATCTTGTACCTGCTCATGATGGGGATTTGTACTAAAGTGAGGATTAAAAGGAAGTTGTATCCTAATTTAGATGGTTCTAGCATTGGTCGCGAAACATCTCCTTAAAGCAGTCGATGTTGCAGCAGATCTGAAGAATCTTCCGACTGAAGTCACTGTTGCAGATTAACTATCTTGTATCCTTGTTTTATTTTTATTAAAGATTTTTTTGGCACTAGTAGCCTTTTATTCAAAGTACGTAGACATTAAAATGGTATAGAGGGAGAAGCGAATAAACGGAACATGCTCAACCCACGGAGCTCTCCAGGGTCCTTTTTTTTTTTTTTTTTTTTCTTTTTTTTTTTTTTTTTTTTATCAGTTTGTTCAGTGTTTTTAAGTCACTGGATCTGATGCTAATATCTGAAAAGATGATTGTAGATGAGACGGAACACTCCACAACAGACTTGTAGAACATGTCAACATCTTGCTGCCAAACACTGAAGGAACTTGGCTTCCTCCAGAAGTTTGTTGTCCAGGTGAAACCAGAGATATTTCTACCCATTCAATACCTTTACTACTTCTTCCTTGTGCAAATTATGTTTGAGATATTCCTGCTTCTCCTAAAGTTCCATAATAATCTTTTTTTGTCTTCTTCATATTGTTTTATACATTTTTAAAGCGATTGTTTTCTCTCTTATTGGTGCGACAATACTGGACCAGATCAACTTGTCCCTAGTCTTAGGATATGTGCCACAGGCTTTTAAAGTCGCAGTAATCAAACCATTACTTAAAAAACCCTCTCTTGACCCAGACATTTTAGCTAACTATAGACAGATTTCCAACCTTCCATTTATCTCTAAAATTCTGGAAAAGGTCATTGCAGCAGCTGTGTGAGCATTTGTATAGAAATGATCTATTTGAAATTTTTCAGTCAGGGTTCAGATGCATCATAGCACAGAAACAGCACTGGTTCGAATCTTGAATGACCGTCGTATGGCCTCAGATAGTGGATTAGTGTCCATACTGGTTCTGCTGGACCTCCGATAATGGGTTAGTGTCCATACTGGTTCTGCTGGACCTCAGATAATGGATTAGTGTCCATACTGGTTCTGCTGGACCTCAGATAATGGATTAGTGTCCATACTGGTTCTGCTGGACCTCAGCACTGCTTTTGATACTATAGATGACAGCATTTTACTGCAGAGACTAGAGTATGTTGTTGGGATTAAAGGGACAGCTATAGATTGGTTTAAATCAGATCTGTCTGATAGATTCCAGTTTGTTCATGTTCATGAAGTTTCTTCAGTACAGATGAGGGTCTGCTATGGTGTCCCGCAGGGTTCAGTACTAGGGTCAATCCTTTTACCTCAAATTGGACATTTCTGAAAATTAATGCCACAGCAATTCATTTTCATTGTTATGCTGATAATACGCAGCTGTATCTGTCTATGAAGATGAAACAGAACCATTAGACAAACTTCAGGTGTCTTAAGCACATCATGTACTGGATGTTCACTCGTTTTTTTGCTTCTAAATTCTGATAAAACAGAGGTTGTTGTTTAGTGGTCCCAAACACCTTAGGAAGGGATTAGATGGTGTTGTGGCCTCCAGTAAAACTGTGAGAAACCTTGGTGTTATTTTGATCAGGCTGGATGTTCAAGTAATTCTTTGAATATCCTCCAACTGGTCCAAAAAGGAATCAACAGGAGAGACCACATCTTGTTACGTTGTGCAGGTTTACTCGTAGTTCCTAGAGTATCCAAATGTAGATTTGGAGGACGGGATTTCTGTTATCAGGAACCATCGCTATGGAACCAACTTCCAGTTTGGGTTAAGGAGGCTGACACCACCTCCACCTTTAAAGTCAAACTTCAAACGTTTCTGTTTAATAAAGCATATAGTTAGTGTATATTTAGTACCTTAATGTGTCAGGCCCAGTAGTCAAAGCTGCAGCTACAGGACCAGATTAGAGCAGCTCATTTTAAACAGCTTCGGTGTAGATATGCTGCTATAGGCCTCTGCTGCAGGCAACATCTAGTTAGTGTAAACTTTAGTGTTAGGGCCAGTAGTCACAGCTGCAGCTGCATCTTTATTCTTGCAATAATGATCTACTGATCAATACTCTCTATTAAAAACCACAATATCTCTCCATACTAGTGTGTTCATCACTCAAATAACTGACTGAAGAATTAATTTGCCACACATTTGCATAACTTTCAATGACTTGTCTTATTACAAAATGTTTATGTTCAGTGTCAAATGTTGGTTCATCTGTAAGCTATTCTATAGGGCCGTTCAACTTTTAATTTTATAAATTCATTCCATCATTTTCATTCCTAATGAGTTAAATTCAGTTGTTATGGGTACCCTTATTGAGCCAAAAGAGTGAGTGAAATCATAGTTGAGTTTGTCAATTCTGTTCATTAATACATACAATGAATGCAATCAAGTTGCTAAAGGTTTTTTGTTTTTTTTTTTTTGTCTTGTGTCGCATGTTTTGGGCTCGTTTTCAGCTCAACTTCTTCCTTATTATGACATCTTTTTCTTGTTGAGGACTTTTTTTACATTACATTTATCAGATGGTGAACTAAAGTGCTTATCAAGTTCTTAAGTTCTCAAGTCTTAAAGACAAAACGGGTGACTGGTGACAATTTGAGTTTTTACAGAGCACATTAAACACACTCTCATTTCTCATTTCTCATCTTGTGGCTTCTGTAAACATTTGATCAATGTGTTGTGGGGTTTTTTTTTTGTTTCAGCAGCTTTCACCATTTACACTTTCGTTCTGACATACTGAGATGTTCATTTTCTGTGTCTCTGGAAAGCGCCTAGAGACAACTTGTGTTGTAATAGACTCTATATAAACAAAATTAAATTGAATTGAATTGAATTTTTATTTGAATGTTTGTCAAGAACCAGTCATAACAGAAATAACCCTCGGACAATTAAATTCTTCATTGTTTCACTGCAAACACTGATAGACGGGTATTTCATAAAACTGAGAAAGCTTTTGACAGGTCATCAGGCAACACAATCTAAATCTTTTTCTTTGTTGTTACAGAAACATAAAGGTAACAAGAGGCCCACAAGTTACCACTGTGACCAGTGTGAGAAAGTCGTCACCACTTCATCAAGCCTGAAGAGTCATAAGAGGATTCATACTGGAGAGAAGCCATACAGATGTGATCAGTGTGGGGAAGCTTTTAACCGAAGAAGTAGTTTAAAATGTCACCAACGTATTCACACTGGAGAGAAGCCGTACATATGTGATCAATGTGGGAAGGCATTTAACAGACAAAGTATTCTTAAGGTTCACAAACGTATTCACACTGGAGAGAAGCCATACAGCTGTGATCAGTGTGGGGCAGCTTTTACCACATCAGGTTACTTAGGAATTCATAAACGCAGTCACACTGGACATAAACCGTATAGATGTGATCAGTGCGGGGGAGCTTTTACCACATCAGGTGGTCTAAAGTTTCACAGACGTATTCACACTGGAGATAAACCGTACAGATGTGATCAGTGTGGGACAGCTTTTACAACATCAGGTGATCTAAGAATTCACCAACGTATTCACACTGGAGAGAAACCGTACAGATGTGATCAGTGTGGGGTAGCGTTTGTTGCATCAGGTGAACTAAGAAGGCACCAACGTATTCACACAGGAGATAAACCGTACAGATGTGATCAGTGTGGGGCAGCTTTTAGTCAACCACCGTATCTCAAGGTTCACCAACTTATTCACACTGGACATAAACCATACAGATGTGATCAGTGTGGGGCAGGGTTTACCCATCAAAGTAGTCTAAAGAGTCACCAATATATTCACACAGGAGATAAACCGTACAGATGTGATCAGTGTGGGGCAGCGTTTAACCGACAAAGTAACTTGACAAGGCATCAACGTATTCATACTGGAGACAAACCATACAGATGTGATCGGTGTGGGGCAGCTTTTACCCAACAAGTTCATCTAACGAGTCACCAACGGACTCACAGTGCATAAAAATGACATCCTTGGTACATCTGGGGAAGCATATACTGTGAGAGTTCAGTTAAAAAGCACCAATTTCAACATGTGAAAAGAAATAATGCTGGTATGTCGATTATGGGAAAGATTTTGAAGTTAAAACTCATCAACAGATTCATACAGGATGGAAGCTGTTCTATGATAATTGTATTTGGTGAATTTGCTACAACAACCAAAACATCAAAGATTAGAAGACTAGCAATGTGACCATAACTCCTCCACAAGGTGTTGCTTGATTCAACATGGCAGGCTCCTGTTGTTACAAAGCAACATACGTTTTCTCCTATTTTACAATTTTCTTTTTTTCTGTTTTGCTTTATTTTTCTACTCCAATCAATTAATCTAGGCAGCACGGTGGCTTAGTGGTCAGCACTGTTGCCTCACAGCAAGAAGGTTCCTGGTTCGATTCCCGGCCCGGTGGATCTTTCTGCGTGGAGTTTGCATGTTCTCCCCGTGCTTGCGTGGGTTCCCTCCGGGTACTCTGGCTTCTTCCCACAGTCCAAAAAACATGCAGGATAGGTTCATTGATCTTTCTAAATTCTCCCTAGGTGTGAATGTGATTGGTTTTTTGTATGTGGCCCTGGATAGACTGGTGACCTGTCCAGGTGGACCCCTGCCTTTCGCCTGATATGCGTCGGGATAGGCTCCGACAGACCCCCGTGACACGGAAACGGATAAAGCGGGTATAGATAATGGATGGATGGATCAATTAATCTTGATTACATGCTGACTTGGATCACCTGGAGGATTTCATCAATGACATGTACAACAAACGTTGCTCCAACAAAGCTAAATACCCTGCACACCAGACTCGCCTGCTGCTGCCAGTGCTTCCTTGTCATCTCCACCAACAGCTTCTCCAACATCTCAGTACTGTTCAGGAGTTGACTACATGCTTTGATCAACAGACCAGAGACTTGACATCAGAGTTGGACTCTTTGAAGTTTCGGAAAAAAAGACATGGCAACATAATGCGATACAGCGAACAACCAATAGACGCTCTCACTAAGGAAAACAAATATCTGCAACTTTTATTTAACAACCTAACCATCCAGCTCTATTCTGTTGATAATCAGTTAGTCTCTGTTACTGCTGAAAACAAAATCAATCATGGTGGCTGTCCTGGTCCCCCTGGGGCTGGTCGCATTGCCCGGGTTTTCTCTGTCCGTGTTCTCTCCTGCTTTACTGCTTTTCCTTCCCTTTTCCCAGATAGGGGTTCAATGAGTTGGGGGGCCTGGGGGTCCGGGGACATCTCGCGACCTTGTCTCCTTGGGCCTGCTGAGCTGTTAATGGTTTGTGCTGGGAGGGGGTTTGGGGCCCGGCGGCTGCAGGTTCCTCCCAGCGCTTCTCTCGATGTGACGATAGGAACCAACAATGGAAATGTAAGAATAACTATTTTAAGGAAGGAAGTATTTAAATTATTTATTTATAGTGTTATTATTATTGACATCTATTGACATCTGTATCCGGGCTTTTACACATACGTTGAGATCTCCAGATATATCTGTACTTGTACAAGAATAAATGAATGTGAATGTTTAACACGTGTGTCTCTTTCCTATCAAAAAACTCTGTGAAGCTGGGCTGCAACAGTATCTTATGATTTTGTCTGCTGGTAACATCTAGGAGAATCTCCTGTCAGAGAGCTTTAACTCCTATCTCCAGCAGAGCTTCAAACATGTCTCTGGTGAGGCTGGGGACATGGAGTCTGATTGATTGACTGATTGTTGGGTAGGTCTTCTGGTCAGACTCTGTGCAGCTTTATATGCATTTAGCTTTTATTTTTGTCATATTTAATTGTTTTAGAACATCTCACATTTATGCCCATTTTAGTTGGCCCTCTGTGGAGCATTCATGGTCTTTTTCATCGGTGTCTAAAGATTGTAGAGTGAGTCTTTTGATTGGTACAGTTTTCTTGGGAGCCATCTTCGGGAACTTTTTAGATGCATTTGAAGTCATCGTTAGTATAGTGGACAGTATCTCTGCGAGTCACATTAAACCAGAGGTTGTGTTACCCAGTGGGGAAGACCAAATGGGCGGTTTCATGGTACCTGCATCATTGCTACAAGTAAACAATGGCAAAAAACGCAAATGTTCTAGATACCATCATCACTTACTATTTAGCAGAACTAGTCAATGAAGCTTTAAACATAAGGCTGACTGTCAAAAAATTTCAGCAACAGTAATTTTTAACAGATTCAGCTAATGTTTTCTAGCAAAAGTAATGAAATAAAAGTACAGAAGTATTATTAAAAAAACTGTACTTGCAGCTAAATTTTTCTGGCCCAATAGGTGCTGAACGTAATTTATAAATCCAGACTGGCAGATACCCCGCCAAGCTTTGGCACTTATTCAAGAAATGTTGACTAAACTAAGGCTATGTTTATGTTTACATAGTCTCTCCAGCGTGTCCTGGGTCTTCCCCGGGGTCTCCGCCTGGTGAAACATGCCTGGAGCATGTCTTTAGGGAGGCGTCCAGGAGGCATCCTACACAGATGCCAAAGCATCCTCAGCTGACTCCTCTCAATGTGAGGGAGCAGCAGCTTTACCCCAAGCCCCTCCTGAGAGACTGAGCTTTTTCACAATATCTCTAAGGTAGCGCCCAGCCACCCTGCGGAGGAAACTAATTTTGGCCGCTTGTAATGATCTTGTCCATCTTGTCCTTTCGGTCATTACCCCGAGTTTATGGTCACAGGTGAGGGTGGGAGCGTAGATTGACGAGTAAATAGAGAGCTTCGCCTTGCGACTCAGCTCCTTCTTCACCATTACGATCTGGTACACTGACCGCATGACTGTAGACCACATATGTCAAAGTCAAGGCCCGCCGTAGCCGCCCGCTGGTGTTTTGCACGCCCCAATACTACATTTCCCACAATGCAACGGTAACCCGCGAACTCACTGCAGCGCAGCAAGCGGACTTCGGCTTTATCATTCATTAGCAGTCAGAGCAGATGTCAACTTTCAGCTACCTCCTCCCCAAAAAATGGATAAACGGAAGGTGGATGCTAGAAACAGGGGGGTTTCAAGCTCGGTGGGAGGCGGAGTACATGTTCACTGAGGTAAATGGCAAAAAATATTTTCCCGATTATTCATTTAATCATTAGGTCATTAGGTGTTAGGTCTTGGTTCAATAGGCTACGTGCAATCATTTCAATATGTTTTAATAAACATTGAATCAGTCTGGCCCTCGGCTTATAACCAATTAGTTTTTTTGGCCCTCTGTATTTGACTTTGACATCCCTGCTGTAGACGCTGCACTAATCTGTCCATCAATCTCACGCTCCATCTTTCCCTTACTCATGAACAGGCCTGGGTTAGGGTCACTTAAAGACCCTGAGATACTCAAACTCCTCCACTTGAGCAGGATATCTCCACCTACCCGGAGAGGGCAAGCCACCCTTTTCCAGTCGAACTATGGCCTCTGATTTTGAGTTGCTTATTCTCATCCCAGCCGCTTCATACTTGACTGAAAATCACCCCAGCACATGCTAAAGGTCCTGGCCCAATGAAGCCAACAAGACAACATTATCTGCAAAATGCAGAGATAAAATCCTGTGGTCCCCAAACTGGACCCCCTCTGGCCCCTGGCTATGCCTAGCAATCCTGTCCATAAAAATTATTAACAAAACCAGTGACAAAGGACAGCCCTGCCAGAGCTCTGGGAACAGGTCTGACTTACTGCCGGCAATATGAACCAAGCTCCTGCTCCGGTTGTACAGAAACCGAACAGCCCTTAGAAGAGGGCCCCTGACAGAATACAACAAGGGACATGGTCGAACGCCTTCTCCAGATTTACAAAGCACATGTGGACTGGTTGGGCATGATCCAATAAACCCCTCAGCACCCTGCAGAGGGTATAGAACTGGTCAAGTGTTCCACAACCAGGGTGAAAACCACATTGGTTTCTCCTGAATCTGAGGTTCATGTATTGGTTGAATTCTCCTCTCCAGAGGGACCACAACCACCCTAGTTTGCCATTCCAGCGGCACTGTCCCTGATGTCCATGCTAAGTTGCAGAGGCGTGTCAACCAAGACAGCCCTAACACATTCAGATACTTGAGGTGCTCAAGGCGAATCTCATTCATGTGTATTGTTAGGTGTGTGCACATTGGGTATAGATTTATCTTTAGATTTATTTATTTTGTGTACATTCATATAAAACAGATTAAATTATTTATAAAGGTTTATTTACAAGGGGTTCAACAGACAGACACACAGACACACAGACACACAAAAACAAAACTGAACTAGTTGTTTTTTTCGACCAAGACAAGACCGTTTAAGAGTCGGAACACAGCTTCAGGTATTACAGCTAGAAACCCCTGATGAGGCACAAAATCTGTCTGTAGTCATGAACCTTGACCTGAACCTTCAGAGACACAGTAAGACATTTACAAAGTCGGCCTTCTATCACCCAAAGAACATCTCCAGGGTTAAAGGACTAATGTTACAGCAGGATCTTGAATAACTCATTAAATGTTTTTCTACTTTGCAGATAAAAGTATCCGTCAGTGCAAAGGATTCGTGATGAAGGTTGCTACCACTGCCATGTCTGTCAAATCCCAAACCTTTACATGGAAATGTGGCTATGCAACAAAAAACATTCTGAGGTACAAAACTGAGTGTGCGTGGATTCAGACGTACATTCTCGTAGTACATCCCATCAATGTAAACTGAACACACATACATGAGCGCAGCACTCCACACTTTCTCCTCCCTCAAGTAGATCAATTTGAATATGATTATGAGTAAAAACATTCATGGAAAACATCCAAGCAAAGAATATGACAAAAACAAGTGGGGGAAACAAGAGAATTTGCTTGGTTCCTTGAATAAACAGAGTAGATTTGATTTTAGATTGCTACTACATTTCATTGAACTGTTAACTGACAGAAATGATACACATCAGCAGATTTGTGCTATGATGCAGTAAACGGTTTTATTCATTGATTCAGCTTCACATTACTGCAGTTCCAGTATGCTCAGTTTGTAAATACCACATTTTAATATGCGATAAAGGTAAACTATGTGTCTGTTATTTCAGGTTTACATGTATTTGTCAATCTTCTATGGAGTAAAGCTTTGTTTGGGAGATCTGCAGTGATCAGTTTCACCCAGCAGGGGGAGGCACAAAACACGTTTATTACACGTTTCATCCAGAGTGTGAAAAATTCAGCCATGAAACATCACATATATGTGTTTAATGTGATGGTTCAGGTTTGTTCACAGAGTTGTTCTCAGTTTCTGTCCAGATGTTTAGGAATAACTCCTCCCATCTGTTGATTTATTCTAACTTGAATCTGGTTATACTGGTAGAGTTTAGACGAAGACAGCTGTGTGTTTCTGGATAGCCATGAGGCCCTCTGGAGGTCTGGAGTTTATACAGTCATGGGAAGGTTTGGAAGTCTAAAGGCTGTGTGGAGGTCTGAAGGTTGTCTGGAGGTCTAAGGGTTATCTGGAGGTCAGGCAGTTGGAGGTATGACCAGTAATTTAATTCAAATTCAAAATACTTTATTAATCCCTGAATGGAAATTAACTAACTATCCCTAGGTGAGCTCTCAGAGCATGTGCCAAAGAACTGGCTGAAGTTCTCACCTCAACTTCAACCTTTCCCTCAACCAGAACACCATTCCATCTTTCTTCAAGACCACTACCATTGACCCCCTAAATCCCCTGCAACACTGGCCCAGCAATTCCACCTCCAATGCTATTGCCGTTGTCCTTGATCATTTCCTCTCCCAACTGTAAAATAAAGACTTCTACATCAGGATGCTCTTTAATGACTACAGTTCTACCTTTACCACGATCATCACGATCAGGTCTAGAGGTCATCTGAAGGTTTGTCTTGAGGGTTTACGGTCAGGAGGTCATCTAGGGGGGTTACGGGATGTCTGGAGCTCTGAAGGTCTTGTTACTTCAAGCCTAGATCACCACAGCTTGTTTGGGCTCCCTCATCCTGTCAAGAATTTGGCAGAACCCCATCCATCTGTCACATCACACCTGTCCACCAGCTGCTGTAGTGCTGCAGTAACACTCTGTATCCAACACATATTATTAGTTATATTTGTTATAAAAACATTATTCACCTCTAAGGCTGTCCATAACCATGCCCCTCCGTACATTGTGGATCACCTCTATCTCCATACCCTCAGATCCTCCTCATCCCTCCATCTCACCATCCCCTCTGCCCGTCTCACTGTCAGAGTATTGAGTCACTCTGCGACTGAACGCTCTGATTGTATTATTATTAATATTATTATTATTATTATTGTGCAGAATGTAAAAGACATGAGATTACAGATTTGTGTGAAGACTGTGACATACCTTTAATCTCTTTGAGGATGTTAACTTGGTTTAGATTCTACTTAAACTCGTATATTTGCTGTTGTTTTTTTCTCAGTTTCTTGAGTTTCGTAGCATCACTTCATCAAGCTCAGAGGTTTGCTTGAAAATGTTTCAAACACACGTAGGTCTGACATGAAGTGTCTCTCCTGGCGACGTGGAACGCTGCCTGTTGAATGATCAGATTCAACTGACGCGTGTAACAACAACCATAATGGGCATCTTGTACAGTTCCCAAAGCTTGCAATGCCCTCCAGCGGGGTTCATCTCATCACAGTGGGCCTGTCATCGGCCTGGACATGTCGTTTTCCCAGTTGCTTCTCAGACATGATAATACATGGATTTTCCAACAATGCTATGTTGATTCGTAGTTTTGGACCTGTTGTATTGTAACACAATCTCAAGCTGACACTGACCATCATTGTCAGTAGTTCATCCACCTGAATAACTAGACAATCCAGTGTATTTGCCTCCTCCAGAACACAGCCAGGATGACATCCAGCAGTTCATTTTGGAGGTTCCTCTGAGTACGACCGGTCTTAAGGGGCTTCTTCAACACACGTCTGGTGACAGCACAAGGTCAAGATGTTGTCTCATCATGATATGCAGACTAAGTTTTAAAGCCTTACTACATTTAATAATTATTTAATCATTGTTATCCAACTGTGTTTCTAATTCTGCCAGTCGCCAGCTTCATCATCACATTCATGTCCATCTTGGAACACGAAGTCACTTATGGAGAAGCATTAGTGACTTCAACTTTATTCTGGAAGCCAGTGGCGCTCCGGGAGTAACGGTGGAAATCATCCCTAACACCAGATGCGTCGCTGCTCTCTGGACCATCTGTAGTGATTTAATTCTACATGACCCACAAAAAGAGCGTTGCAGTAGCTGAGGCGGGATAAGCAGGGGTGTGCAGCATATTGAGATAGGTACCCTATGAAAATATTTGTATATTTGTTTATGTCTTCTTATAAAGGATCCAAGGGCTTTATTAAAAAAAAAACAGGGCAGTTATAGTTTATTCAATATATTCATTTAGTAAAAGACTGAGATAGATATTTAAAAAGCCCAACAATAAAGACGGAAGGATCCTGGTGCCCCTTATTGACCAGCTGCCACTGATGAATTGAAAAATGAGGCATCATGGGATTGTCTTCGGGTTCCATATTGGCTCCATGTGAACCACCACCTTGGGTTATCAGAGGTGGATGGCCGGAGTAAAGCACCTGTGCTAGACACCTGAACCATCAGGACCAGCTCACATGGGGCTGACATGGAACCCATGAGGTGTGTTCAGGGTAAACCCACCAGACAGGACCTCCAACCAGAGCCGACCATCAGCCAGGGAGCCTCCATTAGCGCCACGCAAGAACCATTGACTAGAAAAAAGAACACAGTTCACAAACAGCCAGCAGGATATAAGGAGACGATAAAAAAGAATGCCGAAAAAGAATAAAAAGAATAAGAATCACATAAACAATCGATGTTACTTGTGTTTTTGTTTTATTTACTTTTTAAATATACACCATGGTCGTAGCAATTGAGATTTAAGAACCCCCACCCCCCGCTGGGCCTCTACATTGGCATAATATGCCAATAAGACAAGTTGTGAACTAACTCACCAGTCCATCTAATGTTTTCTCTTGTAATCTCCAACTTCATCAAATATACTCGCAGCAAAATATGTCGGGTTCAAATGTTCACGTGAGAGGGCTGAACATAAGTTAGAAATCCCGATCAGCAGCGACCCCCCAGGAGGTTGCTGTTGGCCGACCCGAGTGCCTCTCCTATTACAGGGACGTTTTCTTCGCCCTGTAAAGGCTCCTGGAGACCGCTTTTCCAGGGCAGTTCCTGGCCCTGGAGAAACAGGCAAACGGCCCAGCACCAAACAATCTACCCAGAACTCCCACTAGTGAAAACGCGCTGATGGACAGTCCCGTTTCTGAGCTGGTTTATATCCCAGATGGCCCCCATAAACAAATGCTGTTTAGGACATATTTCCCTTCTGTAACTGGCTGGCTGAAAGGTTCTTGTTCAAATCGAGCGTCTGATTCTGTGCCAGAACTTAAGCTGCTTTGCTCGAGTCAAATATCTAGATTGAGGGAATTTTCCCACTGGTGGTAAGTAAAACTGACTTCCCAGTTAAAATGTAGGATGGCCTCAGGTTGGTTAAGTCTACAGGGCATGAAAGTAGGTCATGTTGTGTGTGTGTCTGTTTAATTATGCTAAGTTGTTTTGTAGGAAGCTTTAGCCGTTAACGCTCACACAGGAGATCGGGTAATGTTCACTCCGACAAACTGGAGCATCTGGAGCACTCAGAACTCCGACTGTCATGAAATCATACCGTGTTCTGTTATCGCCCAGTAAATGCATAAATGGAAGGTCTGGTCAGAAGACGGCTGCCCCAGGTGAGACTGTCCCTGGACTTCGGCGGGTGCTCAGATTCCCATGGCTCATAGGTTGGTCCCACATGTGGGTCCCTGTCCATTTGTGAGGCCAAAACAGGCCTTTGTTGTTTTACCACCTCAGCTAGCAGAGATTCAGAGAGTAGAGGAGATCATCTTCAGTCAGAAGGTTGGTGTTCTGGGCTTTAGTTCTTCAGTGTGCTGAAGGGTCGTCCACTTATCTGTGTTGCCATTAGTTTGCAGTTGGTGAAAACAAAACGCACACCAGTGAGAGACTCATTGTAAAAAGCTTTGAAGAACCTAGAACGGGGCTTAAAGTGCTTTTTGAATGTGGACCATTTTTTGGAGCTTATCTTCCAACCCATTTACAAGCCTCACCGGCCCCGTTTACATGTTTGAACTGGGGATGATGGTCAGAAGTTGAGAAATGAAGCTATTTGGTGACCTGACATCAGCTCATATTTCCTCTGTGGTTTAGACATTTTCTCTCCGATGACTCTCTCCGAAGCTCCAGGCGCCTTTGTGATGGATGCTGTCCGACACTTCGGACTCTACAACCAGCCACACACGCCTGCACACAGGCATTGATATTACTGCCTTTGTGTGGACCATCGGTCACACTAGTCCTGAACGCTGAGACTGGGTCTGAGCTACCAGAGAAGCTCCGTACTAAAGACGACACAGGGGACAATGTCCTCCAAAGGTCTACAATACAAAATAGTCCACACGCAGAAAAGAATTGACCCACTCTTTAGTTTTTCATCTCTTCACAAGACTTTGACAAACATTCAGATGTACAGATTCAAATCCTCATCCTGAAACAGAATGAAGGAGCTGAAGTCCACAGAACATCAAAAGACAAGAATGTGTGTGTGTTTTCACACCTGAAGATCAGCTCGTTTAATCCAGAACAGTCTTGGTGCACCTCTGTGGTCCAGTGGTTCAGTATTTGAGTTGTCACCAACCAAAACTATCGGACGTCTCCTGTACCTTGGAGTTCGTTTTCGCATAAATTAAATCTTACTTTAAATTAATTCTGAGATACTCTGAAAGTGGAGAATCGACAGATGATACCACGTTTACCCCAGTCGTGGTGTTTTCACTCTAAACATGCTTCTATCAGGTGCAGATGATCTGTTACATTCGTTTCTTGCTTGCTGCTTGGATGCTGTTCTGCCTGCAGGACTTCTGCTGGCAATTCTGCCATTTTCAGATTTGCACTGATGCGTTTCCATGACAACGGGTAGTTGTTTGCATCTGGAAGCAGAAGATTAGCTTTCCAAAGACCAGCTAATGACCAGAAAGCAACTCCAGATGCAGAAGAGCAGCGGTCAAGGATGCAGAGCAGGAGGGAATAAAAAGGGAAACGGTAGAAGTTTTGACCATCTTCCAAATCATTGCGTGGAGCGTGCGATCCCATGGAGTTGAGATGAACGAGCTTCTAACGTTGATAAAAGATGGCAAGAATATTGTGTTCTTGGAGATGTGGCTGCAGAAGGATGTTCTGGATGGACAAATGATGGATAAAAGACTTCAGAAGACAACACCGACGAATTTGGGATGAGCTCTGGAGACTTTAACCCCAACTGTTCCTCTCGTTGTGGTTATTTTAGTTCACTCTGCAGCAAGATGATTCCATTTGGAGATCAACCACGTTTCCGGTTCAGTATTTACAAATCCAGCCGGGTTTCTTCTAAAAACATAATGGATGAATTCATTGTTACGGCCCCTCCTAAAGGCTTTGAGCTCGTCACACTGGAGATGTACCAAACGCCCCCCAGATACGACCCAGGAATTACATCTCCCTGAATCCAGGTGAGACCAGTAAACTGACCAGAATACAAATATGACTGTAAAGACATGGATCACTGACCGCTTCGTGCTACCTAACTCAGATCAGTTGTTGTCTTTGACCCGACAGCTCCAGAGGTAGATTCTCTGGTAACTCGGCTACCCTGGATGTCATTTATTACATTTGCATCTAGATCTACTATAATGAAGCTTTAGGTTGTTTCTGACCAGCATTTCCCCTTTAAATCACAAATAAAAAAGCTTTTAAATCGGTCTTTATCCACCTTTGTGACGTGAAAAAAGCGTAATCAGCACTGGAAGTCTGCGTCTTCAGCATGTGTCCATAGCAGCAGAGCCGGGTCTGAACTGGTCTGTCTGCAGTCCGGACCGTTCTCCAGCTGGAAACCTCTGGAGCACCACCAAGCAGAAGATCCGGGACAGTTGAGCAGCTGGGAACCTGATCAGACAACGTTTCCTACCCATAACTCCATGAGCTGGTCTCCTCGGATCCCGATGTTTATGGATTGTTCTGACATAAATTTCAAAGCAGTTTTAACATTTTATGTTTCCATGCTCCATTGTGAATAAAATATGGGCTTATGAGATCTGTAAATGATTCATTTTTTAAAATGACATTTTACTAAGAGTTCCAAGGTTTTAGGAAATAGAGCTGCAAAATATTTTAGTGAGTAGAAGTGATGTTAGATGGTGAATCCTCACTTTGACATGAACTCATCTTTGTTATGAGAACTCACTGTTCACGCTTGAGTCCCCACAGTGAGTGTGTGTCCCTGCAACTCTGGTAACACACACACAGACTCAGTCCCACACCAACCCCTGCGGGAGTCGGAGGGTGTGTGTGTGTGTGTGTGGGGGGGGGGGGGGGGGGGGGGGGGGGGGGTGCAGTGGCCTGGAAGCTGAAGAAAAGCCTCCTCTTGATTCTCAACACCAGAAAGGAGGAAAGTAATCCAGCAAGGACGAACATGTCCTACTTCAAGTTCACGTCTGAGATCAGACTCCACTGACCTGCTGGAGACATCTCTCTCTCCCTCTCTCTCTCCCTCTCTCTCTCTCTCTCTCTCTCTCACTCTCTCTCTCTCTCTCTCTCTCTCACACACACACATACACACACACACACATGTTTGAGCTGTGAAGACATTATTGCCAGCTACTTGATTTCAGTTTATTTAACAAGATGGAAAACAAAACTTAAAGCTGAGACCTGTGTGCACTACACTACCCATGAGCCTCCAGGGTTGTTGCCATGGAGATGCCACCATCTGCTGCAGAGCCTTTTATGGTTTTTGTCAGATAAAGTTTACTGTAGCTAACTGAGCAAGGACGATGTTGTGCTCGATACATCTGGGGAAAAGTGTCAATAATTCTAATTCTATATATATATATATATATATGTCACAAATTTGTATTAAGATCAAAACTGACAGTGGTTGGCATGAGAATCAACTCCTATTAGATGTCCACAAACAGAAGGACCAAGATCACCTAAAGACCTGATCCTGGTCTGTCTGCCTGCCTGCCTGTCTGTCTGCCTGCCTGCCTGCCTGCCTGTCTGCCTGCCTGCCTGTCTGCCTGCCTGCCTGTCTGTCTGTCTGTCTGCCTGCCTGCCTGCCTGCCTGTCTGTCTGCCTGCCTGCCTGCCTGCCTGCCTGTCTGTCTGCCTGCCTGCCTGCCTGCCTGCCTGCCTGTCTGTCTGCCTGCCTGCCTGCCTGTCTGTCTGTCTGTCTGTGGTGGTAATTATCAGTTACATCTTGTGTAGGAAGGGAAGGTTCAGGGTTGGTAATGAGGGCTGAAGATGTCTGTTTCCGTGGCAACTGCATTCAAGGAGCTGCATCCACAGTTGCCGCGGCAACCAGTGGTGCGCTAGCAGCAGACGAGTTGATGTGATTTAAGAAAACAAGATCTGAGCAGAGAAGAAGAGCCGAGCGTGACAGGTCGATTTCTTCTTCTGCTGCTGCCGCTCGACTGACAGCACGCACGTGCACATGCACACACGCACACACACGCACACACACACACACACACACACACACACACTTTTATCTCAGCAGGACACTGATTCCCACAAACAGACCTGTGGGAAGGGAAACTTGCGGTTTTTATTGAATGCAGCAAACAAGTCTCAGTATTAGATACATGAAACCTCAGATTAACAGCATGTTTCCCTCACTGTGTCATTATTGATTTAACAAATATAACATTTTTCTATTCAATTTAACTTTATTTACATACCATCTATTACAATACAAGTTGTCTCTAGGCGCTTTCCAGAGACCAGAACAAAAGCGTGGGTAATACTATGAACATCCTTACCGCCTCCCCAGGATTTAAGAAGGTAACCTGCAGCCAGGTGCTGAGCAGAGCTCCATAAATATAGACGTTTTAGTAGTTCACTGGTCTGCTGCTGTATGTTAACACAACACCAAGTGGGAATTATTATCTGCAATAATTAAATTATCAGTAAGGTACCTGAGTTCTGGGTTTTGTGGGACTGATACTGAACAGCCATTCGCTCATCTGTGTTTGAGGGGCGGGTCTTACTGATGGGTAACCGTTGCTGTATATCAACTGTTTATATTCAGCAAAAGAAAAAACAAGCGTGGCTATGACCACCAGTGGAGGGCAGACCTCAGGGGGGAGTGTCCTGATAGAATGGGCTTACTGTCCCTGGGGGAGTGTTGTGGGGGGAGTGTTCTGGGGGAGTGTTCTGGATAGAGTGTTATGGACGGAGTGTCCTGGGGGAGTGTTGTTGGGGAGTGTTGTGGGGGAGTGTTCTGGGGGAGTGTTCTGGGGGAGTGTCCTGGGGGAGTGTCCTGGGGGAGTGTTCTGGACGGAGTGTCCTGGGGGAGTGTCCTGGGGGAGTGTTCTGGACGGAGTGTCCTGGGGGAGTGTTCTGGGGGAGTGTTGTGGGGGAGTGTTCTGGATGGAGTGTTCTGGACGGAGTGTTCTGGGGGAGTGTTGTGGGGGAGTGTTCTGGGGGAGTGTTCTGGACGGAGTGTTCTGGGGGAGTGTTGTGGGGGAGTGTTCTGGGGGAGTGTCCAGGGGGGGTGTCCTGGGGGAGTGTTCTGGACGGAGTGTCCTGGGGGAGTGTTCTGGGGGAGTGTTCTAGACGGAGTGTTCTGGGGGAGTGTCCTGGGGGAGTGTTGTGGGGGACTCTTTGAAACTGAAAACGAGCAGTTGTAAGGCAGGTAGTGACGTCATTGTATGTTACCATGGTGATCTAGCAGATTAAAATGAGGCACTATCTTTTACTGGACCTCCTGTAGCTTGTTCACCTGATGATCTCACTGTTTGGTTTCATCGGTTTTGTTGCTTTGTTGGTTTCTCCCTCTGTACTTGTCTGTGAGCTGCAGTGCTGTCCGTCTCTTTTTTCCCTCTTGTTAGCACATATATTAATGGTTAATACCAAGTTTGGTAGAACCCAAACTCACATATATGCATTTTAATCTTGCAACAGGGGCTTTTTGTTGTTTTTTTTATGTGTGCAAGTGTGTTCCCTTCACCAGCCCTCATGACAGTCTAACCATTTGTTATTGATCCCCGGAGAAAGAACGGGGAATAAATATTCTGAAGAACAGAACTAAAATCACCAGGTGTGGAATGTGAAAGACTGGAAAAATGTGGGTAATGAAAGACAAAAAAGAAAGACGAGATAGTGGTGAGCTGGGACGGAGCCGGGCTGAACTAACTGAGTGTCCTCCTGTCCCTGAGTGGTTCCTGGTTGTCCACTTGTCCCTGAGTGGCTCCTGGGTGTACACTTGTCCCTGAGTGGTTCCTGGGTGTCTTCCTGTCCCTGAGTGGCTCCTGGGTGTCCTCCTGTCCCTGAGTGGCTCCTGGGTGTCCACTTGTCCCTGAGTGGTTCCTCGGGCTCCGCCTGTCCCTGAGTGGCTCCTGGGTGTCCACTTGTCCCTGAGTGGCTCCTGGGTGTCCACTTGTCCCTGAGTGGTTCGTGGGTGTCCTCCTGTCCCTGAGTGGCTCCTGGGTGTCCACTTGTCCCTGAGTGGTTCCTGGGTGTCCTCCTGTCCCTGAGTGGTTCCTCGGGCTCCGCCTGACCCTGAGTGGTTCCTGGGTGTCCTCCTGTCCCTGAGTGGCTCCTGGGTGTCCACTTGTCCCTGAGTGGTTCCTCGGGCTCCGCCTGTCCCTGAGTGGCTCCTGGGTGTCCACTTGTCCCTGAGTGGCTCCTGGGTGTCCACTTGTCCCTGAGTGGTTCCTGGGTGTCCTCCTGTCCCTGAGTGGCTCCTGGGTGTCCACTTGTCCCTGAGTGGTTCCTGGGTGTCCTCCTGTCCCTGAGTGGTTCCTCGGGCTCCGCCTGACCCTGAGTGGTTCCTGGGTGTCCAATTGTCCCTGAGTGGTTCCTGGGTGTCCTCCTGTCCCTGAGTGGTTCCTGGGTGTCCACTTGTCCCTGAGTGGTTCCTGGGTGTCCTCCTGTCCCTGAGTGGCTTCTGGGTGTCCTCCTGTCCCTGAGTGGTTCCTGGGTGTCCTCCTGTCCCTGAGTGGCTCCTGGGTGTCCTCCTGTCCCTGAGTGGTTCCTGGGTGTCCTCCTGTCCCTGAGTGGCTCCTGGGTGTCCACTTGTCCCTGAGTGGTTCCTGGGTGCCCTCCTGTCCCTGAGTGGTTCCTGGGTGTCCTCCTGTCCCTGAGTGGTTCCTGGGTGCCCTCCTGTCCCTGAGTGGTTCCTGGGTGTCCTCCTGTCCCTGAGTGGTTCCTCGGGCTCCTCCTGTCCCTGAGTGGTTCCTGGGTGTCCTCCTGTCCCTGAGTGTTTCCTGGGTGTCCGCCTGTCCCTGAGTGGTTCCTGGGTGTCCTCCGGTCCCTGAGTGTTTCCTGGGTGTCCAGCTGTCCCTGAGTGGTTCCTGGGTGTCCACTTGTCCCTGAGTGGTTCCTGGGTGTACTCCTGTCCCTGAGTGGTTCCTGGGTGCCCTCCTGTCCCTGAGTGGTTCCTGGGTGTCCACTTGTCCCTGAGTGTCTCCTGGGTGTCCACTTGTCCCTGAGTGGTTCCTGGGTGTCCCCCTGTCCCTAAGTGGTTCCTCAGGCTCCGCCTGTCCCTGAGTGGTTCCTGGGTGTCCACTTGTCCCTGAGTGGTTCCTGGGTGTCCTCCTGTCCCTGAGTGGTTCCTCGGGCTCCGCCTGTCCCTGAGTGGTTCCTGGGTGTCCTCCTGTCACTGAGTGGTTCCTGGGTGTCCTCCTGTCCCTGAATAGTTCCTGGGTGTCCACTTGTCCCTGAGTGGTTCCTGGGTGTACTCCTGTCCCCGAGTAGTTCCTGTGGCTCCTCCTGTCCCAGAGAGACTCCTGGGTGGGCTCTCTCTGTGACAGTGGCTTTAAGTAAACAAGGTTCAGGAGATCTGAAGCTACTAAAACTCCAGAGACACGAACTAGACTTATAGGAAGGTTCTGGAAGACCAATCCTGCCTCTGAATGAGTGAATGAATGAGTGAGTGAATGAATGAATGAATAATGAGCCGTCCAGCAGGATCATAACCCGCAATGATCACGTGATTCTGAACAGACGCTCTTCTAAAACAAGTCATCATGGCAGCGCTCTGCTCCCGCGGCCGCGTGCCTGCTCTTACGTATGGGAGCGCGCAGCACTCCGGGAACGAGCTTCGCAGATCCAAGGACAGAGCAGCGGGCTCGCGAGCATCAGGTCACCTGGAAGTCCTCGCGCATCACGAGCCCGAATCAAAACACCGAGCCCGAAAAGAATAACTTAACAGAACCGGATCCAAATCGGTCCAAAGAGAAAAAAAACGGTATCCGAGCTGGACCCGGGAGAGCGCACGGAGCCGCGCTGAATCAACAGGACGAGTCCAGAACCAGGAGCCGTTTCATCCACCGGAACCAAGACCTCACTGATCTCAGACAGGTGTCGTAGACCGAACGGTTCGGAGCTTCTCGGAGAACCAGTCATCCACGAAAAAGAGCCCCGAAAACCGACGGAGCGATCAGGACCCCCCCAGGTAACAGGACCGTACTAGAAGCACGGAGAGGGGGGTGCCGAACCGGGGGAGCAGAAGCAGGATCAACAGGAGACGCCAGAATCCGAACCCTGACAGACAGGAGGAACCAGAGGACAGGCCAGAACCCGAGGACCCAGGACCGACCCTGGACTAGTGAGTTTTGTCCATCAGGTCATCAGATTAGTTCTTCGGCTGCAGAGTAATTCGGGTCGTTTGACCCGCTCCGTCCCGTGGCTCATTTCACTTCCTTTTAAAAAGGAAAACTCGAATATTTATTTCAAATCAGGTCTAAATACAGACTTTAAGGTTGAGGGGTGTGTTCTTACAAAAGTCTTTATAAAGCACCCAGCCAGCATACGGGCCAGGCCCCGTGCGTGTTCTGTGTTGGCTCCAGATGGGACCCGGTTAAGATCCGCGCGGTGCCGGAGTGAACGCGCTGTGAACAGCGGTGAACGAGTCTGCAATCTCACGTGGAGCCCGTTTCCACCCCTAACCCAGGAACAGCCATGAAGATAGAAGCGGGCTTGGTGAGACCCGCGGGCTTGTAAAGAAGTAGCAGGGCTCAACGGACCTCCAGCAGAGGAGGCACGAGTAAATGATTTAAGCTCCTGTAGTTGGTCTCCAAGAGGCTGGGGAAAGCGGACAGTGTCGTCTTAGTGAGCAGGAGCACGATGCTTCTTATTTTCTGTTTTAACAGTTTCTTACTTATTTCAATATAATCTCGGGACAGGTGTGCGTTACACAGCTCGAGCACGTTTGAGTCTTTACTTGGTTGAAATGTATCTGGTGAGATGTCACAAGTCCTCCAGTTCTGAACTTGCTGATGTGAAACGTTTTAAGATGTGATGGACACACCTGTCCTAGGGCGTACACCGGGACCCGGGGCGTACACCGGGACCCGGGGCGTACACCGGGACCCGGGGCGTACACCGGGACCCGGGGCATACACCTGTCCTGGGGCGTACACCTGGACCCGGGGCGTACACCTGGACCAGGGGCGTACACCGGGACCCGGGGCGTACACCGGGACCAGGGGCGTACACCGGGACCCGGGGCGTACACCGGGACCCGGGGCGTACACCGGGACCAGGGACGTACACCGGGACCCGTGTTTTCCCCGTGGAAACGCACCTTCTGAGCCTAACCAGGCAGGGGGTTGGGTTGCGTCTGTTCAGGGTTCAAAGTCCATGATCTCCAAGGCTGGAGCGGGTCACTGTGTTTTCGTCAGTGATGGCGCTCAGACCAGGAACCGGCGTGTTGTCACGCTGCCGTATGTTTGGCAGAACCTGCATGTTGTTCAATCCTACGTTTGAACAACGTTGTGGACGCTGACGTTTCGAGTAGTCCCCACCACGGAGCTGCTCAAACATGAAGCGTCCCCGTTGGGACCCGCACCTGCAGTTCCCCGAGCGACCACTGGGGCCTGTAGCGGTAGGTTTCACATCCATGACGACTGTGCAGAGGAATGTTTGTGGTCCACATCAGTAAAGATGACACGAAAGCACCAACATACGCGTGGCTGCACCTGCACCTGTTTGTGGAGCTCCTGGCGTTGAAATGAATGTTGCTCATTGAGAACGTGACCAGTACAAAATCTGCTGGAAAATCAAGGGGTAAAGAACATCCGGTAGAAATCTCCACTGTCTTCAGACTGGGTTTGTGTGAATGATCATCTACCCATTAATGCGAGCAGTCGTTTCAGGCGAGCTCTTCTTCACAGACACCTTTGAAAGTCCCACTTTATACGTTTTTGATGTCTGTTCATGTGTGAGCACCCTGCTCCCCGCTCACTCTGCTGTTATTGATTACCTTCCTAAATCTACCAGACACATTACTGCCAGTCACGCTGCCGGTTGGCAGTTTCTTTTTGGGCTGACCCTACACGGGGTCAGGTGCGTGGGCGGGGCTTATGTGTGTCTACAGGATTCACCTGCAGATGACGTTGATGGCTGCGTGTAAAGAAAGATCTTTTGAGACAAAAATCTCCGGAAGCTCCTGGCGTCACAACTCTTTCAACGTCTTTACTTTTATTTACTGCTTTAACAACTGTACCCCCGTGTGAGGGCGCCGTTGCTGAATCACTGTGTTGTGAAGAGGATGCTGGGGGTTGTTCACGATCCTCCTCGTGTAAGTAGACAGCCGCCTTGCAGTCCCCCAGGGCTTCGTCACAGCTGGCTCTGAGCTCTTTCATCTGAGCCAGAGCGGAGGAGTTCCTCAGCAGCGGGACCCCCAAACGTTGCATCAGTGACAAGATCAGATGTGACGCAGCCTCGCAGTCCCCCTGGATTTGACACAGCTGGGTCTCTGTGGAGGTCAGGACGAAGTCAGTCAGCCCAAAAGCAGAAGAAAAGCCTAACCTTCTCTACCTGGAGGAGCCGGGACCCAGCTGTGATGAAACCCTCAGCGATTGTGCGGTTGCCATGGCATTCCCGATGCAGCTGGCACAGCCCACCCGCTGTGCGGCCTGGCCCCCAGGCCGGCCCACACCGAGTGTTTCCAAGGCTGACTGACATGAGTCGGTCGCGCTCTGCTCGACTTCATGGGAGACAGTGTAACTTGTCAAAACTACGTAAAACCTCCTCTGACTTCTGCAATTAAACGGTAGTTTGAAGTAGAGCGCAGGTGCTATATTTGTTGTAAGTAAGCAGCGCCTGGCTTTGACCTTCTCCACCCAGCTGGAGACCTGCCTGCAGGTTTGTACAAACTCTAACCTCATAATGAAACAAGCAAACACTGAATGTTGCCGTGTCTGATTAACAACACAACAACTCGTATTCTCTTTAAAGTGCGAGCGATGGTGTTCTCGTAGGGCCTCATTCACAGCTCAACCGCCTGAAGAGTGGTCAGTACAGGTGCGTTACGTGACTGTACCTGACGTAGTCCAAACACACTGCTGACGTGGATCCCAACCAGACTGTAAATATGTTCATCTCTCGTCGGAGGAGATCCAGAGCCTAAGTGCGTCTGTTGCTGACTTCTGTTATGCTGATGGCTCCTTCTCCTCCTCCTCCACAGTGGAGCTCCGCGGCGTTCTCCTGCTGGCCGTCCTGCACTGCTGCTCGGTGGCGCTGTGCGGCTGCGAGCCCCGCCTGGTCAACGTGGGCGCCGTGCTGAGTCAGAAGCGCTACGAGCAGGTGTTCAAGGAGGCGGTGAGTCAGGCCAACGCGCTGTACGGCCGGGACAAGTTCAAGATGAACGCCATCTCCGTCACGCACAAGCCCAACGCCATCCAGATGGCGCTGTCCGTCTGCGAGGACCTCATCTCCAACCAGGTGAGGTCACAGGCCGAACATGCCAACTGACCAAAGAGGTTTCCGCGGTAACCACAGCAGCTGGCCACACAGCTTCGTAACAAAAGACGGATATTTCCCAGACTCCTCTGCTTCACTTCTTTATCACGACCACATTTCAGTTTTGCAAAGTTACATTTCAGGTTTCATGTTTCATTCATAGACTGTATAAAAGACTTCCACAAACCTTCTTCACCACCAAAGGGTTTCTGAAGGTATTTAGGTGCAAGTGTTGGAGCTTTGGGAGACACCATCATGGAGAAGCCGACTCCGCCCACCCCCAGGTAATCCAGAAATGTGCAACTGGTGGAACACTCAAGCCTGGCGGTGGCGGTGGCGGTGGCGGTGGCGGTGCCGGTGGCGGTGCCGGTGCCGGTGGCGGTGCCGGTGGCTGGTGTGCATTCCAAGGTTAGTGGGATGAAGTTGTTACGGTAGGAAGCACCGTTGGAGACGACTGCTTTCAAGAGCTTCCTGAATGCAGAGAGAGACTAGCTGTGTGGACATTTGACTGAGCAAAGGACTTATGTGGATTCAACCTTCATCAGATGTTCACCGCAAAGCAACATTGAGTCAATGACATCCTTCCACATTGCTTAATTGGATGATTGTTTGATGGTTGTCCACCATCAACTGTCGACACCGACCAAAAATCTACCTTTTTGACCAGAATTCAACATTGAATTAACATCTTTTGCAATCTGGGTAGTGATCAGGACCTGAGGGCTGGATCCAGATCCTAGCGGTTGGTAGAGGAACCGCATGTCTGGATCGAGACCCTTTCGGTTGGTAGAGGAACCGCAGGTCTGGATCGAGACCCTAGCGGTCGGTAGAGGAACCGCAGGTCTGGATCGAGACCCTAGCGGTCGGTAGAGGAACCGCAGGTCTGGATTAAGATCCTAGCGGTCGGTAGAGGAACTGCAGGTCTGGATTAAGATCCTAGCGGTCGGTAGAGGAACCGCATGTCTGGATCCAGACCCTAGCGGTCGGTAGAGGAACCGCAGGTCTGGATCGAGACCCTTGCGGTCGGTAGAGGAACCGCAGGTCTGGATTAAGATCCTAGCGGTCGGTAGAGGAACCGCATGTCTGGATCGAGACCCTAGTGGTCGGTAGAGGAACTGCAGGTCTGGATTAAGATCCTAGCGGTCGGTAGAGGAACCGCATGTCTGGATCCAGACCTTAGCGGTCAGTAAAGGAACCGCAGGTCTGGATCGAGATCGTAGTGGTCAATATAGGAACCGCAGGTCTGGATCCAGACGCTAGTGGTCAGTAGAGGAACCGCAGGTCTGCGTCGAGATCCTGGTGGCCGTTAGAGGAACTGCTGGTCTGGATCAAGATAGTAGTGGTCAGTAGAGGAACTGCAGGTCTGGATTAAGATCCTAGCGGTCGGTAGAGGAACCGCAGGTCTGGATCGAGATCCTAGCGGTCGGTAGAGGAACCGCAGGTCTGGATTAAGATCCTAGCGGTCGGTAGAGGAACTGCATGTCTGGATCCAGACCCTAGTGGTCAGTAAAGGAACTGCAGGTCTGGATCCAGACCGTAGTGGTCGGTAGAGGAACTGCAGGTCTGGATCCAGACCCTAGCGGCTGGTAGAGGAACCGCAGGTCTGGATCAAGATCCTAGCGGTCGGTAGAGGAACCACAGGTCTGGATCGAGATCCTAGTGGTCAGTAAGGGAACCGCAGGTCTGGATCCAGATTCTAGCGATCGGTAGAGGAACCGCATGTCTGGATCGAGACCCTAGTGGTCGATAGAGGAACTGCAGGTCTGGATCCAGATCCTAGCGGTCAGTAAAGGAACCGCAGGTCTGGATCCAGATCCTAGCGGTCAGTAAAGGAACCGCAGGTCTGGATCCAGACCCTAGTGGTCGGCAGAGGAATTGCAGGTCTGGATCCAGACCCTAGCGGCCGGTAGAGGAACCGCAGGTCTGGATCGAGATCGTAGTGGTCAATAAAGGAACCGCAGGTCTGGATCCAGACGCTAGTGGTCAGTAGAGGAACCGCAGGTCTGCGTCGAGATCCTGGTGGCCGGTAGAGGAACTGCAGGTCTGGATCGAAATCGTAGTGGTCAATAAAGGAACCGCAGGTCTGGATCCAGACGCTAGTGGTCAGTAGAGGAACTGCAGGGCTGCATCGAGATCCTGGTGGCCGGTAGAGGAACTGCAGGTCTGGAGAATTAAAAAAAATGGACAAAAGTGAGGATGTGATGACATGACTCTGTTAATGCTCTGGATCAAATAACAATGCTCAAACAGGACTGGACGGGCTTAAGTATGTACAAATAAAAACAAAAATCAAGCAGACGTGAAACAGCTCCAAGGTGTGAATCGGAGCTGCGAGCTGCCAACAGAAGCTTCAACTGTACAAACAGCAGGATGCAAGAGACGAAGAAAAGCGCTGAAAGAGCCTGGAGCGAGTCAAGCCGCCGCTGCTGTGTCACAATCACACATTTCACACCAAAGCCTGAAGAAAGTTACGTACTCAGACCCATATTTGGAAAAAATAAACAGCTTCAACAGATAAATTATGAGCGTGTCAGGACAGAAAACAGTCACGTTGGTTGGGCCTCCTGCAGCGGCGCTCTTCCTTTGTGGAGAAAAATCAGGCCAACATGGCGGCGGCGGCGGCGTGTTGGACAGAGGCTTTGTGGTGGAGAGACGGACGTCAGATTAACATCCTCTCTGAGTCTGTGCAGGAGCGCAGATGTAATCCGGCCGTCCTCCAGCACAGATGGAGGATTAAACAGACGCTCCACGTGTTCACCTCCATTTTTAACAAGCGCACTCGTTTATTCCCTCTGATCAACAAGCAGCTGCTCTCACATCAGCACAGCGCTCCACAGGTCTGGATCCTCCACATCCTGGAAGTCTTCCTCATCATTCCTGGAAAATAAGCAGCAGTTTTGCTCAAAATCACAGCTGTTTCAGTTAGTCCTGTCAGGAAGCTGGAACAGCATTCATGTCCTCTGATCATTGTTTTAGGAAAAATGTCGGATTGTAGCGGGTAAAGACGAGCTCAAACAAACAGCAACATATAGCTTTTTCCCCCATCTTTATGTAACAAAAATGATTAAAAAAAAAAAAAGATTTAAAAAAAATCATGTGGACAATACCAAGTACCCCCTTACTGGGTCCACAGGTTTTAAGTGGGTAAGCTGCAGCCAGGTGCTGTTGGTCTTCATCATAGATGAACTGATCATCAGCAGGTGTACAGACTTGCTGGTCCAGACAATTGAAATATGTGTTAAGATAATGCCAGAAGGGAAAGACATTAGCAACAACATCCAATCTGGGAACGGTGAAAAAACCATTTACAAACTATATTGGAGTTTAATCTTCCTCAGTGAGAAAAATTATTCACAAGTAGAAAAATTCAGGACAGCTGATATCAATACCAGAAGTGGACATAGCAGCAGATTCTCCCCAAGATCAGACTGTGCAAAAGAAAGACCCAAGAGGCCCATCTCAGAGCCTCCAGGCCTCACTGAACACCCATCCATCATCTATACACGCTTAATCCGTTTCCGCGTCACGGGGGTCTGTCGGAGCCTATCCCGACACATAGTAGGCAGAAGCCAGGGGTCCACCTGGACAGGTCTCCAGTCCATCGCAGGGCCACATAGAAAGACAGACAAACATGCACACTCACATTCACACCTACAGGCAATTTAGTGTGATCAATTAACCTGCATGCATGTTTTTGGACTGTGGGAGGAAGCCGGAATACCCGGAGGGAACCCACGCAAGCACGGGGAGAACATGCAAACTCCACGCAGAAATCGGGAATCAAACCAGGAACCTTCTTGCTGTGAGGCAACACTGCTGACCAATAACCCACCGTGCTGCCCCTCACTGAACATGTTAAATATGAAAGACCATGACAAGTAGAAGTTTGGAGCTTTGTTAAAAGCTGTCCAGAACCACGTTTGGAGAAAACCCAACAGAAACACCTCATACCCATCCTCAAGCTCGGTGATGGAGGAGTGGTGGTTTGGGTGTGTTAACCACGCCGTCAAGTTGTGGTCTATCTGAGGTTGTAGTTGTCTCAAACAGACAGTTTTAACCGTCTTTTAACACAAATTAACATTAGATGACAACAAAGTGAAGGAGAGGTGGGCGTAGCCTCCTTCAGACTCTCCTTGAGACTCTCCGGCTGCTGCTCGTGCTCCCACCTGTAAACAACTACCTGCTGTCGGCTGACGTCGTCTTCTCTGCAGCCAAAATACCTCCCCTAGAGATCGAATCCGTTTCCAAGCAACCTGAACGTTACGCTGGGTACAAACGAGAGGTCGTAAAGAAAACTGAGATGAGATTATGGAAGCAGTTGGTCAGGGCGACGTTCACCACCGTCTTCATACTTTCAGTCTTTTTACTGTTTTTTCCTGCTGAAACGATAATCTTGGAAACAGTTTCCCATGCTGCTTTGTAGCTGTTCTGCCTGGAGGATTTCTGCTGCTCATTTTTGGTTTCTGCCAAGATGAAAGAAAGTTGTTAAAAAGCTGATTGTGCGAACGAAGATTCCTCATAAAATGATCATGGACAACCATTAGCATCCTCTTCACAACAGTGACTCAGCAACAAAGTGTCTTCAGTCAGAGGTTCTTCAGATCTGCTGCAACGCAGACCCTACAGGAGATCCATCAGACCCTACAGGAGATCCATCAGACCCTACAGGAGATCCATCAGACCCCTACAGGAGATCCATCAGACCCGTACTGGAGATCCATCAGACCCTACAGGAGATCCATCAGACCCCTACAGGAGATCCATCAGACCCCTACAGGAGATCCATCAGACCCTACAGGAGATCCATCAGACCCCTACAGGAGATCCATCAGACCCTACAGGAGATCCATCAGACCCTACAGGAGATCCATCAGACCCCTACAGGAGATCCATCAGACCCGTACTGGAGATCCATCAGACCCTACAGGAGATCCATCAGACCCCTACAGGAGATCCATCAGACCCCTACAGGAGATCCATCAGACCCTACAGGAGATCCATCAGACCCCTACAGGAGATCCATCAGACCCTACAGGAGATCCATCAGACCCTACAGGAGATCCATCAGACCCCTACAGGAGATCCATCAGACCCGTACTGGAGATCCATCAGACCCCTACAGGAGATCCATCAGACCCCTACAGGAGATCCATCAGACCCGTACAGGAGATCCATCAGACCCGTACTGGAGAGCCATCAGACCCCTACAGGAGATCCATCAGACCCGTACAGGAGATCCATCAGACCCGTACTGGAGATCCATCAGATCCCTACAGGAGATCCATCAGACCCCTACAGGAGATCCATCAGACCCGTACTGGAGATCCATCAGACCCGTACTGGAGAGCCATCAGACCCCTACAGGAGATCCATCAGAACCCTATAGGAGATCCTTCAGAGCTCTACAAGACATCCTTTAGACCACTACAGGACATCCATCTTACCGCTGCAGGACATCATTCAGATCTCTATAGGATGTCCTTCAGACCTCTACAGGAGATCCTTGAGACCTCCACAGGAGATCCTTCCTGCCAGCAGCAATAAACATCTACAATGTCTCTCTAAAGAGTGAAATCATGTTTTAGTCTTCTACGTCCAACTTTAAATCAGAAATATGTAGTCCAGTATGTGCTAACCTTTGACCAGCTACTCTGAATCGTTTATAATGAAGTTGATTTGGTGCTTATATAGCACCTTTTTAGTGCAGCAGTACAGCAGTCTTTTAAAGGACCACTGAAGGTGCCAGGTAGTCGAGTTCACTGGACATGCTGAGTAGGTAATGTTATGCTGTGAACACTACAGACTACAATGCAGCTGTCACTCTAGCACATAAAATAAAACAACATCTGATGCTTTAAATATTTGTTCTGATGGACTATGGAGACCAAACTGTTTTTGTGTAATATGTCTATTTCTTCTGATATTTGACCATGGAGGTCAATGGAGATTGACTCCCTAGTGGTCAGTAGAGGAACTGCAGGTCTGGATCCAGACCCTAGTGGTCGGTAGAAGAACTCCAGGTTTGGATCCGGACCCTAGTGGTCGGTAGACAAATTGAAGGTCTGATCCAGGGGAACTGTAGGTCTGGGTCCAGACCCTAGTGGTCAGTGGACGAACTGCAGGTGTGGGTCCAGACCCTACTGGTCAGTAGAGTAACTGCAGGTTTTGGTCCGGGCCATAGTTGTCGGTAGAAGAACTCCTAGTTTGGATCCGGACTCTAGTGGTCGGTAGAGAAACTGAAGGTCTGATCCAGGGGAACTGTAGGTCTGGGTCCGGACCCTAGTGGTCAGTAGAGAAACTGCAGGTCTGGGTCCGGACCCTAGAGGCTGTATTTGAGGATCTCTCCCAGGTGACCACCAGGTACTTTAAGCAGCCTCAGGGACATCGGTGTGGGCATCTACTGTCCAGTGGTTCAGGAATAGTCTTTCTGACAGGCCACAGTGCGTTTCTGTCGACAGTTGGATCTTATGCAGATAGTTGGGTGTCTCCTCCATTTTGCTCTGTTTACAATATTTTCTTAATAAATTGCAGATGTAATTAGACTACTAATAAACTACGTTAATGATTTTTTACGGGAAAACGGCATTTGGATCACAGAAGGAGGAAAAATAGATGAAGTGTCACCTTGCAAACACTTGGACATATGGACCGATGATGAATCGTCTTTCACTCCGTGTGGATCATCTGTTGAAAAGCTTATAGCTGTCCTCGGCTTTTTGCACAGATGAAAATCCGGTCTGCAGCTGGTGTGAGAAGAAAAGCTGGATACAAACAAGTGAGTTGGATTATGGAGATGTCATCTAGATGACTGCAGCTTCCTCAGCTCTCCACTGTCTGGACCAGTGTTCCACAGAGCTTTACGGTTTATCTCAAACTCTGCCTTCAGGACCTCCTCTGTGAATTTTATGCTCTACTCCCGTGGCCTTCGCTAAGCACTGGTTTTTATTTACGTCCGTTTCGGCCTAACTACCCCGTATCTCCGTCGCCTCGTGCTCCTGCGTATCACATCGGCTCCTCTTAAGAGGCCCAAAGTCCACTTTCCCACGCTGCACCTCGATCATGCAACAACCTGCAAAATTCACTACAGCCTCAACACTTCACTTTCCCGAACAAATGTAAAACTCTGCTCACAAACTGCTGCTGCGTTGGATTCAACCCAGTAGTTGGAACGTTGTACTCGTTGGCCCTTGTAAATGTTTGGTTGAAATCCCTGGATGTGCTCTTGCTCCGCCCATTTTATTGAGGATGCATCCGGTGAAGACTTTGGTTAACTTGAAATAAATGATCCCAGAATGCATTTGGCATGAGCGGGCAGCCGTGACACTGGAGGAGGAAGCTCAGATCTTTGAAATACTGCTTACAGGATAGAAAGTAGCTCTTCCAACTTCACTTTTGTGGTCAATTGATCAAGAGAGCCTGTTGGAGAATTCCTCCAAGGTTTTTGGAGATGTGTGGTGTCCCTAAATACGCTGCCAATCTGTGTAGAACATACGGAACTATGTTCTCCTGAGTAGAACGTATCAGGCATGAACCACCAAGAATAAAAGTCCAAACATGTGTTCTTGGTTCCGAGAAGCAGCCGTTGTTGTCACACCTAAAACCCACCTGTAAGCACCAGTGCAGCATCCTGATTGGTCCAAACGTTTGTGTTTCAGCCATAAGTGAAAACCTGGAGATACATCTTCTTGTGGTCTTGTAGATTTTGGGACTCCCGCTGCCTCGGGAGGGGCAGCAGGGTCACTGCCAGTCGCTCTTCTTGTTTTGTTGGTGTCACTTGTTTGGGTGCTGTAGTGATCTTCATTTCACTTGATCTTCAGCAGGTGGATGTCTCAGAGTTAGACGCTGCTCACCCAGAGATCTTTTCAGAGGTTCATCAGTTGAGCATCTTTCCTGACTCGCCTCTGATTCTTCTTCTGCAGGTGTATGCGATCCTGGTCAGCCATCCACCGCAGTCCAACGACCACCTGACGCCGACACCCGTCTCCTACACAGCCGGCTTCTACCGCATCCCCGTGGTTGGTCTGACGACGCGCATGTCCATCTACTCTGACAAGGTGAGCTGAATCCACCTGCCCAAATGTGGCCGCTGCAGATGTCAGATGACTCCTTCAGGGGTTCCTCCGGAACCGTCCTGGAGCCTCCTTCATTCACTCCTGTTTTTCATGTATTTTAGCTCTGAACTTTGAAAAAGTTTCAGTTCAACAGTTCCTGCTTCCCATGTTGGTTGCCCAGTCAACCAGATCCTAACTCTTTATTCAAGTAATGCAGTTTTATTCATAGTTGAGGCACTTATCTGTCATAAACAGAAGGGAGATTGAAGGAGACAAAACATACGGAAACGTCAGCGCCGCAGTTTTACTCCTGTTGGTTTATGTGAATTCACTTGACGCCAGAAAGTCTGTTAATTGCTGGAGGAACTTAGATATGCAGACTAGATGAATGAACTGTATCTAAAGATTGTGCAACGTTTTCCAGGTAAGTTCAGAGCGACTTTCTGTCTCCGTCTTCAGAGCATCCACCTGTCGTTCCTGAGGACGGTGCCGCCGTACTCCCACCAGGCGCAGGTGTGGTTCGACCTGATGAGGGAGTTTAGGTGGAACCACATCATCCTGATCGTCAGCGACGACCACGAGGGCCGAG